>JAQMRL010000023.1:0-574998 GCA_035578175.1 Catonia carolina | reverse complement strand
CACATATCAGAGTGCGTGGACCCTACATGAACATTTTTATCAAAATCTGTGAACCAGAAGTAGTAGTTTATTCGTGTAATTTTTCAATTGTTTGTGATTTTCTCAAAAACTGGTTCTACAATTCTCTCGCTCTCGCTCTCTCTCTCGCTCTCTCTCTCTCTCTCGCTCTCCCACTCCCTCTCCCACTCCCTCTCCCTCTTCCACTCCCTCTCCCACTCCCTCTCTCACTCCCTCTCCCACTCCCTCTCCCTCGCCCACTCCCTCTCTCTCTCCCTCTCTCGCTCTCTCTCTCTCTCACTCTCTCTCTCACTGAGAGAGAGAGTGAGAGTGAGAGTGAGAGAGAGAGAGTGAGAGAGCGAGAGAGGGAGAGGGAGTGGGAGTGGGAGAGGGAAAGCGAGAGGGAGTGGGAGAGCGAGAGCGTGAGCGAGTGGGAGTCACTGAGAGAGAGAGTGAGAGTGAGAGAGAGAGTGTGAGAGAGTGAGAGAGAGAGAGCGCGAGAGAGAGAGCGAGAGAGAGAGAGAGCGAGAGGGAGAGCGTGAGCGAGAGAGAGAGTGAGAGAGTGAGAGAGAGAGAGTGAGAGAGTGAGAGAGATAGAGAGAGTGAGTGAGAGAGAGAGAGAGAGAGTGAGAGAGAGAGAGTGAGAGAGAGAGTGAGAGAGAGAGAGAGAGAGAGAGAGAGAGAGAGAGAGAGAGAGAGGAGAGAGAGAGAGAGAGAGAGAGAGAGAGTGTGGGTGAGTGTGTGGGTGAGTGTGTGTGTGTGTGCGTGTGTGTGTGTATGTGTGTGTGCGCGTGCGCGTGTGCACGGGATATCTCAAGAACAGAACATTGTACGAACTTGAACCTTGAAAATTAAGTTAGGCACCACTACCGGACCCGACATGAACATTTTTATCAAAATCTGTGAACCAGAAGTAGTAGTTTATTCGTGTAATTTTTCAATTGTTTGTGATTTTCTCAAAAACTGGTTCTACAATTCTCACTCTCTCGCTCTCGCTCTCGCTCACGTTTTTTTGGACTCTGAGGGTTATTTGAAAAACCTGTACTTCTGGTGAAAATTCAATTTCAAAAAATCAACATGAAAACAATATCACTTTCCTTCCATGTATATTCATTTAGGGCAAGAGAACGTAAAAAAATTGCACAAAAGGTTTTATGAATAAACTTACCTTTACATCACGCAAGCTATTGGTTTCTTCCAATGAATCTTCTGAACTACGTCTTGAAGAATGGTAACTATTATTTCCTCCGCCAGACAACACACTTGATGACCTCGGGCTGGCGATCGATTGGGCTACACGATTTGACCTATTAATTGCATCTGATAACAAACAAAACAAATTATAAAATTTTATATTACGAGTACATTCATGTTTAGTTCAAAAATTCACATTAAAGACACAATATTCATAAGAAAATTAAAACAAAGCACAGTTTCTGCACAAAGAAAGCCGTGATCAAAAAATACTTGATATGTACAATACTGAAGAGGCAAATATTTGGAGACTAAAAATTTGAACCAGGTACACAATGTACAAGAAACAGTTATTAGATATGCAAACACTATCTGATACATGTTTGTGGACTTCACAGTGAAGAGTTACTAAAATACTTTGACTAGGTAGTGAGTGACTACAGGAAAAATTATTTATTGAATACGATGGGTCGCCTTTAAATTTTTTACACACATCCACTATAGACCATGCTAATTAAAATGACTGAATCATTTAAGAACAGAAGAGGTAGAGGTGTAAAAGACACTAATCAGAGTTATCTTATCTGAAAGTAATGAATTTCATTATACAGCCAGACCCTGTGGTGAATGAAGTGAAGGTGTCATTTGCAGAGTGGAAAATATGGGCTTTTCAGAGGGCTCGGCATGCTGATAAGCGTACTTTTCCACTCAGTGAGGAAGGCAATGGTAAACCACCTCACTCCTCGTTTTACTTAGTAAAACCTCTAGAGGTTCAAACCAGCCTTTTGGCTGATGACCTATACAACATACAACAACATCACTGTTTTAGTAAAATTTAACACTTTTTTATTGTTGAAAGAGTTACAGTTGAGAAATCGGCCAAATAGTTTGCATTCACTCAGCAGAATCAGTGAGCATTTAAAGTAATTTCATAAAAAAAGGAAATTATTCATGAAACTCCAACAACAATGCTTTGAATCACTTTGGGTCAACTTTTGGTAACTAAGTACCATCAAAAAGACTGTCAACTGGTTTGCGGAATCTCACCGTGGTTACGCTACAGTCAGTGATGAATCGACCAGAATAAGTTGTTCAAAAAAATATTGATGCTGTATGCAACATAGAGGATCACCATGTGACTTACAGAGAGATAAGAGGCATCTTTAGACATATCGGAGACTGCAGTAAACTCGATTTCGCTTAAACATTTACTTTATACAATATGTTTCACTAAGCTTTTCAGCTGCCTTGATAACTAACTACTACTTACACATGTTTAGGTGTATTCACAATCATCAGAGTACACAATATCACTTGAAACTTTACAATTTTTTAATTAAAATCTATACGAGTTATTACTAATGTAATTGTGTACTGTGATGATTGTGCATATACCTACACATGTTTAAGGAGTAGTCAGTAGGGATCAAGGCAGCTGAAAAGGTTACAGAATATTATTGTCTAAATTTATTATATAAAATAGAATTGATTTCAAGCTGCAGGACGCATAATAAAGATTTATATTAATAAAAATTTACGTGTGACAAAAATCTATTCACGATTGTGAATTCTGGGAAACTTGGATATATTCAAATGAGCTGTAAACTAAGCAACAATCTACTGTTTGAGTGTTCACAGATAAATTAATTTAACAAGTTATTCGTTCACAAAGCAAATTCAAGAAAATGATTGCTTGTTTTTATCACTGTACTGCACATGTCACACCATTTTTTAAAGGATCAAAGAACTCAAACTACGATTTAAAAGCAGAATAAATGAGAAATGAGTTTCTGGAGAAAAAGTTGTCAGTTAATTGTGCTAGGTTGAATTAGAAATAGAGATTTTAACCCTTACGGAACAGACTATTTCTCATAAAACAAAAGGATTGCAAAAATCAAAACATGCTCTCTAAACAACTGTTTTATCTAACGTCATTACTGATGAAAAATTCTGAAAAAAAATACTGCTGATTCATATAATAATGCCCCCTTTTGAGTATAATAACATGAAAATCGCATCATAATTCTTTGCATTAGGGGCACAAAATTTTAATCCGCAAAAATTTTTGTTTACTTTACATTTTTATTATAACGGGCTTAAATTTCAGTTTAGAAAAATATTTACAAAACATGTTTTGTAGAAAAATTTACTGAATAAATGTATATTTTTTATTTAAATTTCCGTAAATTTTTGACTAAGTTACAAAATGTTAAAAATGAGTCCATTTTCAAAGGTGAAGGGATGGAATTTTAAATTCTTTACAGTGACGTCACAGAGCCATAAATACATCTTGATTACAGCTGTAAGCAACTGTAATGTAGGAATTTCTTCTCTTCAATGACGTTTTTTGAACAATTCTGTATGAGCGGTAAGTACACAATGTGTAGTACACAGTGAAACTGTGTAAGACGGAAGCAGTTACGATTTCCTAGCAACCTTGCAGAGTATTTTAATTTTTTTGACTATGTGATTGTAAACCCCCTCCTGAACAGTAAAATGAACTTGTCTAACAACACCAAGGGCAAATTTTGTAACAGAATCATCATAGCTTCAACACAAACTAAAGAACATGCATGTACGTTGACTTACACATGAGCTGGACAGACTTCCATTCAAAACAAACAATTCACAAACATCAATGCTACCTAAACACTATAGAGGGAATGAAAACTTTCCCTTTTATGATTTTCCATATCTGTACACTATTACATGCGTTAAAGAATTCCCTACTAGAAAAGTACAATATTTACCATTTTCCAACTTAAACTGATCTAGCTGTAGTACGTTTGTCGCCTCCCCCACCATCAACTGTACATGGCCTAAAATAAGATCAACTGTTTAAACCGGGTTAAAAAATGCTGACAAATTTTATTAACTGACAAAATTGAAGATAGATAACTTATCTGATACGGTAACCTGTGAGGAATGTAGGATAAAAGGTTGCCACAGAAGCCTTTGCTATGGGTTCCAGCTTACCAGCTAAAAGGAGGAGGAAGCAAGGACCAACCTGAAAGGATTGGATGAATTGTGTATAAGAGCTATGAAGTGGAGGGATCCAAGGGATGATAATGTGATCAATAGAAATTAATGGCATTTTGGGTCTGCGATAAATGGCCTATTCCTGTACAACAGGCACTGTAATAATAATAATAATCATAAAAATCCCTTTCATGAGACAACAGGTATCATGGCTGATGGCAATTTTTAAAAAGGCTTACCATTCACAAAAACCATTAATAATTTCTTTTATCTACTATTTAAGATGAATTGACTTGACACTTTTGTTTCCAAATTCGAACTTTGATTTCTTGACTTCCAGTTTTGGGTCGATTCAGGTCGAAACCAGAACATCAAACCAATTTAGGACCATTAATTTTTTGTGTAATTACAAATCCAAAAATCGTTTCTTGCTATCTCTTGTAGTTTCTGGCATCTGGATCTGATGGATGGACAGCCCAAGGTAAATGATAGATGACAATTTTAAAACTTGCCACCAACAAGAAAATGTAAATGTATTTATTTACCTGATGTATTATAGATATCGTATATCTTATCGTTGTTCTCCTCTGCCTCTCGTTGTTGTCTTTCCAACTCTCTCATCCTTATCTCTCGAGCTTCAGCCCTTGCTTGCCTTTTTGCAGCAAGCCTCGCCTCCGCCTGTAACAATTTAAAACAATATTATTTTATAACAATAAGTTAAATTACCAAAATTAAAATATAAAACCAGAAAACATGACCATATTCCTCTTAGGCTTAATAATAATTAACTAATTAGGCTTAAAAATTAATTGCTGATATAAATGGCCAGGGCTTAATAATTGGGGCTACACAAATTAACATTTTCTAGAGCACCATACAAAACTCATATCAATTACAAAAGACTGAATAAAATTTAAAAAAATTATCCTTTACCACTGCAATTTTTGAAGTATGTTCTAAAAACGAGGTTCCCAAAGCAAGAAACTGAATGCTGTATATTGTATATTTGGCTATAACTCTCTCCTGGCAATACAAAAATTTTTTTATATTTCAATACAAAACTTACTAGTTTAGTAGTAAAAGAACTATGTGGCATAAGGAGTTTGCTAAAAATTGAAGATGCTTCCTTAATAAATCGTTTGATATTACAAGGGAGAAAACATCTAATGTGGAAGGAGGTACAGAGATGGAAGCTGCCAATTCAAGAGACTATTACTGCTGGAAAGCCAATAAAAACTCAGGGGTAGACATAAGAATGGAAAGAAGATAGTGGCTCCAACCCAAGTAACATACGGTACTTGCATAAACTAGAGGTAAAGGCAGAGGTGCTTGGCCTGACACATCTAAATGTCCTCATTTGGATGGTTCCACTATAGCTTCAAGCAATTGAGAGAGTGGAATAAGGGGAAGTTAGCGAGGTTGTACATTTGCGGCTGACAAACTCAAAGATAGCAATTCCTCTGCAAGGAATTTCCTGTCAACTTTCAAGCAGATGACACAAAATGGATGACAACGTAAAGAAGGAAGGGATAATATGAAGAAAGGCTCTCTAGAACCACAGTGTTACAGGACTGAAAGGACCGCCACATCCTTTTTGTTACAATCAAAAAAATAAAGTTTCTTGAAAAGTGCAGTAAAACCTTGAATCTAATACTCAGATTTTTCATCAGAATCGATTACAGAAATTCTAGTGCGCATTAGGAATCCATCCATATTATTACAAAAGTAATCTTTCGTACATTGTTGATCTAGGGTTTTGAAAAGGGTTTGGTGATATCAGATTGACAATGGATTGGATAAAAACAATAAGAGGTCATCGTTGATAAGATATCTTAAAATGTACCATCGATGATTTGCTTAGATGCATTCCAAGGTCATGAGACAGATGAGGAGGAAAATAATTAACCAATACGAACTCTAAACTCGTTCCTATTCAGGGGTTTGATTCTATTGCTCCAACAACTGGATGTTAGCATTAACAAGCCATTTAGAGCTAAATCTGTAATTTTTAAAATTAACAAAAGTATTCTTAAATTGATACTTATAATAAATAAATTGTGGAGTGAAACTGGAAAAGATTTTATGGTTAGTAATAATCCAGTGCTGCATATATGAGCAATTGGTAGATCAAAGCAAAATCAACATAATAACAGCGATAAAAAAAAACCACGTAAATTATTATCGCTTGTTACTGATAATATAGGCCAATGAAAGTCATAAAACAGTATTTAATTATCTACAGGCCAACAAGTTTAACTATCAACAATTAAAAGATAACAGATACAATAACAAAACATTAGTAGATTAAATTTACCTTGTAATTTATAGTTAATTATACCTATAAAATTATTTAGTAAAAAGAAAAAACTAATATTGTTCAGTTTTTTTAAAAATAATTTTACATATTTGCAAACAGGAATACCGAACTGCATATTCATTATCATTAACATTACCCTCTCATTTATCACCCTTCTAAGTTTCCTTGAGGGCCCAACCAAACTATCACTGAACCATCTCTCCTCTGTGTCAGCGACGAAAGCTCTATTTAGGATGTGACTCTGATTTCTTTGATCCATCAATGTATATAAACAGTACATGACATGTTTTGATGGAGTGGAATATTAAATTTACTATAGCAGTGATGTTAGCTTTAATACACTGGATCCTATGCACGAGCTGGACTTGTCTGCCACAAACGACTCAAATCCTAAGGACGACTGGTGCTCATCCTCACACACTGCATTATTTAAAATGGAATAGAACGGCTTGCTATTTTTTTCATCTTTAGGTTCTTAATTTTGTCACAAAAAGCCTTAACTATTTCATGTAATAGTTTCTATGACTATAAAATCAACAAGTTGTGTAATGGCGTTATTGTTTAGTATGTTTTCAGTAGCGCGTAATTTTTATGTTTTTATTTGTTGTATTGTTTTCAGAATTTAGTTCTATTATTTTATTTCAGTTTCAAGGTGTATTTATTGTTTATAATGTGTAATTACAAGTGTTTTTACTGTGTAATTTAGAGCTTTAAATATGTAAATATTATAGTTAACTTACTGCAGTAGAACCTCACTGACTTGACACCTGGTAACTCGACAGTTTTTCATTTTTAGTATTATCCTTAGAAGAAGGTAATGATTTGACAAGCTAAAATAATTGATTTGCTAGATGTTATTGACTAGGTTGGTCATTCTTGGAATGAAATAGAGCCAATAACTCTCATTCACTTGTGGAGAAAACTGAGGTCATTTAGCCAAAGACATTTCTATACAAGAATTCTAATTTTGTTATTTTAATTTTTTTTAACAAACTGAAATTAGAAAATCTCAGATACGTCATTTTTTATTATCAGCTCAATGCAGTTTCTTGTAAAGCAATTATTATAAATTAGATTACAAAGCATTACCAGGAAGCCAATACCAGATATGATTCATAAAGTGTGTATAAAAAATCTTTTCTTAACAGTCTTTTATTTTCTATTCACTTTTTTTTTAGTGCACCCAGACACTCGAACAAGAAGTAAGGGTTAATTCATGTAAAGTGATTCAGAAAAAATTAACTTGGTTGCTTGACCTTTTTTTACATTTTCACTACAACTACAATATATCTACTAGCGTATTTATTTGATATTTTTACATTTATTTTGCGAATGGTGGTCATTTTGTTTTGTGTTTCAACGGATCAGTTTGTTCTAGAACATTGAATCACATACCAATCTGTTTAGAAAAGAATGGACTAAAGTAAAGGTCTAGTGTGTTATTTACTTACAACCTACCTTTAAGGCCTTAACTTACCCAAAGTATGTAACTGAAATGTTGATCATTTACAATGACAGACATTAGATATTATCCTGCCTCTGTCCTGTGTATGTACTAGCTCAAAAACTGGAATGTGGATTCTGGAGAGGAGTAAGCCTCCATATGATAAAAGATTTGATCTCAGGTTTACGTACAGAAGATACCTATACTTTGTTTCAGTTACCATTCAGAACTCATACAGAGTTATCTTAGGAACAGAAAAATCCTTTTCTAACTCAGGACTATTAGTTTAACAAGGCATGTTTGGACACTAAATATCGTTTTGATCTAACTCCACTGCAGCGCCATTGTTGGCACCCCGCAGATGCTACCTACTTCACTAGATCATTAGCTCCACACTGATTCCATTATGGTTGATAAGTCTCGTGTTCTATGATAAATGTGGTCATTTACAATGTACAGCCGACCTCGGATATAATGCAGTTGAAGGGACGAACGTATTTGAGCGCTATAAACGAGGTAGCTTTGTAACCGAGTTTAAAGTAAACGAGTTTGTAAACGACGGAAATACGGTATGTAGGGTTAAAAAAGCATACTTCGTGTTGTATAATTAGTTACTGGCTAGTTTATTACAATTTATTACACATAGAGTATTACATATTTTAAAATATTTAATAAAAACTAATAAAACATAATTATTACAGTACACACAATTACAAATTATTATTTAAAAACTAAAAGTTACCGAACACAATATTTTTTTTACTCTAAAAAAGTCTTTGATACTTTTTTGTACTTTTCTTGAAAGTAAAAATTTTTGTTCTATATCACTTGAAATATTATACAAGTTTAATAAAATTGCATCATCACTGTCGTTTTCCCTCTTGCACTCATAAAATGAAATTAACTGGCTTACTTGGTTTAGAGCTTCAGTGTACGTTGGAGGTTCTTTTGGTCCGTCTTCCACTTCTACTTCTTCTTCAAACTCATTTTCGTCGGTGTTATTTGCTTGTAGAACTTGGCTGATAATCTCTTGTCGGTGCTAATTCCATTGGTTACAACATCCTCGTTGAAAGAAATGAATGATTGTAGGTCTTGAGGTATGTTGTACTGCTGAATCCATTCGCTCAATGGCATGTCATCGTCGTCAAGGTTTTCTGGATTTGTAAACAAGCCAGCGTGATTGAAACAGTGTACAATCGTTGATTTTGAAACTTCAATCCACGCCTTTTGGAGAAACCGACAAGCATCAAGTAATGTCACTTTTCCGAAGTTTAAAGTGTCTTGTTCTTGAAGAATACATACCGCTAATTTCTTTCTGTAGTGAGCTTTTAAACTCTTGATAACTCCTTGGTCCATTGGCTGGAGTACACTTGTACAGTTTGGAGGCAAGAAGAAGAGTTTTATGCTCTTGAGCTCTTTGATATTTGGATGCGCTGTACAGTTGTCTACTAGTAGGGCAATTTTTCTTCTCTTCTTAACTAGTTCTTCATCCCAATTCCTAATTTCTTCCTCGAAAATCTCTGAAGTCATCCAGGCTTTCTTGTTTGATCGATATTTCACAGGCAATCGTTTTATAGATTTGAAACATCGGGGATTTCTCGATTTACCAATCACTAAAAGGTCCCGCTTTTCTGTTCCAGTCATATTTGCACACACAAACACAGTGATACGTTCCTTTGACATTTTCCCGCCAATTCACTTCTCCCCTTTGAATTTTAAAGTGTTTTGTGGTGCTAGTTCAAAAAAAAGGCCAGTCTCATCCCCGTTAAAAATGTTTTCACTGCCATACTCTTCTATAATTTTCGGCCACTCTGTTGCAATCCATTCGCACGATACACTTTGGTTCACTTCCTTTGCTTCACCACATATTTTACCAAAGACAATGTTATGTCGTTTCTTAAACCGGTCAATCCAACCACTGCTACACACCAAGTCCAAGTTCATAAGTTCTGCTAACTGTTGAGCTTTTGTTAACATAATGTAGCCACTAAGTGGTGTGTCGGAACTGCGCTGCTCCTTAAACCACTTAAATAGGGCTTGATCTAAGTCTTCATGCTTCGTTGTTCTCATTCTTTTAGATTCTTTGTTGTTGTCGTAACTGCAGTAGGTTGATTTAATTTTCTCATTAGAACTCCATATGCCACGAACTGTTGAACCAGCCAACCCCAACTTTCGACACACATCGATTTGTTTTTCACCTTTCTCTAAGCACGCGATCACTTCAAGTTTTAAGTCAAATGATAAGGCTTGTCTTTTTGCCATGATGTTAGCGCACGATACAAAACACAAAACTGAAATGTAACGATCACGGACTATTAAGAGAATATACTGTATACGAGCAACACCATGCGCACACTGTTGTGGGTTCAGAAGATTAAATTGAAGCTTTCTCCCCACCAAGGCACACTATAGACACCCCCACTAAGGCATACAGACATATGTGTGAGGGTGAGAACGCCTGGCAGGAAATGACTCAACTCACGATGTTGTGTAGCTGCAACAAAATTCTAAGAATTCTCACTAAGGCATACAGACATATGTGTGAGCGTGAGAACGCCTGGCAGGAAATGACTCAACTCACGTTGTTTGTGTAGCCTGCAACAAAATTCTAAGAAAGGGCCCCTTTCTTTTCTAAACAGCGCTGTATCCGAGTTCACAAAGCGTTATAACCGAGCCTAAATACATGTTAACTTAATATAGAAGACTGGGGACATTTTGAAAATAGCGCTATAACCGATATAGCTTTCTAACCGAGGGCGTACTAACCGAGGTCGACTGTATAAAACAATCGATGAAACCGCCAACTAAGTCATTTGTTCTGTTATCCGGTTTTTGAATGCACGGCATATTAAGGCAGCAAAAATTCATCGGCAGATCACAGAGATTTACTGTGAATGTGCAATAAAAGATTGAATGCTCTAAAAGTGGGTTAGGCAATTCAACAAAGGATGGACAGATTTCCACGACAAACCATGAAATGGAGGTAATAAATGGGTAATGCTTTCAAATAAATTTTTACAAGATTCAAGAACTGTTTTGCTTGAGATTGCAGCTGACTACTTAGGTTAATCACAAGCTATGTTCCTGCTGGGTTCCAAAAATGTACACAAATGTAAACAAAACAAAGTGACCTAACTGCTCTGACATTTCTTAACCAGTACCACTTGACTGCTACTTGTTCCTACACATGAAATGCGAGCTTGGTGGTACGCACTTTGAATGTGATGATGTAAAACAGGAAAAATATTTCTTTAAGGAAGGTTTAGACAAGCTAGTCACCTGATACAACAAGTTCCTGAGCAATGGAGGAAACTATGTTGGAAAGTAGTTTAAGATGTGATCTTTCATGTAAAAATAAAATTGTCTTAAAAAATATTTTAGTTTTTTTTCAAAACTATTCTTACTTTCCAGACACGCCTCGTATTTTTAGTTCATTTAATTACTCAGGAAAGTTTTATAAAATGGAAAATAAACCACAAAATTGTGGAAAAAAAGAGGTAATGTAACAAACTGGTTGGTTAACACAGTTAACATATTTAGGCTAACATGTTCTTGATATTTGTAATATTCCGTTCAGAAGTCTCATGGATGTTTTTAAAAATTACATATACCCACTAATTTCATTTACTACCAGAAAACTAAATATAT
Source organism: Catonia carolina (assembly GCA_035578175.1). Taxonomy (NCBI): domain Eukaryota; kingdom Metazoa; phylum Arthropoda; class Insecta; order Hemiptera; family Achilidae; genus Catonia; species Catonia carolina. Next base: position 563,419 of record JAQMRL010000023.1, on the reverse strand, counting down.
AACTAAAATATTATCAGCAAACAATAAAACTCTGCCATTAGTTAGGTCACCTATTTATGAATGATAATAAATTGGATCTAAATTTGAACACTGTTGAACACCAGCTTTGTTTTTGAGCATTAATCTAAAAAATTATACTAAAAATAAAAACCTAATACATACACCAAAAGTACTTTTATCAAGGAAATCAACGATACACCCATCATCATCTTGCATACTGCTATTATCATCTATTGAATTCTGTCGCCAATAATCGCTGCTGCCACTGCGAGTCCTTTTCAATTTCTCTCTCAAAAAAACTCTATTACTTTCTACTTCAGACATATCTTGATCATTACCACTATTGCAATCGTTATCAACAAATGCACAATCACTCGCGATATCGCCACTCGAATATAAATTATCACCGCCCTTCCTGCCACTGGCTTTATCATTACCTTTTTCACAATTTCCATTCATTGAAGGCGATACAACTTCGACAATCGAAACATCTTTATTATTTTCATCACCATTTGGCGTTAATACAACTGTTGATGAATTAATATCAATAATAGAAATATATTTATTATCGTTTCCATTTAAATCGTTAATATTATTCGCATCATTATCGTTATCGCAAGTGGTCAAATTCAATGAAGATGACGCCGAAGATGTCGATTTACGTGCACTTTTATCGCCACTACCATTAATAGTTACGATTGTTCCAAAACAACCAAAGGTCGGTGTCGTGATAACACAATCATCTGTTACATCAGAGCTGTCGTAAAAGTCATTATCACTATCACTATCTGCCATTTTGAATTTAATGAAGAGGTTTGTACATCAATAATTTTGATTTACTACATTAAAAAAGATACCTGGAAATTGAATAAAATAGCATTTAGATTAACAAGTTGTGTTTTGATATTTTACTATGTAAATCAAGGAGACTAATGTTTACCATTACCTTTGACACTGGATATGGCAAATATGATTTCATGGTAGAAAATACCTGCAGCTTTCCAGAAGCCTCAGAAAACTTATTTTTTATCATACTTTACAGCCCAGAAAGGGAGGTACCATCTCGCTATTTAATTTTTCTTAAAGAACTGTTTTTGGGATTCAAAACACCCTTTTAGCAATCACCTAAATGTAATTTTATAACAAATTAACCAAAAATATTTAATTTTGAACCTGACCACCTCAAATATTCATGTAATTTTTTTAAATGAAGATTTTAGGAAACACTCTTCTCAAAGACTTTGTATACTTGCCATAATTCCTCATCCCAATATGTTCCCACTCTTTTTTAAACCCATCGGATTGGTCTTATAAAGTCATTACTACAAGCCAACAGCTTATAGGTTTAACAGATTATTTTTTGAAAATGGATTTGAATACAAATGGTTACCACCTATGTACTTTGATAGTAGGAGTTCAATTAACCATACTTTCTTAGAAATGGTCAGCCTAAGTCTGTACAAGACTACAACTCATTTATATGTTTAACATATCTTCATTTCATTGGGTTATGTGATTGCTTAGTGATCTTAAATTGAAAAGATTCTGACACACATATTAAAGATTAAAAAAAAGGTTTTTATTTATTGAACATATTCATATAGCATATCAAATCAAGGATATCAAACAGTATTATTTAATGATTTTAAAGAACAAGAATGGAAGAAAAAAATATATTTTCTAAATTGTCAAAACAAATTACTCAAAAACGGAAAGCAATAAAAACTTTAAAATCTAATTATGTTTACACTATTGTAAAGATTAATTTCTGAAATTTTCATAAAAATCTGAGATGATCAAATTGAAAATGAGCATATTTTTGGTTGATTTGACATAAGACACCTAAACAACACACAATAACCAAATAAGTTTTAAAATTTTTCTTTAAAGTAAAGCAGTAAAAAAACTAAAAAAAAATTAAACAATCGTTTTTCAAACCTACATAAACCACAAAGATATCCAAAAAAAAGAAACAACTCAAAAGAACAATCTTTGCCGATAAGATATCAGACTTTTTCAACAGAAGTACAATAGAACCATGGGTGTATGTGAGTGTGTTGAACATATAAAATACATAATCAACCATTTATAATGGCAATGAACTTGAAAACAAGGTGGTGTGTGTGTGTGCGTGTGCGTGTGTGTGTGTGTGTGTGTGTGTGTATGTGTGTATGTTGTGACATTATCCACGGCCAATTTTCAACAGCTTCCTAAAACTATTTAGGCTTCCATTATGAACTCTAATGACATTCTTCCTTATCTACCATACAAGACTACTTTCCTCATTATTTGTAAGATACCGTTCACTTCACAACAGAAAAATCTTGCATAAAAATACTATTCGACAAAAAACTTTACAAAAATATTAAAATGCCGCAAAATAGGTGAATACCATGAAGGATTTGTCGAAATCGATTATGCCATAACATTCATAGATTTCAGGAGAGCATAAAACATTTTAAATTTTATTTCAAATTTAAATCCAAACAATACTTAAGTGTTTTAACTTTCTTGACAGTTAACGAGGTGTGATAAAAAATATGGTGAATGAATTTTGATAGCAGCAACTGCTGATTCAAACAATAAGTCCAATAGCCAGATCTTTGAGATAGTCAGTGTCAAGTTCTAACAAATTGTGACTTATAAATCAGCTTCCAGAGCCGGAAGAATGAGGTCGTGTTTACCATGTCTTGTCACGCATCATGGATTTCAAACAATACGTTTACTTTCATTTTTATTTCAAGTTTCAAAGAACCAAAGAAGCTCATGAAATATCTAAATTGTGTATGATGATAATGTGGTGACTCTTAGGACAGTTTACAAAAGTGATATAAGCGATTTAAAAGCAGAAATGAGTTGATTGAATACAACCAACGGTCAGGACATCCTTTGACCTAAAACACACACAAAAATCTGCAAAATGTAGCAGCAAAACTGATTTGCTCAAACAGGCAATCAACTATTCGAGAGCTTACCAAAGAGCTGAGCATCTTTTATGCATCCATGCAAAGCATTTTAACTGATAATTTGCAAATGAGATGAGAGTGCGAATTTGTTTCCAGACTTTAGACACCCCATTGCCACACCTCGCTTCTGATCCACAAGTTTGCAGTCAAAAAAGATTCCTGTCTGTCCATATCTGCGTTACCCTCTGAATTTTATCATGTAACTTCTGTCCCAAAAATAAAAACCATGCTGAAAGGAAAATGTTTTGACACCATTCCTGATATTGAGAGGGTTATAACAGAGCAGCTGAAAGCCCTTCCAAAAGTAGCCTCCCAAAAATGCTTCCAATCTTGGAATCAACGTTAGAATATGTGCATCACTAGCCAAAGAGAATTTTGAAAAAGATTAATTTAAATTTGATGTAAGCTTTGTTCATAATAAACTTATATACCATATTTCTTGATCACACCTCACATATTTGTAACCAGTTTATAAGCAAAAATTAATTATTAATTTGATTGTAAAAAGCCATATTTCTTATTCACTACATCTTATAGAAGTCTTTTAAAACATTTTGACATTTTAGTTGCAATAACTGTGCAACTGATTTGTACATAAAAATTTATTGTAAATTTAAAACGTTTTGTTTTATAAATAACCAGATCATGAAAGAACCCACAAATAAACATCAACGCAATCAACTTTAAGCAACCACTAAAGATGTTGAAGCCGAAGGCAAAGAAACAAACTAGCTTACCAACTAACCAAAAATATATACAAAAAAATTCAGATGTGAAACACTCATGGGTCTCTCTTGCCAATGTAAATAATGAACAATATAACCTATGTTTAATCATGAGTAAACTGTGTAAAATAAAAAAACAACAAAATTTTAATCGTGAGAGAATGACGCAATGAAAATTAACTTCTGTTTAACTTATATGTAAGACGCTAACTTTAATTATATACCACACTTTTGTCGTAAAATGCATACTAAGGCCTAAATCATAAAAATTTCAATTCTTTTACAGATTTCCATGAGGAAAAAAACAAAAAAAATTACTATTTGAAGCAAAACTAAGCATTGTACAAAAAAATGTTAGAAATAAAAGTTCTAGGCATTATAATTTTCTACAACTTTAACTTTAATGAATTACACCTAAAATTCATAGTAGGGCCACAATCTTAAAGAAATTAACACAAGTGCACAACCTTACCAAGAATTTCAGCAGACATGGCGCTTACTCTATCTTGTACAGAATAAAAAATGTAGTTTATGAGACGATTTTAAACAAAATCATGGGACCCATTTTCAATAAAGATTCCACAAAAATTGAAAAATTGTCTATATAAAATACTAGGCCCTACTTCTCATAGACTGATTTAAATGAAAAAGTTTTTGTCAGGTTCCCTAGTGGTACCTAACTTAGTCCAAGTTTCAATTTCCTATGATACTCCATTCTAGAGATATTTCATTCTTACACAGATACACAAACCAATCAGTAAAAACATGTTTTATGGGCTCAGGGGGCCTGAAAATTTATATCCTGTGAAAACAACTTCAAAAAATCGACATGAAAACAAGACTTTCCTTCCCTATGTATTCATATAGGGCAGGAGTAAGTAAACTACTTAATTTCTAATAGATTACGAAAAATTAAAACAAAACCACAAACAATTTGAATAAGATAACACAGACAAACTAAGTAGTTTAATAAATGATAAGCTAAAGAAACTTCTTGGAAAGAAAATATTATCTAATCTCTAAGACCTTTTCATGTTATATTACTTGTAGTCATAAATTACGTCTTTACATGCAATTTAAAAACATAATTGGAGTAATAAATAAATATATATAAAATAATCTTTACAACCAAATATGGTGAACAGAATTAATTATTAATAAATTCTTTTGTTTTCCTAACAGACCATATTTGTTAATATATTACATACATAGTAATTACCAACTAAACCCGCTTGTTTATTTCGCATAAGTAAATACATTACTTTATTTCCCGATTTTATAATATTAAATACAAAAAAATATATTAAAAGCAAAAACAACAAACATGGAAAAACTATTAAAAATAGGAAAAAGCGAAAAATTTCATAAATATACTTTTATAATGTACTTTTATACTTTTGGTTGGCTGATTTTGATAAGAGAGTCAGGTCCCCTAGTGGTATCTAAGTGAAGTTTCAAGTTTCAATTTGTATAATATTCCGTTCTTGTGATATTTTGTTCATAAACACACAAACACAGAAGCCACAGAAACAAATAGCTAAAAACATGTTTTTAGGGTTCAGGGACCTAAAAACATTTATTTCTGGCTAAAACTCGACATGAAAACAATAACAATATTCCTCCCATATATCTATTCGTATAACGCACTAGAAAATAAAAATTATTTGTTTTCAAAGTAATAGACAATGAAAGAAGATTGAAAAATAAGTGAAAAATTGATAAGAACTCTCGTGATCAGCCTGTTGGTGTAGCGATTAGTTTATGTAGTGAATCTAATTGGTATTGAGGAATTTAGAAGTTTTATGGTAATAGAACTAAACACGTTAACCCTTTCTAACCCAGTGTGACATAGAAGTAATATTGGAGTGAAATAACAGACATCAAAATTTTAAATGTTAAGAGACAACTTTGGATTAAAGAACGCTAGGTGTGAAGTGTTATCATTTTCTGTACCCTAGCCAGGATTTGAACCTGAGACCTCTGCTTTGCAGTGTAGTATGCTGACCACTGCGCCATGGAGGCAACCTTTAGTTTCTTTTAGTTAATTTTGGTTTTAGATATTCATGTTCATTTACTAAAATAAGGTAACATTTCTTCAAATATGCTGTATGTATGTACAAGAATATTTTTAAACTGTTAGTAAATAGTGATTTTATCCATTTTACCAATATTTTTTAATTGTACAATTTTTGAAGTCTTAAATAATATTAAAATCATACTTAGTTTTTTTTGCTACAAATCTAAGAGAATAAGTATATTTTGTTTAGGAAGCCTGAACATGATTTGACTTATTCTTATTGTTGGGAACTTTCATACCATAAAGTCCTAATGTGACGTACGTGTCACAGTTTTTTGTCAGGCCATCAAAAGGGTTAAAGGTCTAAAAGTGATTTTATTACACTTAAATATCAGTGAGATGTATGAAACAAAGTACACATATTTTTTCCTGTTTAGTTTAAAAATTTGGGATTGAAAGGGTTAAAGTTAGATGAACTGACTGGAGTAAAAAATCAAAGAACAAAAAAAATTCAAGAATATTATGGAGAGGAACAGAAGAAACCAATAAAATTTCTTTTTGTAATCCTTACTAGCCCAGAACAAATTAAAAAATAATAATGAAAAACAACCTTGTTTCCTGTTTAAAAAAAACCAAGAAACTTTTATGTAAGAATAGTTTCTATTCATATTGCACAGCAATCACGAAAAATCAATGAGAAAAAATTAAAAAAAAAAAAACATTCTGTAAGCACTAATGTGTACAAGGACAAATCAAGTATTGTATTACAATACAAATAAATATTGTATTACATCTAGATCCGACTGAATACAAATGATTACGTATTGTAAAATACAGAATATGTATGAATACAAAGGATTTGAATGTACAGATTTACATATACGTAAATAAGATATGTACAAGAAAACAAAGGTAAGTAATTAGAGCGTTAATAATGTAATTAGTTGTTAACCGTAACATTAATATAACTTATGTTAATAAGTTGGTTTCGTTAAATCTGCATAATTTTTAGATTAAATAACCAGTATGGAAAGTCACGGTAACATCCTCGCAAATCTTACTACTACAGTTTATTTAATATTAAATATTATAAATTTTTGCCCTTTGAAGACCATCTCAAGGTGTCTACACCTTTCACTTGTTTCCGATCCTGGAAACGCTGCTCAATTAGAGCTACAAGGTAAAATCATCCATACACAGTATGGTTACCAGCACACTGAGTAGTTTATAATAAAATAGCTGACAGGATCACTAAACAAGCATCTTTGTGAATAAAGAAAAGTACAGAGAAATCTTTTAAAAAATATTTGGATCGAACGCTTAAAGCACAGAAAAGCATCTGTTTGCTTTGCAGCCAAAACTAGTGAAAAGATCTTGGTATCAGGACATCCCACATGTAGTAACATTTGAGGCCCGTACCAGAACAGGTCATATTGTTACTGAACATTACCTACTTAAGTTCAACATCACCGACTCCCCATTATGTAAAGCCTATAAAAAGACCGAAGAGATTATACAACCAATTCTCCTGGCTTGCCAAGGTGCAGGAAATTCGCACAGACAAATTAAACGGAAAATACTTAAGGACAAATCCCTGTGGGAACTCACCGTAGCGGCTTACCATGGACATCATCATAATCACTTGAAGCTGGAAATTTGTAGAAAAAAGTAAACAAGAATAATGTGATTGTTAGTAAGGTTTTTCACACTCTGTACAATATAATTATTGAATTTCAACCTATCATTTAGATTAAAAAATTTAACCCTTCGTGGACTATTCATGATGGAAATATCTGCCAAAAAAATCTTTCCCACGTCATGTAGTGGATATATCGGCAAATTTACAAATTAAATTTAAATAATTTGTTTCAAGAGTCATCAAAATTACGCCGAAAAATCTTAATATTTCAGGAAATTTTCAGTGGCTGAAACTGGGTTGACAGCACAGCCCCGCTAGTGATTACAGACACGCATGAGGTCGGAGTTTCATATCAGTTGTGCTAGCTCTGTTCTTTACTACTTACATGTTACATTTGTCTAATTTCATAATATTTCTTTAAACAATCTTTATACTTGTAGATTTGTTTTCTCCTTATATTCTGCCAATTCAACAATAATTTCAACAAATAATTTTTTTTAGTCAGTTCTATTTATGGATATATCCATAAAAATCATGTCAGTCATGACTAAAGATGGATTAATTCATATCCATTATTACTGAGTAAAAATGGAAAGAAAAATATTTTATAAAATTTGCACGAGTTCTGTGCTTTTCAAAGCACTTTTCTATCTACCAAAATAAAGTTTTCTAGAAACAAATATTTTTACTCCAACATAATTAAATTCATCTGCAACATGAAACTTAATTCAGTCCACGAATGGTTTAGTATTTAGGAAACAGCTGATTTGCAGGTAGCAGTGGAAGTAAAATCTATTTCAACAATGATCAAGCAGAGTTGCAATTCAGCCCGGGTACACAATCTTGATTAATGTAATAAATTGTGTAAATTAACAAATCTGATAGCCCCACAATTGCAGGAGAGCACGCAATTCTGTGATTCTAACTATACTAATAATAGTTTGGTTAATTATTTTGACGATTAGCTTCATTATCACTATTCTTATCTAAAGTTTATTTAATAACTACAAACTCAATAATACTTAATTGTAAACCCCTGCGATACCAGCAATTGTACTCATGCTGTGCATAGGAGCTATTGCTAGCATTTTTTAAAGAATAATACTGGCCTAACATACCAACCTAAAGGCAGTAACACTAATGACCTTGATATTACTAGATAAAATTTTAAATGAAATGCTGAGAGAAAATATCTGTTTATAGATAATAAAATCAGAATAGTTACAGATAAATGCAATGTAATAGATAAATAAACAAGTCTTGACATATTAAATAATACCTTTAAATAGAAATGACATCACACTTTAGCAAATTTCATTTCATTTTAAAGTTAAAATAAATATTGTATTTTGTAATAATAATAATAATAATAATGCCATACATAACTCGAGATGTTTTTGAAGAGTTTAAATAATATATTTGCATTGCCACACATCTGTGACTAAAAAATTTGTTTAAAAAAATGTTATGGCAAACAGCAGTTAATTTTTCAACACTATTTTACTTTTTGGATTTTACTTATGTTTTACTTTCTCTTGCCTTTAGGAATACATAGGAAACATAGTATTGTTTTCATGTTGATTTTTCAAAATAGTTTTCACCGTATCTACATGTTTTCAGACCCCCTGAACCCAAAAAACATATTTTTAGCGATTGGTCTGTGTGTGAACAAAATATCTCAAGAACGGAACATGGTACAAAGTTGAAACTTGAACTTAAGTTAGGTACTAATAGAGGACCCGACACGGAACATTTTCATCGGTCAACCGCAAGTATTAATTTATTCGTGTAATTTTTCGCTTTATTGTGATTTTCTCAAAAACGGTTTGTATATTTTTTAAAAATCACCACATTTACTACAATTTTTCTTTCTCTATAAGATAGGGTAGGCGCCATGTCTACTGAAATTCTTGGGAAGGCTGAGCTCTCTTAGAGATCATGGCCTTAATATGCATTTTAAAGCATAAATGTATATAATCAAAGTTCATATATTATAAATGTATATAATCAAGAAATGGAACTTGCCAAAAAGGTTTGTTAAACAAAGTACACATTAGAGAACCTACGAACGGCATAACATAAACTGTCTTTCTTTTGCAGATGACCTAGCAATAATTCTAGAAACACAGAAATAGCAATCCAGCAAATCAACATGTTAAAAGAACAAATACAAAAAGCAGGCTACATACTTCCTTTGAGACACAATATGGAAAAATTGGAAAAGTTGATAACTTTAAAGTAGATACAATAATACTGTGATAAAACCCATGTGTCTGTACACCAGTGAGTGCCTTAGAATGACCAGGAAGGCTGGTTTGAGAAGCAAAAAAATTTTGAGAGAAAGATCAGCCTCAAGATATGGGTCCAAAGATAGACAGCGGATCATAAAGGTTACGAGGTAGAGAAGAACAGTATACAGAAAATGAACAATTCATGGAAATTATTAGAATAAAAAGACAATAATTTTAAGGACATACATATAGAGTGGATGACAACCGGTTGGCAAAACAAATTTTTAAGACATTGAAAAATAGATCTATGGTATCAGATAGATGGTTTAAAGAAGTTAAAAAGAATATTGAGAAAACTACAATAAATCTAGAAAGAGAAACTTAATGAACCGAATCAAATTTAGACAACTAATTATGGAATTAAAGGGCTTCCATGAAAAGCAAAAACACAATTCCAAGTAGACAGAAGAAAAGAAAAAAGCCTACAGTGAATAAATTGTGAAAATGTTGGGTGCAAAAGAACTTCCAGAATTGTCTAAGTCACTTCACATGGTAAAAATTAGCCCTTTACGAGAGGAAAAAATATATTGCCAAGAAAAAGTTATTATGAGAGTGTTTCACACCAGATTCTTAGTTCACTAATTATTCTCTAGTTAACAATATTTGTCAAAATAATAATATCTAAAATAATGTACCTATAATAACACACTAGTAGAACAATTGAAGGTCTACGTTGAAACAAATTTGACGAGTAGACATTAAAGGCATTTAATTTCTCAGAATTATGCTGTACATATTAAAATTTAAACAGGAAAAAAATTATGCAATTATTCAATTAGTCAACGGGTGGTTATTTTTTGTTGAATACCGAACCGTGAATAAAACTAATGTAATTGTTTTGTTACTGCGCCAAAACCTTAATACATTAGTCATTTATAAAGTTTCAATTGTTCTAAAATTTAAAATTTAATTTTAAAAAATCTCAACAGTCATCAAATAAAAATCTGGTGTGAAACACTCACATGACTTTCTCTTGGCAATGTTAATTATGATGAATACATATAACCTACGTTTAATCATTAGGAAACAATGTACAAATAATAATTTAATTATATGCAAATATAAACCATGAAAAGAAATATAAACCATCTTTTATCTTTACAATAAAACGCTCAATTTAACGAACTAGCCTCCTACATAAATAAAACTGTTTGAAAATCACAAAAATCTAACTAATGTTAATTTTTACAAAGAAAAATTACGAAAAACAGTTTTTGATAATTGTAACTAATTGTATCTGCCCATAACAGACAGGTGGAGTGTCAAATTATTTACACTCAATCTGTTCGTTGCAGGGCTAAAATAAATAGTTCTGTTTCTTATCACATGGTCAGCCAATTAAATGACTGAATCATTTAAGAACAGAAGAGGTAGAGGTGTAAAAGACACTAATCAGAGTTATCTCGTCTGAAAGTAATGGATTTCATTATACAGCCAGACCCTGTGGTGAATGAAGTGAAAGTGTCATTTGCAGAGTGGAAAATATATGCTTTTCAGAGGGCCTGGCATGCTGATAAGCGTACTTTTCCATTCAGTGAGGAAGGCAATGGTAAACCACCTCACTCCTCGTTTTACTTAGTAAAACCTCTAGAGGTTCAAACCAGCCTTTCGGCTGTTGACCTAAACAACAACAACTAATTGTATATGCACGATAAATATTTATAATTTCTTAATGTTTTTCTATTTATTTTTGTTAATTTTTTTATACTATTTATGTGTTTTTTTAATCAATGTGATGCAATTCATTAACTAATTTTTTTAAAAATTCACCATTAGTTTACTGTAAAAGCATACAAAATAAAATCAGTGTTTTTGCTGGTAATTTATATTGTTTTATTGTATGAGACATTGCAGCTCTTCCCATAAGGTTAAGTTCTTCTGAAGGAAGAATTTTTTAAAAGTTATGATAAGAATAAGGTGATAAGCAAATCCAATATTTACTTTAACACATTATAGAAACTAACTAACATCGGTATCACCCAAATAGTCCACTAAATCTAGCATTGACTATAAAATATGAACAACATAACCTAATTTTAATCATGAGTGAATCAATCTAAATGAAAATCAACCTCTGTTCGACTTCAAAATATGAAACATAATTAATACATTAAACTAATAAGCTCTGTCAAAGAAAATACTTGAAATAAAGATTGTAGGTTTTTTAAATTTTGTATAACTTTGATTATTTACACTTCTGTCAATAAAATTTATACTAATCTTAAAACTCATATTTTTTACCGATTTTGATGATCAAAATACAAAAGAAAAATCACTAATTGACATTAAATTAGGCATTGTAAAAACAATGTTATAAATGAAAGTTGTTAAAATTTATTTTAAATGTGTAAATGCCCTAAAATGCATACACACATTTTTAGGGATTAAAAAACCCTATGTTCTACACTAAATATAGTCAGTAATGATCAATTAATTAAACTAACTTTGCGGCACAGTGGTTAGTGTGCCAGGCTATAAAGGAGGTAACAAATAAGGACTTACAAAATAAGTCTGTTATTAATATCTTTTCTGCCCATAACAGACAGGTGGAGTGTCAAATTATTTACACTCAATCTGTTCGTTGCAGGGCTAAAATAAATAGTTCTGTTTCTTATCACATGGTCAGCCAATTAAATGACTGAATCATTTAAGAACAGAAGAGGTAGAGGTGTAAAAGACACTAATCAGAGTTATCTTATCTGAAAGTAATGAATTTCACTATACAGCCAGACCCTGTGGTGAATGAAGTGAAGGTGTCATTTGCAGAGTGGAAAATTTGTGCTTTTCAGAGGGCCCGGCATGCTGATAAGCATACTTTTCCATTCAGTGAGGAAGGCAATGGTAAACCACCTCACTCCTCGATTTACTTAGTAAAACCTCTACAGGTTCAAACCAGCCTACAGGCTGATGACCTAAACAACAACAACAACATTAATATCTTTTATAATTGTTGTTTTTAACAGATTATTTTAGATCATTAACATTACTTTTTATGCCTACTTACTTATTGCTCCGATAGAAACAAATTTAATTAATTTTTTGTCATCAGTCTCTCAACTGGTTTGTTGCAGTTCTCTAAGCTGTTCTATCTTGTATAAGTCACAATCTACATAACTCCACACCCTACACTTTTGTAATTTACTTAAAATATTCTAACCTTTGCCTTCCCCTACAATTCACTTCCACAATATTACCCTCCATTATTGATAGAACAATACCTGGATGTTTTAAGATATGCCCCACTAACCTATCCCTTCTTCTGGTAAGATGTTTCCATATACTTCTCTTTTCACCTAAGCACCTAAGAACCTCTAAATTACTTATTTTGTCTACCCACCTAATCTTTAACATTTTCCTATAACACCACATTTCTAAAAAGCTTCTATCCTCTTTCTTTCTGCAGCCCCTATCACCCACATTTCACTCCCGTATAATGATATATCTTAAACATAGTGTTTTAAGTAATTTTTTAAAACTGTAAATCAATGTTTGTAGTCAACAAGCTGTTTTTCATTTCAAAGGCCCTTCTAGCTTGAGAAATCCTGCTTTTGCTATCATTTATGCTTCTACCATCCTTTGTTATTTTATTCCCTAGATAGCAGAATTCCCCAACTTCCTGTATGTTTTCGTAGCTTACTTCTAAATTTCCCATCTCTAAACCACTGTTGCTATTGCACTATACTTTTGTTAATTTCATTATTATCAACTTCAATAACTGTCCTACATCTATATTTCATTTAGAAGAATAATAATAGCTGAAAATTTTAAATCTAAAAAAATCTGTAGATATAAATGTGAAAGCTCTAAATAACTGACAGTCATACTAGTTTTTTTTTTTAAATTCCCGATTATCTGGACAGCTGAAATTTACTACTAACAACCCTACTAAACCAACCTAAATTGCAGCCAGGACCTGTTTGGATTGAAAAAATGTGCAAAAGAAAAAAATTTAGTGTAAAACATTCACACGAATTTCTCTTGAAAATGTAAATAAAAAATATAACCCATGCTCAATTATGAATAAACAATGTAAAATCCAGACAAAAATATTAGAAAATAAATTGTAGGTTTTAAATTTTCTGTAACTTTAATAATGCAGAAAAACCGCTGAAAGCCAGAATCTTTACACCCCCATTTTTTTATTGATTTTAATGAGCTAAGTACAGAAAATTATTAAGTTCCACTAAACCTTAGTTTAGATGTATAGATGTTTAGATGTAGATGTGTTAATCTACAGAAAAAATGTTTAAACCAGTTGTAGGGTTTTTAAGTTTAACAATTAACACTTTTGCCTAAAATGTACATTAACACAGCAATCTTTAAAAACCCATGTTTTACCATGAGAGCACATTCCTTTCTCCTGAGCTTCCGCATACATGCTCCTTACCCTATCTAGCTTGATTTTAAACAAAACCACATTTTGAGAAAATCGCAAAAACGTAAAAATCGTACCCTATAATAACACATTTTTTCTATCATTCCCTTAGCTAATGAACAAGGCAGTCAATGCCTAATAAACAAAAGTAAAATGGCTAGGTTCATTTTTAGTTTCTCTACCCTTATATAAGTACAGAAAAGGAAAGTATAGTTTTCATGTATCGATATTACGAAATCGAATTTTCACTGAAAATACACGTTTTCACGCATTTAGTGATTGATGTGTGTGATTACAAAATATCTCAAGAACGGAATATCGTACATAGGTGAAACTTTGAATTTAAGTTAGGTACTAGTACAAGGCCCAAAACTAACATTTTCACCGAAATCTGTCAACCAGAGGTAGTATTAATTCGTGCGATTTTTCACTTTTTCCAAATTTCCTTAAAAACAGCTCCTACGATTTTTTTTAAATTGCCGCATTTACTACATCTTTATGACCTACAAGATAGGGTTATTGCCATTCTGCAAAAAATCTGGGGTGGACGTGTGCTCTCCCGGTAAAAATTGTATAACATTAAAATATTTACACTATTTCAAAAATGTTTAACAGCGCTTAGTTTAGCGTCAATAGTGATTTTCTATTATTTAGCTAATCAAAATCGGTAAAAGACGGGATTTTTAAAGATTGCGGCCTTAGAATGAATTTAACGACACAAGTGTATAAAATCGAAATTATAGGGAAAAAATTAACAACTTTTATTTCAAGCATTTTTTCCTACACAGCCTAAGTTAGCGTAAATGATTTTCCGTATTTTTAAGTTATACACAGGTTGATTTAAATTTCCTTCATTCACTAAAGATAAAAATTAGGTTTTATTGTTTTTCATTTTACATTGTAAAACTATGCTAACTAACTATAATCATTGTTGAACTATGTAAACATACGTCAACAATGCTTACATTGGCACGAGAAAGTCGTGTCGAGTGTTCCATACTAGGTTGATTGTTGAATGAAAACTAACTATTTTCACAAATAATTCGACAATTTTAATCAATTAGATTTTAAAAGTTTGCTATGCCTTAAACAGAAGTATTTAACCGACAATACAATCCTGTAACGGCAATACAATCCCGTAATGACAAACCAAAACATGTAAAAATTTAACAAGATAATCCTAAACTCATTTAAAATATTCATAGACAAACAAACAAAAATATTCTTTGAAAGATTATTAGAACAAATAGAAAACAAAATTACTACACGACATGTTAACTTAATAAATCAAGCAACAATTATAAATCAAGCAACAATTAAAACATGTCAAAACGACCTTTTTATCGGATAAATTATACAGACATTGCCAGGACCGTACCATCAAACAAATAAAGTAAAGTTTTACCAATTTTAAACAAATATACTTAATATGACTTTCAACAATTACCTAAAACTTGTAAACAATAAGCACATAGCCTACACAACAAACATTTCGACCAAATACTAAAATATACAACAAAATATTACACTAAAAATATAAAAATTATTAAATAAAACAAAACAAAAGCTATAAAATAAAATGTTAAAAGCATACGTAAGCAAAAAATAATTTAAAAGAATACCGTACGGAATAATCAGTATTAGAGGTTAGGGCATTAAAAAATTAAAATAATGAACCGTGTAAAAAGAATGAATACATTCTGTATATAATATTCAATAAATATGGAAGCGTGTAACTTTAAAAAGTTAATAACTGAAACGATTTAAAAAGTTCATTATTGTAATAAAATATAAAATTGAAGAGTTCACTAGTGATTTGCACTTGACAACAATACGAGAAAGACTAGACAAGAACAAGAATCCCAGCCGATGAAGAAGACTACTATTCAACACATGGTTTCAAAACGAACCGTTCGTTCATTACAAGTGATCCATATAACTACTCGTTCAAATGTATCCAGCGTTAAACGATACATCGGTGATAGTTAAACTAAACATACATGACATGCCATTAAAGTCAAATCACGTGGAATCCACTGAACTATTAGCAATGCGTTTGAAATATGACGTCACCCGTATGCTATGCACCGTTGAAGTACACACATGCACATTTATTACTACCACAGTATAATTTTACTCCGTAGGCACACCGGTCCGGTTATTTTATCTATACCTGCCTTCCTTCCTCAAGGTATATCAACCACATCACACAACAACTACAACCGAACAGAAACTAGTCAAATAATACACTGTGCATTCGATCGAACCACCTTAAAACTTGTCCTGTCATCTAAAAGCCCCCACCTAAATTAAAACCACTCCAGTGACGACAACTAAGGGGGCCATACACTAATATATATATTTTTTTATCCTACCAATGAATCGTACAGGCTTATCTGTCTCGTCTCGTAGTGCTCGTCTCTCATCATGCGGTCTTGGGTTCGAATCCCATTCAGGCACGGCATATTTTCATACGTTACAAAAAATCATTTCACCCTTCACCGTCTGCATTACAGTAATTGCAGAAAAGTCGGACGTTAAACCAAAAAAAGAATTATCTATCTCAATGACGGACCTTACATGTTCAATATGAATCGCAATATTTCGACGCAATCCTGGATCACGATATAATATTGATTGTGTAAGGTCAAATATTAATGGTATTTATGGATTGCGATGTGCATCGCAAGATTTCATAAAAATTTGAAATCCATCAATATCATCGTCATTAGCGATACGCATTGACCGTCGAAGGTTTACGCGATCCATATGACACGACGACTTGTTTATAGTCTACCTTAAATTGTAAGTGTAAGTTATTTTTGTTTTTTTTTAATAACATTTGCAATCAGTTTTTTAAAAATAAACTATAAACAAATCTTTTGAATTTATAAATCACAAGTTGAGGCCTCTTTACCCTGAGTACCTCTCATTATATCAATTATTTACGTGTTAAAAGAGAAAATTACTATGTACAAAGATATTTACATTTTACAATATGGAATACTTTTCACTAAAATTTTATATACATTTAAACTCTTTCAGACACGTCCAAAACATGGTAACGTTTCAGGGGCCTAACTTCTGCATTGTTTAGAAGATTTATGGCTAATTCGTTTTCGTGACTTTCAAGTCTTGCCTGATATTTTCTATTAAAACGCCTGACCTCGTCCATTACATCAGGAAGGTTGTAATGATGTATTTCTGCATTCTTTACAAACCATGGTGCCCTTGTTATAGCCCGAAGAACCATAATCTGGAACCTTTGAATTACCTCTATGTTACTTCTGCTCGTAGTTCCCCAAAGTTGAACGCCGTACAACCAAACTGGTTTAAGTAATTTTGTAAAGCAGCAACTTATTCTTAAAAGAGGGTGAAGAGTTCCCTCCAATCAGCCAGTACATCCTTTTGTACTCGTATTTTAGATTTAATTAATTCCTCTTCATTCTCACATGCATTTTCCAAGTTAATAAGTGTAAGTTTTAGTGGTACATATATTTTTTTTTTTTAATTTTTGACTGATACTTCAATATTAAGTTCTTAAACGATCTCCCGTACCGTAATACTGTAATGTAATCGCTAATTTTTCTTTAGCTTAAATTGATTTTCTCATAACGGTGTCTGTTTTTATTTAAATATGGGCCAACCATTTCAAGTAGTTTTTCAAAACACATCATGAGCAATTGGGAAGTAATTTTTATTATCTTCTACGTCTGTCAACTGAATTTCATTTAATAAATTTAAATAACTCATACTGATTATGTAGCCAATCTTTCACCCAGCGCCTACGCTCAACTCTTCGTTTTATCGCGACAACGATCAAAATAGCTGCACAAGCCTTTTTACTTTCTCTTGCCAATATGAATATATAGGAAGGAAAGTATTGTTTTCATGTCGATTTTTCGAAATCGAGTTTTTACCGGATCTACAAGTTTTCAGACCCCCTGAACCCAAAAAAAACATGTTTTTAGCGATTGGTCTGTGTGTGAACAGAATATCTCAAGAACGGAATATCGTACGAACTTGAAACGTAAGTTAGATACCACTATCGGACCCGACACGAACCTTTTCATCAAAATCGGTCAACCGGAAGTAGTAATTTATTCGTGTAATTTTTCACTTTTTGCGATTTTCTCAAAAACGGCTCCTACAATTTTTTTAAATATCGCCTCATTTAGGCCTACTAAATTTTTTTATGCTCTACGAGATAGGCTAGGCGCCATGTCTGCTCAAAGTCTTGGTGAGGCTGTTTTCTCGTAAAAAAATTGGTTTTTTACGATTGCGACTTAAATATGCATTTTAGCGCAAAAATGAATACAATAAAAGTTGTAGAGAATTTAAAATTCTACAACATTTATTTCAAACTTTTTTTTGTATAACGCTTAGTTTAGCGGTAATTAGCAATTTTCTATTTTTTTCTCACGAAAACGTGTAAAAATTCCATTTTTTAAAGATTTCAGCCTTATTATGCATTTTACGACATAAAAGTTTATAATAAAATTTATAGGATATTAAAAGATCTACAACTTTTCTTTTGAGCGTTTTTCTCTAAAGAGCCTAGTTTAGCGTGAAAGAGTGATTTTCCGTATTTTAAGCCAAACTGAGGTTGATTTTCATTTTGCGTCTTTCATTCATGATGAAATTAGGTTATATTTATTAAGGTTAGTTTTTTTTGTTTATTTTTAATGTCTTATTACTAATGTTAGGTTTGTTGTTAATTATTTGCATTGGCAAGAGAAAGTTGTGTGAGTGTTTCACACCAGATTTTTTTGTTTATGGCCATCATCATCACATGCTTAGTTTACTGAGTACAAGAGTATTGATGTGCGATTCATGTTGATTGTGTACTGTCATCCTCAATTATATCTACTGTAGATTTCTTTATTATAAATACCCGAGTTTGGAGTCTTGTTACTTCAAAACCGCTTATTCAATTTTAACGTACCTTAAACGAAAATTTAGCTGATTTCAATCTGCGTTGTTACATGTCAGTTTCATATTATTAGCAGTTTTTAATATTGCGATATCCGGACGAGAAGAAATAGAGCCGGTTGTTTTGTTGCTGTAATAGATCGGATGTATTTGGAGGCTTATAACTCAAAACATTGCCCATAACAGACAGGTGGAGTGTCAAATTATTTACACTCAATCTGTTAGTTGCAGGGCTAAAATAAATAGTTCTGTTTCTTATCACATGGTCAGCCAATTAAATGACTGAATCATTTAAGAACAGAAGAGGTAGAGGTGTAAAAGACACTAATCAGAGTTATCTCGTCTGAAAGTAATGGATTTCATTATACAGCCAGACCCTGTGGTGAATGAAGTGAAAGTGTCATTTGCAGAGTGGAAAATATATGCTTTTCAGAGGGCCTGGCATGCTGATAAGTGTACTTTTCCACTCAGTGAGGAAGGCAATGGTAAACCACCTCACTCCTCGATTTACTTAAAGTAAAACCTCTACAGGTTCAAACCAGCCTTTTGGCTGATGACCTAAACAACAACAACTCAAAACACTGCTCGACCAAGTTATTTGAAATTTCGGCGGAATATGATAAACTAGTATGTTGTTATAGTAAGTAAGAAATTTCAGATTTGTAGCACATTTAAATTTTGAGTTATTAGTAAACTTCTGAACCCCTGTAAACTCCGTAACCACTCATTAATTCGGTAATTAAAAAAAACATTAGATTCAATACAAAAAAATAAACACAAATTCATTAATATTATGAAACAGCGATTGACTAAAAATTCAGCAGAATTTCTTAAACATTTAAATAATAGGTAGTGATGCGGGGGCTGGAAGAAGCTTAACCACGTTGCCACGTTCTTTTCTCTATCTACTAAGTCGCCTTCCAACGTAACATTCACTGCTTGTTGACAATAAACAGGAGGACCATTTCTATTATTACAAAGGTTCTTTGTAATAATAGAAAAGGTAGCTAAAGAAACGAACGTGGCAACATGGTTAAGCTTCTTCCAGCCCTCACATCATCTACCTAATTTCTAAATATTTAAGAAATTCACCCGAATAATTGGTCTATCTCTGTTCAATAATATTAATGAATTTGAATTAATTTATTTATACTGAATACAATTTTTGAAATTGCCGAATTAATGAGTGGTTACGGAGTTAACAGGGGTTCGTAATTTTACTAATAACTCAAAATTTAAATGTGCTACATGTCTGAAATTTTGGACATACAATAACAACATACACGTTTATATTCCGGCGCATCTGAAATAAATCGGTCGAGCGGTGTTTGAGTTATAAACCTCTGAACCCATTCGATCAGCTGCAGCCACAAAAAACCGGCCTTTTTCTTCTCATCCTCTTATCGCAATATTAAAAACCGCTAAAAGTATGAAACTGACAAGTAGGCCTACAACGCAGATTGAAATCAGCTAAATTTTGGTGTATAGTACGTTAGAATTGAACGAGCGGTTTTGAAGAAACAAGACTCCGAACCCGGGTATCTATAATAAAGGAATCGACAATAATAATAATCAAACGAAATCGCAAATAAATATCGCGATCCATATTGAACATGTAAGGTCCGCCAATGTGCAATTTTTACTTTTCAACAACTTCATATGCAATTACAAATTTTTAACGTATAGTTACCTAATGTAACAACAATGGGTTTTTTAGCGACATAGTGTATTTACGATAGCTTTTCAGAGACTTTTCAAGGTGCCATTTATTGTGTCATAATATTTGGTCCGAAAAAGACGAGTTCTCCATTGAGTCAATTTAGTGTTCGAAAAGGTGCGGAGTAAGATCAATTGTTGACGTGTTGAAAACAGGTTTCGCCCATACGAAGTACGGGTTCATAATTTATTTTAGTGTAAGTTGTAGTCTTCACTTTTTTGTTAGGTCTTACGTCTAATGACATTTTTTTATTCCAACAAGGCGGTGAGACATTAATCGGTCAGCCTCTTTGGGACGTTGTGTATTACCTACAGCTTCGATCATAAGCACGCAGCTGCCAGACTCAGACCAAAACCCATCGACGATCCCGCAAAAGAAAAGAGGCCGGCTTCCGCTAGCCGACCCGACAGCGTAACCGCCGTTTTCACAGCGGACCGGGTCCTGACGGAGCAGCTATCAACGCACTACTGCGAGGGAACAAGATGACGTCTCCGCTGGTCAATGAGAATCTATGTCATCCGCTTCCGACTGTCAGAACTACGGCCGCCACAGGCGCCCACCTTTCCCCTCTTTAGACGCAACAACAGTAAAAAGCCCTTTTCAGGGCCTCCAAACATTTGAGGTTTCTCCACGCTACTCATGCTCACCATCCGATGACAAAAGAAACATAGGCATGATAATTGTAGTCCTAAAATGATAATTAACAGTAAAGAACAATTGTTTTTTTATCTTACGTTGAGTTGTTTAACAATCACGCTAGGGTGATAAATAAAAATTACTGATGAAAAAATTTCAAATAGACCTTGCCGAGCTTTAAATCCGGGAACCAGACGTAGAAATTAGTAGCGTTAACCATCATACCAAAAGGAGATGAAAAACCGATAATACTTATACGACTATAACACTTTCTCTTCCTATTATATGAAAAATACACGACACAGTACAAATATTTAACTATGATCTCGTACGATTGGAAACGATCCGACGAAAAAACCGCCTAGCAAAATTCATTCGTGTAGTGGCACCTTTCTGTATTTTTCCATTAGTGTGAGAGGTGGTGAGGAAAGATACTGTATGTTTACCCCCTCCCCACTACGAAATACATTCACTCCAGATGCTACGCTACTGAAAGCACATGTAATACGAACGATCCACACAACCAGTCAACGACTCTCGCTCGACCCTGGCTGGTATCTAATCAAAAGCTACACCCTATTATCTTTTTTTTATACACATACATTTTACACTCTTTTATAAAAACGATCGAGTTAAAAATGAACTGCATACATAGCAAGGGCCAAACCAATTAACAAACAACTCCAGTTATTTCTAATACAAGAAAACAACTAAAAATAAATCTCCGAATAGTTCAACGTTCGATCGTGTAGCTACTATTTTAAATCAGGAAATGCATTCTATCGAATTCTAATATAATATCCCAGATTCATACAAAGAATTGCAATTGTGGAAAAATCTGCACATCTACAACAGTATCTTAGAGACAGCAAGTTGGCATAAGGTTCTTTTTCTTTTCTCTCCTTTAGGTGCCAACCCAATTTCGAATGTTAGCGATCATCATTGCTATCTGCACTTTACTCGTTGCAATTTTGAACAGTTCTGCCGAACTCTTGTCAAACCAAATTCTAAGGTGTGCCAGCCAGTATATTATTCGTCGTCCTGGTGCTCTCCGTCCTGCGACATAAGATTGATTCATTCGATGTAAAAACCGAAGAACCACGCGAGCAGAAAACAAAACAATCATTAAATATTTTACAACAACCGCTATTCCGACAACGTTAAAATAGTCCAAAAAAACATTTTATTATCAGAAGATATTTTTCAAACTAATCTATGAATTGATTTATATAAAAAATTGTGTAATGTAACATCTAATCTTATGCCAAATGTTATTTTGGTATTTTACTTTCTCTTTCCCTACGTGAATAAAAGGGCAGGAAAATATTGATTTTGTTCATTTCTTTAATTCGATTTTCACGGAAGAAACACATTTCAGGCCCCCTGAATCAAAAAATACATGTTTTTGCGAATGGTCTGTGTGTAAACAAAATATAGATATGCCGGCCGCATTGGCGCAGTTGGTAACGTGCTCGCCTCTCATCATGCGGTCGTGGGTTCGAATCCCACTCAGACACGGCATATTTTCATACGTTACAAAAATCATTTCATCCTACGTTGCATAAATTTCCACCCCAACGTCGTCGCTAATGACCGTTGCAGTTGATGTGACGTTAAATAAATATATAAAAAATATATGTATATATATATATATATATATATAGGTAGTTAAGTTGAAACTTGGAACTTAAGTTGTTTACAATAAGAAGACCCGACACGAACATTTTCATCAGAATCAGTCAACCGAAAGTAGTAGTTTCTTCGTGTTATTTATTACTTTTAAACGTTTTCTCAAAACGGCCCCTGCGATTTTTTTTTTAATTGTCTCATTTACTACATTTTTTATGCTCTATATCAGTGTTTCTCAACGCATGTGCCGCGAAACTTCTGAGACTTAGCGATATTTGTAAAAAAAAACATTAAAACAATATTAATAAATTCAAGAACTTTCTTCATAGGGAATTTTTTGGCTTACGCCTTACAACAAAATATTAATTATTAATGAGAACTTGAGCTTCTCTTTTCTTACATAAAAGTTCAATTCATTGTGGAATTGAAAACTAACACACACGTATTTCCTGTTCAACTGAGGGAATTTGCTCGCGCTTCTTGTTTTTTTATGTTTGTTCGAGTCCAAAAGCCCAGCTCGCACAAGTAGGTGGTTGAAAAATGTAACGGGGTATTAAATGCTTCCATTGCTATTATTGGGTACTTTTTGTTTCTAAATTCTATGTTAGTGCTCTGCGGGAACTCTCCACATTGGATGGTGTGCCGTGTCAAAAAATTGGTTGAGAACTATTGCTCTACGCGATTGGGTAAGTACTAAATCTGCTGAAATTCTTGAAGAGGCTGTACTCTCGCGGTAAAAAATTGTGTTTTAAGATAGCGGCTTTAATTTGTATTTTACGGCAAAAGTGTAGGCTATAAAATCAAAGTTGTAGGGAATTAAAAAACCTACAACTTTTATTCTAAACTGTTTTTTTCTAAAACGCTTAGTTCAGCTTAAACTAGCGATATTCTGTATTGTGCTCATTAAAATTTAAAAAATATAGGTTTCTTTAAGTTTGAGGCCTTAGCATGCATTTCACGATAAAATTGCAGGCTACATAATCAACGTTGTTGTTGCTGTTTAGGTCAACAGCCAAAAGGCAGGTTTGAACCTCTAGAGGTTTTACTGAGTAAAAACGAGGAGTGAGCTGGTTTACTATTGCCTTCCTCACTGAGTTGAAAGAGTATGCTTATCAGCATGGCATATCCTCCGAAAAGCATCCACTTTCCACTCTGAAAATGACACCTTCACTTCATTCACCACAGGATCTGGCTGTATAGTGAAATTCATTACAATCAGAGGAGATAACTCTGACTAGTGTCGTTTACACCTCCAACTCTTCTGTTCTTAAATAGTTCAGTCATATAAATGGCTGACTATGTGATAAGAAACGGAACTAATTTTTTGTAGCCCTGGAACCAACAGATTGAGTGCAATTAATTTACACTCCACCTCCCCGTTATGGGCAATAATTAACGTTATAGAACATAAATCTATACCTTTTAGTTAATGCATTTTTTCTACTGAGCCTGGTTTAGCATCAATGAGTGATTTTCGATATTTTTAAGTTCTACAGAAGTTTATTTTCATTCAGGGTCATTCACTCATGATTAAAATTGAGTTGGTTTTTATTTTACAATGTTTACTATTATGATTAAACATAGTTTACATTTTTCATTATTTACATTCGCAAAGAAAAGTCCGTGTTGAGTAATGCGAGATTTTAATTTTTCACTCCAAAATAATAGGAAAATTATTTATAGAATTTTAATTTCTTTCACGGATAGATTTCTACAATATGTAACATAAATAGTTCAATAACCTTCATGAAAAATTATTCAGTTCAATTAGCATCAAATATCAAACAGTTATATTTAGTATATTTTTCTAATCCTGTTTTTTTATTATAATTAATTAAATTTATTACTATTAATAATTATTATTTACTAATTTATATAATTAATTAATTACTTTTATTTATTTAAAGGTACAGTAAACCGAAGAGACTTTCTTAATAAAACAGAAACTACTCCATTTTACATATTTCAAGACTTTTTACGCCAAACTGTTTTGCACATTACTGCTAATGCCGAAGATAAAAAGTGTTAAGATAAAAAATGAGTGATAGAATAATGCCAGACCTAACCGGGAATTGAAACTGGGGCCCCCAGCAAGGACCCAGTTACGGTGACCACCACATCATGGGCCGAAACAAACTATTAAAGTCGGTTGTTTTTTTAAAGAAAATCTGTAACTGCTACTGAACTAAGCGTTGAACAAAAAAATTAGGTGTAAAGCACTCACACGACTTTCTCTTGCCACGTTGAATAATAAAACATATAACCTATACTCTTGCCCATAACGGGCAAGTGGAATGTTAAAAATTAATTGCACTCGATCTGCTGGTTCCAGGGTTACAAAAAATAGTTCTGTTTCTTATCACGCAGTCAGCCTTTTCTATGACTTAACTATTTAAGATCAGAAGAGGTAGAGGTTGTTCACTATACAGCCAGACCCTGTAGTGAATGAAGTGAAAGTGTCATTTGCAGGGTGGAAAGTCGATGCTTTTCGGAGGGCCTGACATGCTGATAAGCATACTCTTTAAACTCAGTGAGTAAGACAAGAGTAAACCACCTCACTCCTCGTTTTTTCTTAGTAAAACCTCTAGAGGTTCAAACCAGCCTTTCAGCTGTTGACCTAAACAATAACCTATACTTAATCATTAGTACTAAACAATGTAAAATAAAAACATAACCTAAATTTAATCATGAGTGAATGACGCAAAACGAAATTCACCCTATGTTTGACTTAAAAATACGGGAAATCACTAATTGACACTCAACTAAGCTCTGTAAAAGAAAATGCTTAGAATAAAAGTTGTAAGTCTTCATAATTTCCTATAACTTTAATTGTACACATTGTTATCGTAAAATGCATACTACGAGCGCAATCTTAAAAAAATCTAATTTTTTACAGACTTTAATGAAAATTTTTTAAAAAATACAAATTTGCTCTACATTAAGCGTTGTACGAAACAAGGTTTGAATAAAAAGTTATAGGTTTTAGAGTAGTACAACTTTGGTTAATACTATAAACTTTTGCACTAGAATGCATATTACGGCCGTAATCTTGAAAAAACAATTTTTACCACGAGAGCATAGGCACCCCAAAATTTCAGCAGACATGATGCTAATCCTATCAAGTAGAGAATCAAAAATGTAGTAAATAAGGCGATTTTAAAAAAAATGAAGGAGCTGTTTTTTGAGAAAATAGTAAAACAATGAAAAATTGCATGAATAAACTACTACTTCCGGTTGCCTGATTTTTATGAAAATATTTGTGTCGGGTCCTCTTATCAAACCTAACTTAAGTTCCAAGTTTTAACTTAACTATATTTTGTTTAGCTGCACACAGACGAATTGCTAAAAACATGTTTTGGGTTCAGGGAGCCTGAAAACGTGTATATCCGGTAAAAACACGATTTTGAAAAATCAACATGAAAACAATACTTTCCTTCCTTATAAATTCATATAAAATAAAATTGTTACATACAAAACTTGAAACATTTAAAATTAAATATGCGAACGTTTGCCGTAAATTCGCTACATCTTAAAGCCTGTAATTTTAGAACAACAGATATTGAAAGAAGAACAAAAATTTCGGGGCCCATTCTATAGCTCTATTACTACTAGCAACTACCAGCTCGGCGATTCAGGGAAAATAAAACTTAAAACGTTTAACTTCTCACAAAACTTTACACGTTGAAAACAAGATCATGCTGTACATACAATTAAAACCAATTAGTACAGGAAAAAGGAATTTTGTTGACATCAGTTTGCATCACCAGCGGAGGAAAAGAAATACGTGAGGAGAATAACTGAGATCGTGTCACTAGAAAAGTGTGACGCAGAGGAAACCCAAGTTTTTCACAACTGAATAATTCCGGTCGTTTAAACGAAAGAAAAAATTTGTACATAAAATAATAATATTTTTATTCTATTTTAGAAATATACGGGATGTGTTTCTAAAGTAAGGGCCGTCGGCTTAAATTTAAATACTGGTAGGTCTATACACAGTTTCACGCATGCAGCAGCATCCATTGACTATTTACAAAACCACTGAATTTGTTGTTATGATTCAGTAGTCTTTTCCCAACCGGTGAATGCAGATCTCAATGTTTGCTACAATCGTTCTCCTGCCAGTCGTTAAGTGTGCGCTGTGATTTAATATTTGCGTGCAAAATGATCTTCAACTGCTGAAATCCATCGGGAGTTGTGCCTAGTGTATTTACCTACAGTAATGTGTGAAAGAAAAGGTTCGCCAATGGCGTCGAGACTTTTCAAAATGTTCGCACAAATGTGCATGATGAAGAGCTGAGTGCCAGGCCCAATATTCAGACCGACGACATCGTTGATCAAGTAAATCGAAAACTGCGATGTGACCGGGGATGAGGATTAGTGTTCTGGCTAATAAAGATCCGTATGTCACAAGAATCTCTGTCTACATAAATGTCACAGAAAAGCTCGGATATCACAAATTGTGAGCTAGATGGGTTCCGAAAATGCTCACCGACCAGCACAAAATGCAAGGAATGTGCAGTGAACGATATTTTATGGATCACTATCGACAAGATGGTAATAATTTGTTTTCCCACATTGTTACGGGCGACAAGACGTGGATATCATACACCAACGCACAATCAAAATAACAGTCTATGTAGTGACGCTATTTCAGTTCACCCAAACAAAAAAAGTTTAAACAATTTCCGCACTCGAGTAGAAAATTGATAACTACCATTTTATGGGACGAACTGGACGTAATTTTGGTTGATTTCATGGACCATGGGTCAGCAATTACAGCTAACGTGTACTGCAAAACGCTTACCAAACTGACACGTGCGATCCAAAATCGACTACGTAGGAAACTGCCGTCCAGCGTAATCCTCCTTTACGAGAACACGCGTCCTCACACCGCTGCCATAACCAAGAAGAAGATTCAAGACTTTCGTTGGGAACTTTTTGAACAACACACTCCCGACCGTGCACCCAGCGACTACTTCCTCTTCTTGCATTTGAAAATATGGTTTGGCGGACAACGATTAGAAAATGACTAGGAACTCAAGACTGCCGTTGTCGACTGGTTCAATTCCCAGGCGGCAAACTTCTACGCAGAGGGTTTAAAGTAGCTGGTGCAGCGTTACGAAAAGCGGTTATAACTGAATTGTGATGATGTGGAAAAGGAAAGTAGGAATGTAGTAAACTAATACTGTCAATAAAAACCTTTTCTCACAAACTTAATTTTTGAATGACCAAACGGCCCTTACTTTAGGAGTATGCCTCGTACATGCCTTAATGAGGTCGAAATATAATATCAGTGAGATGACGTCCTTCTTTTTAAACTCAAAACCAAAGCCTCTCCTGAAAGCTCGACTATACACAGATTTCTCAATATAATTCGACACAGCTTTACTACCTTGACGAATGGATATTTTTTGGTATTCGATTGTGCGTAGCAAACTTGTAACTAAGCCCGTCCCGGCTTCACCCGGGTAAATATTTTTTTAATTTCAATCATTTCTAAATTAGGGGTATAAATAAATCAAAAATAAGATTTTCTGATTTGGAAATTTCTAATATATTTATATATTTGAACACCTTAACCTGTTTCAGCCATCTACCTCGTCCGGAATTAGATAAAACAAAAAATATTTGTTTGGGTTGAACAATGCAACCCCGTAAAATTTTAAAATCGTTGAGGTGTATTTTTTAACGTATCAACACAGAGTTTCGGCCATTTAACTCGCTGGAATTTAGTAAATAAAAAATATTGGTTTAGGGGTTGGATAGCTACTTTTTTCAACCTTTTATGGGTACATTTTGTAAATTGTTAGGGGTAATATGTTTTAGTTGCACTATAAATTTCACATCACCGAAAATCAGCTATCTAACTCGTCTGGAACTTAATAAATCATAAATATTAGGTTAAGGGTTGAACACAATTTTCATCCCCTTAAGAATACATTTTGGAAATGATTAAGGGGTAATTTTTGCATTTGAACTATAAGTACGGTAACATCTCTAATGAGTTTCAGTAATGTAGTTAGTCCGGGTGTTAGTAAACGGAAAATATCGGTTTAAGGGCTAAACACCCTCCTTACAACTCCTTACCTAGGCCTACTCCCAGGACGCTAGTGCTCGATGCTAGTAGACTAGCAGCTAGCAAAATAGCGTAATGGGAACGAACAACTAGCAGCTATTTTAGTTAAAGCGCTATAATGTGTCCACAGCTCCATGGCACCTAGATCATAAACCGACCCTTTCACACACGCGCGCGCGCAGCACCCCTATAACTGCCTTAGCGGTATTCTACATTGTTTAGTAGTGGTCACCTACTGGCACTTGACTGCAATACAACCATTTTAGTTGTAACTATCTTTATCAAAATTGTATGATAATATTTCAAATCTACTTATTATTCCTTAAAAAATTAGTCCAAACACGGTTGTCATTGTGACAATCCTAAGCATTTCCGATGTTGGATTTCATTCTGATTGCCGTTGTTCAATCAGAAAAATTATAAATTAATAAATTGTATAATAAACTAAAAAATTATTATTATTATTATTATAAATGTAACAATTAATAGTTTATTAGTCAATTAATAGCGTTTATCTTTTGAGTTTTACTTTGCACAATTTGTGTGGTAATTAAAAAACCATATTAAATGCAGTGCTATTTAATTTTACAAAAACGACAGTATTATTGTTTATTTTAATATTAATGTCGACCTGAGTCTGTACAAGACTACACCTCATTTACACGTCATACACATCATCCTCATCTCATTGGGTCATGGGGTTGCTTATTGTTCTGAATTGAACAGATTGCAACGTACACACATTAGAGATTACAAAAAAATTAATGTTTATGTTAATAATAATCGTTACATTATTATAATAATAATAATAATAGTTAAATTTATTAATATTATTAAACCACGGCAGTCAGAATGAAATCCAACATCGGAAATGCTTAGGATTGTCACAATGACACCGTGTTTGGACTCACTTTTCAAGGAATAATACGTAGATTTTGAAAATTATTATAAAATTTTGATAAAAAAAATTACAACCAAAATGGTAGTATTGTAGGCAAGCGCCTAGAAGGTGACTCACTGCTGAACAATGTAGAATAATGGTAAGGCAGGTAAGGGGTTGCTGCGTGTGTGTAAGGATCAGTTTATGGTCTAGGTGCTACAGAGCTGTGGACACATTATAGTATTCAGTGACTTAGAATAAGTTTGATTTTACTAGAGCTATTACAGGATGAAAGATCACGTCATTGACTAGCGCTAGTAAACTCGCTCGGTGTAAACGTTTGGAAACGTTGCTAGTTGCTAGTAAGCTGTACTTTGTACAGTAATACACAGCACAATTCACCTGTCTTCAGATCACTGGCATTAATTTACTAGCTCCGTGGGAACCATCACCTACGCGCTAGTAGGTCCTGCTAGAGTAAACTAGCATCGTGGGAATAAACCTTAACGGTGGAATGTCGATTTCATTCATGTTTAACTTTTCTATTTACCTTAAAGGGAATATTCCCTGCAAATTTCAAGTGTCTAGCTATTGGGCAAGTTTGTTTTGTGTGTATTTCTTTTGTCATCAGTTAATAAATACAATAACCTTAAGCAAATATGAGAAAATCTGAGTAATGCCCTTAGAATTAAAATATAAACTACACTCAGCAGTGTGGTTCAAAAAGAATAAACTGTGAAGAAAAAAAATTTATACATACACAAAATCCAACTTGATGAACTGTGAATCAACATCTTGAAACACAAAGATGTTGAAGTTGAAAATGACGATGACGATGATAGAGATGAAAACGACGCCGATGAGATGACGATGATTAGGAGTTGAAGGAAAAAAAAACAAAAAAACGTTTAAATGATTAATAAAATTGTAAAGGTAAGTCTAATGATTTAAAACGTTTCAGTCTGTAAGTATCTTCACTGTTGTCAAGGAGGTTAATCGCTAACAGATTCTGATGGTCTTCTAGTTTTTGTAAATGTTTTTCGCTATGTTGTTTAATTTCTTCTTTTATGAAGGGCAGGTTTAGATCATTATGTAATATTTCATTGGTTACGTACCATGGGGCACTACATTGCAATCGCTGCATTGGGCAAGCAGGAAAATTTTTGACGAGTGAGTGAGTGTATACTATTAGTGTAGATAAATAATAAAATAATTGTAAATCGAAGAAAAATTATATAGAAAGTACTTACATGATCTCTTCCCCTTATCGACAACGGAGATATTGAGGAAGACGAAGAAGTGGAGTAATCATTATCGACTAATGAAACCCAGGAGTAATCATGTTCTGGAAACCGTTTCCTGGTCCTAGTATGTTGACGATCCCACTCGTGATAGTTCCAAACATAATGAATCGCGTTAACGACCATGTTTAACATAATAATAATACGCGCGCGCACCGACACAGATCACAAAAAACTACACAGAAAAACAAACCGCCAATAAGGTCGAGAATACTATTTAAAATACTAAAGAGAATCGACCTTATTCATTTTCCATTATTTCCACAGTATATTACATAAAAATTCAATACAAATACGGACACATTCTAAAACGGATCGTTTATTCTATTTTATTTTTAACACCAAACCCACGATGTGATTAATACAATGAATTCAATTCATTCAATACGTATTTTGTATTCGTTGTGTATTTACTTTAAATTCATTTCTATTATAATCGAAATAATACTGTTTTATTCCAGAGGTAATTCAAACTATATCCAATCATAAAATTCACAGCATAAAAACATAGTACAGGTATCCCTTAGAATTAAGCGTTTTGATTTGCACGATTTTGAAGTTACGCGGTTATCATTTTAGCACCCGTCCTTAAATATACGCGGCTCCGGTTTCAGAGTTACCCCATACCCCGAAACTGAGAGCAGTAATAAAGTAATCAACGGTATTAAAAAGGAGGTTAACTGATACTGAATGGCACTTGACAAACTCAAGTTATTAAACAGATAACACTGGATGCTTTCTTTAAAAAATCTGGTGTGAAACACTCACACAACTTTCTCTTGTCAATGCAAATAATGACCAATATAACCTAACATTAGTAATAAAACATCAGAAATAAACAAAAAACTAACCTCAAAAAACATAACCTTATTTTAATCATGAGTGAAAACCGTAAAATGAAATTTAACCTAAGTTTGGCTTAAAACAACGGAAAATCACTCTTTCACGGTAAACCAGGGCTCTATAGAGAAAAATGCTCTAAATAAAAGTCGTAGATCTTTTAATTTCGTATAAATTTTATTATATACACTTTTGTCGTAAAGTGCATACTAAGCCCGAAATCTTAAGAATATCGATTATTCACACGTTTTCGTGAGAAAAAAACAGAAAATCGCTAATTACTGCTAAAATAAGTGTTATCCAAAAAAACTGTTTGAAATAAAAGTTGTAGAATTTTAAATTGTCTACAACTTTTGTTATATACATTTTTGCGCTATAAGGCATATATTTTTGCGCATAAGGCCGCAATATTAAAAGAACAATTATTTTACGTGAAAACAGCCTCACCAAGAATTTCAGCAAACATGGCACCTACCCTATCTTGTAGAGCATTAAAAAAATTTAGTATATGAGGCGATTTTAAAAAAATCGTACGACCAGTTTTTGAGAAAATCGAAAAAAGTGAAAAATTACACGAATAAACTACAACTTCCGGTTGACCGATTTTGATGAAAATGTTCGTGTCGGGTCCGGTAGTGGTATGTAACTTAAGTTTCAAGTTCGTACGATGTTTCGTTCTTGAGATATTCTGTTCACACGCGCGCGCACACGCACACACACTCACCAATAGCTAAAAACATGAGTTTTGGGTTCAGGGGGTCTGAAAACGTGTAGATCCGGTGAAAACTCGATTTCGAGAAATCGACATGAAAACAATACTTTCCTTCCTATATATTCATATAGGCAAGAGAAAGTAAAAGCAAGACTACAATAAAGTTATGCAATGTAAACTTTGTTTTTAAATTAAAGTTACAAAAACTGTGTAATAGCCCACGTGATTTTGTGGGTGCAGGTAATTAAAAACTGTATTTTTATTAGTATTTGTAGTACTTAATCCGTAATATTTTTGTTATTTTAGTGTAAATTACATTCCGAATTAAAAATTCCTTTTGTATCAGAAAATGGTAAAATCAAATACTAAAAATTTAACAGAAAGTTAACAAACCACATTAATCCCTTAATACAGCAAATGTCAAAAGAAAACTTAACCCACCGACGCCTACGAAGAAAATGGAGTAGAGATCTTCAGATCTAATAACAAAATATATAAATACAATGCTAAAAAGATATCCATATTATTTTACAGATTTCATAACTCTTTACCATATCACTTTTATAATTATAATTTATTATGTTTTGTTCAGATCTTTATTACTCATATACCCTAAATATTTTCCGTTTCTCATTTCATTTTGTTTATCGTACAGTACTTATATTATTTGTTATTTTTCTTACTTTCTACGCTACTTCTTATTCTAAGTACTTTGTATTCTATATTATTCTTGTTATGTGCATATTATTTGATTTTCCTGTGTTTGTTTGCTATTTTCTTAATTACTTTTTTTTACAGTTAAACTTTTGAATTATCCACTGGGATGTATTCTTTAAAAAAATTATTTTCTGTTTATTACTTTCTCTTGCCTATATGAATATATAGGAAGGAAAGTATTGTTTTCATGTCGATTTTTAGAAATGGAGTTTTCACCGGATCTATACGTTTTCAGACCCCCTGAACCCAAAAAACATGTTTTTAGCGATTGGTCTGTGTGTGTGTGTGTGTGTGTGTGCGTGTGTGCGTGTGTGTGTGTGTGTGCGTGTGTGTGTGTGCGTGTGTGCGTGTGTGTGTGTGTGTGCGTGTATGTGAGTGTGTGTGTGAGCGCGTGCGTGCGTGCGTGCGTGTGTGTGGGTGTGTGTGTGTGCGTGCGTGCGTGCGTGCGTGTGTGTGTGTATGTGTGTGTGTGTGTGTGTGTGTGTGTGTGTGTGTGTGTGTGTGTGTGTGTGTGTGTGTGTGTGTGTGTGTGTGTGTGTGTGTGTATGTGTGCAAAATATCTCAAGAACGAAACATCGTACGAACCTGAAACTTAAGTTACATACCACTACTGGACCCGACACAAACACTTTCATCAAAATCGGTCAACCGGATGTAGTAGTTTATTCGTGTAATTTTTCACTTTTTTGCGATTTTCTCAAAAACTGGTCCTACGATTTTTTTTAAAATCGCCTCATTTACTCAATTTTTTATTCTTTACAAGATAGGGTAGGCGTTATGTTTGCTGAAATTCTTGGTGAGGCTGTTTTCACGTAAAAACATAGTTTTTTTAAGATTACAGCTTCAATATGCAATTTAGCGCAAAAATGTATATAATAAAAGTTGTAGAGAATTTAAAATTCTACAACTTTTATTTCAAACATTTTTTTGTATAACGCTTAGTTTAGCAGTAATTAGCGATTTTCTAATTTTTTCTCACGATAACGTGTGAAAAATCGATTTTTTTTAAAGATTTCGGCCTTAGAATGCATTTTACGACAAAAGTGTACATAATCAATTTTATAGTAATCTAAAATATCTATAACTTTTATTTAAAGCATTTTTCTCTAAAGAGCCTAGTTTAGCGTGAAAGAGTGACTTTTCGTATTTTTAAGCCAAACTGAGGTCGATTTTCATTTTGTGTCTTTCACTCATGATTAAAATAAGGTCATGTTTATTGAGGTTAGTGTTTTGTTAATTTCTAATGTTTTATTGCTAAAATTAGGTTTATTGTTAATTATTTGCACTGGCAAGAGAAAGTTGTGTGAGTGATTCACACCAGATTTTTTTTCACGTAATTTGTTAATTCTAAATTTTGTTAAGCTTTTGGATGGTTATACTGTATTGTATAGTTTCTAAATAAAGAATCAAAGGTAAAAAAAATCATATTAAAGAAAAGTTAACGTTTAAAAATTATTTTTATCCATGCTGAGGAAAGAGTCACTACATTTAAGTACTATAATGTATTCTTATGGGGAACGTGGTCTTGATTTACGCGGTTTTGAATTACGCGCTGATTTTTTTGGAACGAATTAACCGCGTAAATAAAGGGATACTTGTACATAAAAATAAAAGATGGAGTGGTAGACCACACAAATTTTCTCAGAAATTATCAATAAAATGTAGGTTACTTACAAAATTAATTGCTTTAAAAAAGGTTGATTTTTACAAATATAATAATTAGTATAAATGCCTATATTAGGCAGGTGGAGTGTTAAATTATTTGTTCCAGGGATACAAAAAATAGTTTCTCATCAATGTTGGTACTGCGTGTGAACGTGTGAGAGCGTGTTTGTGTGACTTTGGTTTTCCCTTTTATTTTTATTTGTTCCTTCTCTTTTTTCAATAAAGTATTATTTTGTAAATAATGCCAAGCTAAGCTGCATAATGTTCCTTCCTTGCTTACAGTCAAAATTTTCTTTGTAGGTCAGGTATTATTTTTGTTCGTAATAAACTACATTTTTATTTTATTTTATTATTGTATGAGATTTATTTCAATAATTTTAAACGAATATGTTAGTCGTAAATCAATGTGTAGTTATAAGAAACATGATACTGTACGAATATACGCTACATTGTACTTTATTGAGCAAAAATAAATACATCATTATTATTATCTCATGGTCAGCCAATTACATAACTCGAGGTTTTCAACAACAGAAGAGGTAGAAATGTAAAAGACACTAGTCACAGTTATCTTCTCCGAGAGTAATGAATTTCATTACAGCCATATTATACAGAGGTGAAGGTGTCATTTGCAGAGTGGCAAGTAGATGCTTTTCAGAGGGCCTTGCATGCTGATAAGTATACTTATCCACTAAGTGAAGAAAGCAATGTTAAACCACTCACTCCTCGTTTTACTTAGTAAAACCTCTAGAGATTCAAACCATCCGTTCGGCTGATGACCTAAACGCAATCTGTACAAGAAATTATATGCACCTTAATTTATCAGAGACTCATTTTTCAAAATACTAAGATAAATTAAGAAACATAAAAAAGTACCTAGTTTGTGTTAAGGAAACACAGATCGGCAAAAATTTATGAGTAAAATTTCCAAAAGAAATTACTAAGGATTTGAAAATCTGGCGTGAATCAATCACACGACTTCCTCTTAACAATGTAAATAGTTATTTAGGCCATCAACCGAAAGGCTTATTTGAACTTCTGGAGGCTTAACTAAGTAAAACAAGGAGTGAGGTGGTTTATAAATGTCTTCCTCACTGAGAAATAAAAATGTAAATAGATGAAAATGATAACCCAAGTCTAATCATGAGTAAACAATGATTACAGAACGTTTTCAGGTAAAATTTTTACGAAAAGCTCTTAACTTCCAAGGCATATACGAAACAGATAAATATCTATAAGGAAATACCCACTCAATAAGGCAAGATATTACACGATTTGGCAGATCATACAAAGTCTGGACGTAGTTACATCCGAATTATTTTGCGTTCAAATTATTGGAGAACAGTGAATATACTTTTGCAAAAGTTAAAAGATACGAAGTGTTTGACTAAGTAGCAGATTTGATAATAATTTTACGTTTTACCTTAATTACAGAAATCATATTTTATTTTAAATTCTATCGAAAGTTTTACTTCCCGTGCCCTGTATGAAGATGTAGGGAAGGAACGTATTGTTTTCATGTCGATTTACCGAAATTGAGTTTTCACCATATATACTACTTGTTTTCGGGCCCCCTGAACACAAAAATATGTTTTTCGCGATTGATCTGCGTGTGTGTGAACAAAATATCTCAAGAACGGAATTACGCACGAAGCTGAAACTTAGAACTCAAGTTAGGTACCACTATAGGACCCAACACGAACACTTTCATCAAAATCGGTCAACCGGAAGTAATAGTTGATTCGTGTAATTTTTTTACACTTTTGCGATTTTCTCAAAAACGACTTCTAAGATTTTTTAAAAAGGGTTGATTCAGATTTTTTCAAATTTTAGCTTAACACACGTACTCAGGCGTACATCCTTCTAAAAATTTATTTTTGGCTTCAAAAGTCATAAAGTTGCATACATTCGAGTAATATTTTTGAAATTTGCTAAAAAAACTTGTCTATCTCAATGCAGACTCAGTATGAACGTTGCGTACACACTAGGGCGTGCATCCTTCTAAAAACGTTTTTTTATGATAAAGCTAATATACTTTTACATAGGTAATACTAAACAACCCTGAAAAATAGGTACGGATGTTTTCATATTTTAGGTTACGGGCCATAGTTTTAACTCCAGTATAAAGAAAGCTCGCACTCAAACGTATATCCATCTAAAAATTTATTTTTGGCTTCAAGGGTCATTGAAGTAACCTAAATGCTCGTTATATTTTTCAAATTTGCTAAAAAATGGTTTTCTCAACGAAGACAGTTTGAACAACGTACGCACAAAAGGCGTAAATACTTCAAACCATTAAACCATTTTTTTTTTTTTTTTGGCTTCAAAAGTCATAAAATATATTCTCGTTATATACTATAGATAGGCTGCAATTAAGTTAAATTACTATATTAAAGAAAATATGACTAACATTTTAATACAAATAAACCAATCACTCAATAAAATTTTAAAAAAACATTATTTTTTAATCCAATACGATAAACACAAAAATTTTAAACATTCAAAAATTTAATTACATTTTTAACAACGTTTATCACAATATAACATAATAAAATCACATATTATAAAGAATAATACAAGGTGGTTGAATGATTTTTAAAACAACGACGGCACGGATAATAAAAGGAGACGAAAACGAATTCACAAACAAACGAACGAAAAACGGGCGACAAAACTGACGAGGAATACGACGAAAAAATAGACGACCAAAACGGACAAAGAACACGGAACAACTGAATCAAAATAAAATTTAAAGAAAAAGATGTAAGATACAGAGTAAAACAAATCCGTATGTAAGAATAAAGATGGAAGTATCGATAAACAAGGATAATAGGTAAATGGAAAGGGGTGAAGGAATACATGTGCAGTAGTGGTGGGGGAAAATGTTAATATAGTTTGTGGTAAAAGAGAAGAATAGAAGGCGGTAGGGTGAAAAGATCTTTAGATCGGAAATAAAGTGCAACTTAACCTCACTTTACTCGCCTAACCTCACTTTACTGGAATGACTCGTTATCTTGTTTATTATACATTTTCACTTTCTCTAGCCCTGTGTGAATATATACAGACGTATTGTTTTCATTTCAATTTTTCATCCGATACACATTTTTTCAGGCTCCCTGAACCCAAAAAAATGGGTTTTCAGCGATTAGTCTATTTGTGCATAAAATATCTCAAAGAACAGAAAAAGTACGAAGTTAAAACTTTAAACTTAAGTTAGATACCATTACGGGACCCGACATAAACATTTTCATAAAATCAGTCAACCGGAAGTGGTATACTAGTTTATTCGTGAAATTTTTCACTTTTATGCGAGTTTCTCAAAAAGGGCTCTAATATTTTTTTTAATAATCTCACATACTACATTTTTTATGCACTGCAAGATAGGGTAAGCGCCATGTTTGCTGAATTATTGAAGGACCTGTGCTCCCGTAGGAAAAATGTTTTTTTATTAGGATTGTGGCCTTAATATTTATTGTAGCGGAAAAGTGTAGATAAATTACCGTTGTAGAAAATTTTAAAACCTGCAGCTTTTATTTCATCAATATTTTTTTATAAAACGCTAGTTTAGCGTAAATTAATGATTTTCCGTACTTTTTTCACCAAAATCGGTAAAAGAATTGTTTTTTAAATATTGTGGCCTTTGTATACATTTTTATAATCAAAGTTACATGAAAATTAAAAAACCTACAACTTTTAACTCAAGCATTTTTTTTCTACAGAGACTAGTTTAGAGGTAATAAGTAATTTTCCGTACTTTTAAGTCGAACAGAGGTTCATTTAGCGTCATTCACTCATGATTAAACATAGGTTACATAGTTAATTATCTACAATGGAAAAAGAAAGTCATGTGAGTAAATCACACTAGATTTTTATAAGCAGTATACGTAAATGATACTAAACACGTAAAACAGGTAATATAGAAAAATAATGTTCGAACCACAGTGATTGTAGAGGAATTTTAACAACGAAATTAAAATTTTCGTATTGATTAAATAAATTGTAATCCAAACCGAGGTTTGATCAGTCAAACCCGGATTACCCAGAATTTACAGTATTAATCAACTACTTGATTATTCATATCAAGTTGGCGTAGAGGTTAGCGCAACTGGCTTCTACGCCGGGGTCCTGGGTTCGATTCCCGATCAGGTCTGGCATTTTTTCATCACCTTTCATCCTTGTCACCGTCTGAATTAGCTGTAACTGAAAAATAGTTACACGTAAAAAACAAAATTAAAATCTGGTGTGAAACACGCACACGATTTTCTCTTGTCAATGTAAACAATGACCACAATAATCTAACATTTAGTAAACAACGTAAAATGAAAAATATTGATGCGATTTTAAATTTAAAAAAACTAACATCAAAAAATATAACCTTATTCTATTACATTAATCATGAGTGAATGATGCAAAATGAAAACCAACGTTACCTTGGCTTACTAATACGTAAAATCGCTCTTTGACGCAAAACTAGGCTCTGTAGAGAAAAATGCTTTCAATAAAATAGTAGATCTTTTATTTCCTATAAATTTTACATTTTTGTCGTAAAATGTACTATACTAAGGCCGAAATCTTGAAAAATCTATTTTTTACTGATTTTCATGTAAAGAGAAACAGAAAATCACTAATTACCGCTTAACTAAGGGTTACACAAAGAAATGTTTGTAATAAAGGTTGTAGGTTTTTAACTTGTCTACAACTTTTATTGAATACAAGTATGCTCTAAAAAGCATATTAAGACCGTAATCTTAAAAAACCATTTTTTTCACGAGAGCACAGCCTCGCTAAGAATTTCAGCAGAATGGTGCCTACTCCATCTTGTAAACGTAAAAATTTAGGAAATGAGGCGATTTTTAAAAAAATCGTAGGAGCCGCTTTTGAAAAAAATCGCAAACAGTGAAAAATTACACGAATAAGCTACTACTGCCGGTTAACCGATTTTGATGAAAACGTTCGCGTCAGGTCCTCTAGTGGTACCTAACTCAAGTTTCGAGTTTCAACTTTATACGCTGTTCCGTTCTTGAGATATTTTGTTCAAACATGCGCGCGCGCGCGCACACACACACACAGACCAATCGCTAAAAACATGTTTTTTTGGGTTGAGGGGGTCTGAAGACGTGTACATCCGGTGAAAACTCAATTTCGAAAAATTGATATGAAAACAATACTTAGCTTTTTATAACTTGTTGTTTTTATAACTTTTTATAAATGTTATATTCATATAGGTGTTTTTTCGGTTTAACGTCCGACTGTTCTGCAATTACTGCTAATGCAGACGGTGAAAGATAAAATAATATTTTGTAACGTATGAAAATATGCCGAGCCTGAATGGGATTCGAACCCAAGACCGCATGATGAGAGGCGAGCACGTAACCAACTATGCCAATGCGGCCGGCATTCATATAGGTAAGAGAAAGTAATATTCATATCAAGAATTGAATACGGGACCTTCTACTTTATACACAACCAATCTAACACTCCACCACGTAAAATTGGTGGTTTAATATTACAAAACAAATAAAACTGTTTCATATTTTTTACTTTTGAAGTGCACACAGAGAATATTTTATAAATAAAACCAGAAAATGTTTGACAAATACTTCTGTGGCGTCTAAAAATAAAGCAAACACAGAATAGAAAACATTTAAGAAAAAAGGGGGAGACAGACAAAATAACAGATGCATACAATTATAAGAGAAAAGAACAACTAAGGATTTTGGAACAAGAATGATGCAGTAAATTGTTGAGAAGTAGCATACTCTTACAGAAGAGCGACCGAGGGAGGGGCAGATGGAGCGGCGTTAAAGTGCGTAATAATAGAAAAATGCGGGGGATGCCTTCGGAGAGAGCGCCGGTACAAGAATATATGTATACAAACAAATAAACAAACGCTGTCTTTTTTACAGTGTGTGTATGATATAACAACATACACAAGCACACATAAATTCCAAAATTAAAGTATCAGATTATTTTTTTCTAATTTTTCAATTCTTGGTATTTTTATATCATCACAACTACAAAAGTAAACACCTTTCAAAAATTATAGTGTGAAACACTCACACGACTTTCTCTTGCCAATGTAGATAATAATAAATATAACATGTATGTCTAATCAATATTGTGAACAATATAAAATGAAAAACATCACCTAAATTTAATCGTGAATGAATGACGCAAAAAGAATTTCAACCACGGTTCGACTTAAAAATACAAGAAATCACTAATTGACTCTTAAGAAGGCTCTGTTGATGAAAATGGTTAAAACAAAAGCTGTAGACTTTTACTTTCTCTTGCCTATACGATAAGAAGGAAAGTATTGTTTCCATGTCGATTTTTCGAAATCGAGTTTTCACCGGATCTACACGTTTTCAGACCCCCTGAACCCAAAAAATATGTTTTCAGCGATTGGTCTATGTGTGTGTTTGTGTGTCTGGCTGTGTGTGTGTGCGCGCGCGCGCGTGTGTGAACAGAATATCACAAGAACGGAACATCGTACGAACTTGAAACTTGAAACTTAAGTTACATACCACTACCGAACCCGACACGAACATTTTCATCAAAATCGGTCAACCGGAAGTAGTAGTTTATTCGTGTAATTTGTCACTTTCTTGCAATTTTCTCAAAAACTGGTCCTACGATTTTTTTTAAAATCGCCTGGTTTACTAAATTTTTTATGCTCTACAAGATAGGGTAGGCGCCATCTTGGCTGAAATTCTTGGTAAGGGTGTTTTCACGTAAAAACTTTGTTTTTTTTAAGATTACGGCTTTAATATGCATTTCAGCGCCAAAATGTATATAATAAAAGTTGTAGACAATTTTAAATCCTACAACTTTTTATTACACACATTTTTTTGTATAACGCTTAGTTTAGCGGTAATTAGGGATTTTCTGTTTTTTCTCACGAAAACGTGAAAAATCGATTTTTTTTAATATTTCGGTTTTAGTACGCATTTTAAGACAAAAAAGTATTTAATAAAATTTATAGAAAATTAAGAGATCTACAACTTTTATTTAGAGAATTTTTCTCTACAGAGCCTAGTTTAGCGTGAAAGTGTGATTTTCCATTTTTTAAGCCAAACTGAGTTTGATTTTCATTTTGCGTCATTCACTCATGATTAAAATAAGGTTATGTTTTTGAGGTTAGTTTTTTGTTTATTTCTAATATATTATTAATAATGTTAGGTTTATTGTTAATTATTTGCATTGGCAAGAGAAAGTTGTGCGAGTATTTCACACCAGATTTTTTTTTTATTAGGTGAATAAACCCCAAAAAAAATTTTTTGATTTTTTTGGGGTTTTTTTATGCATAAAGAATTTTGATTTCTTTTTTTACTCAGTTTAATGCTTTATCGAGTGATTTTACACATTCTTTATTACAACAAAATTATTCTTTTTTAAGGTGCAGGAAGCCAAAAACAAAAAGTAAATTGAACACTTATAGTAAAAGAAGCAAAAAGAATCATATAAACAATATAAACAATCTGGTGTGAAACACACACTACTTCCTGTTGCCTAACATTAGTAATAAAACATAACACATAAACAAAAAAACTAACCTCAAAAAACATAACCTTACTTTAATCATGAGTGAAAAACGCAAAATGAAAATCAACCTCAGTTTGGCTTAAAAATACGGAAAAATCACTCTTTCACGCTAAACTAGGCTCTGTAGAGTAAAATTCTGTGAATAAAAGTTGTAGATCCTTTAATTTGCTATAAATTTAATTATATACACACTTTTGTCGTAAAATGCATGGTAAGGCTGGAATCTTAAAAAAATCTATTTTTTACACGTTTTCGTAAGGAAACAAAACAGAAAATTGCCAATTACCGCTAAACTAAACGTTATATAAAAATTGTTTGAAACAAATGTTGTAGGATTTAAAAATCTCTACAACTTTTATTACACACATTTTTGTGTTAAATGCATATTAAAGTTGCAATCTTAAAAAACAACTTTTTTACGAGAAAACAACTTCCCCAAGAATTTCAGCAGACAGGCGCCATGTCTGCTGAAATGTTTGGTGAGGTTGTTGCCGTAATCTTAAAAAAACCAATTTTTTTCTCCGAGAGCACAGCCTCCCCAAGAATTTCAGCAGACATGATGCCTACCCTATCTTGCAAAGCATAGGAAATTTAGTAAATGAGGCGATTTTTAAATAATCGTAGGAGCCGTTTTTGAGAAAATCGCAAAAAAGTGAAAAATGATACAATAAACTACTACTTCCGGTTGACCGATTTTGATGAAAATGTTCGTGTCCGGTCCTCTAGTGGTACCTAACTTAAGTTTCAAGTTTCGAGTTCGTACGATATTCCGTTCACACACACACACGCGCGCGCACACACAGCCAGACAAACCAACAAACACATAGACCAATCGC
This sequence comes from Catonia carolina, assembly GCA_035578175.1. Lineage (NCBI taxonomy): Eukaryota > Metazoa > Arthropoda > Insecta > Hemiptera > Achilidae > Catonia > Catonia carolina. The sequence goes on along the minus strand of JAQMRL010000023.1, from coordinate 519,920 downwards.
TAAAAACATATTTTTTGGGTTCAGGGGGTCTGAAAACGTGTACCTACATCCGGTGAAAACTCGGTTTCGAAAAATCGACAAGAAAACAATACTTTCCTTCCAATATACACATATAGGAAAGAGAAAGTAAAAATCAGTAATTATTTTATTTATTAATCGGTTCCTGTTTAGGGTTTGGTTATTTCATTAACAATTTGGCTCTTATTTTTTTTATCCTTTTTTGTAGTTTAGCGGCAATTACCTAGTGATTTTCTGACTTTTTTTCCATAAAAATTGGTAAAAAATGGGAATTTTTAATATTGAGACTATAGTAAGTATTTTACAACAAAAGTGTATAATAATAAAAGCTATACGAAATAAAAGAACCTACAACTTTTGTTTTCAGCATTTTTTTACAGAACCTAGTTTAGAGCCAATTACTGATTTCCGTATTTTTAAGTCCAACAGCGGTTGATTATCATTTTTCGTCATTCACTCGTGATTAAACACATAGGTTAAATTGTTTATTATTTAGATTGGCAAGAGAAAGTTGTGTCAAGTGTTTCACACCAGATTTTTAAATTTTGATACGTAAGTAATTTAGTAATATGATTAAAAGAATATACGAAGGTAACATTGAGGTGTGTGTATTATTGGTGGGGGGTCCGAATGACGGAAGAAACAGAAGAGTACGGTCGGCATTTAGTGACATGAGACTAGGTAACTTACACTGGGTGGTAGGTGAAAATAGAACTGGCCATAATGTCGGTCTACGTTAATAAAATATTATAGAATAATATGAAGTGGCAGAGTTACAGACCTTGAAACATTAACCGAATAACGAATAACAAAATAAAAGTAAATGCCGTATCCAAGCGGTAATGACAACATACACAGGATGCCTACAAACTTTTGACACCTCCATACCTTTTCAACCTTAGGGGAGACTGTTCTTTATATCGTGCCAATATTAAATTTGCAATTTTTACTTTCTCTTATCTGTATGAATATATAGAAAAGAAGGTATTGTTTCTATGTCGATTTTTCGAAATCGAGTTTTCACCGGATATACACGTTTTCAGATCACATGAACCCAAAAAACATGTTTTTAGCGATTGGTCTGTGTGTGTGTGTGTGTGTGTGTCAGTGTCTGTGTGGACAAAATATCTCAAGAACGGAACATCGTACGAAGTTGAAACTTGAAACTTAAGTTAGGTACCACTAGAGAATCCGACACGAAAATTTTCATCAAAATCGGTCAACCGGAAGTAGTAGTTTATTCGTGTAATTTTTCACTTTTTTACAATTTTTTTAAAAAATCGCCTCATTTACTACATTTTGTGTGCTCTAAAAGATACGATAAGCGATATATCTGCTGAAATTCTTGGGGAGGCTGTGCTCTCGTAGAAAAAAATGTTTTTGTTTTTAAGATTGCGGCCTTATATGCATTTTAAGGTAAAAGTGTGTATAAACGAAGTTGTAGAACATTTAAAAACCTATAACTTTTACTTATATTGGTTTTTTCCTTTGTGCAACGCTTAGTTCAGCAGTAATTAGTGATTTTCTGTCTTTTTTTTATCAAAATCTGTAAAAACAATCGGATGTTTTAAGATTTCGGCCTTACTATGGATTTTACGATAAAAGTGTATATAATTAAACTTATGGGAAATTAAAAACCCTAAAACTTTTATTTCAAGCGTTTACTACAACAGAGCCAAGTTTAGCGTCAAAGAGTGATTTTCTGTATTATTAAGCCAAACTGGGATGGGCTTTCATTTTTCATCATTCACTAATGATTAAAATCAGGTTGTTTCTCAGATTTTTTGTTTATTTAAAGTCGCATCAACAGCTTGATCTTTACCGAATACGGTGGAATGAGAAACTGTAATGATCATCATTATGTTTTGGCACGTAATAATTTTCAGACCCTAACCAGGAATCGAACCCGGGACCTCCGCTGAGTAGATCCACTACCTACGACAAGGAGGCGGTCATGTTTCATTTTACGTTGTTTCCAAATGTTCGGTTAAATAATTAATATAAGAATTTTTTAGATAGGGCTACATTTTTCATAGGATTAGTAAAATATATATAGAAATGAATTTTACACACTTAGGCTATAGTTGTTGGGTTTCATTAGCTAAAAATTGAATTTTCAATTTAATCAGTTGGACCACAAACATTTTAAAAATCTGGGGTGAAACACTTACAGGACTTTCTCTAGGCAATGTAAATAATGAACAGTGTAAACAATGTAAATTAAAAATATAACCTAATTTTTAATCATGGCTGAATGACGCAAAATGAAAATTAACCTCCGTAGAACTTAAAAATAGGGAAAATCAGTAATTGCCTCTAAACTAGGCTCTGTAGAGAAAAATGCTTAAACTAAAAGTTTAAGGTTTTTTTAATTTCATATAACTTTGATTATAAAGGTACACTTTTGTCATAAAATACATACTAAGACCGCAATCTAAAAAACTCTTTTTTTACCGATTTTGATGAGCTAAGTAGAGAAAATCACTAATTGACGCTACTCTGTAGAAGAAAATTGCATGAAATAAAAGTTGTAGATTTTTTTTATTTCCTATAACTTAATTATACGCATTTCTATCGTAAAATGCAAACTAAGGCCGGAATGTTAAAAAATCCTATTTTTTACAGATTTTGATAAAGAAATAACAGAATATCACTCATTGCCGCTAAACTAATCGTTGTACAAAAACTAATTGAAATTTAAGTTGTAGGTTTTTAAATGTTCTACAACTTTGCTTATATACACTTTTACCCTAGAATGCATATTAGGGCTGCAATCTTGAAAAAAAAACAATTTTTTCTTGCGAGAGCACAGGCCCTCCAAGATTTCCAGCAGACATGGCGCTTACCCTACCTTGTAGAGCATGCAAAATGTAGTAATTGAGGCGATTTAAAGAAAAAAAATTTATGAGCCCGTTCTGAGAAAATTGAAAAAAGTGAAAAATCGCACAAATAAACTACTGCTTCCGGTTGACCGTTTTTTTGACGAAAATATTCGTGTCGGGTCTCGTAGTGGTACTTCACTTAAGTTCCAAGTTTTAACTTCGTACGTAATTTCATTCTTGAGATATTTTATTCTCCACGTACGCTCATCAGTAGAAACATGCTTTTTGGGTTTAGGGGTCTGAAAACGTGTAACTGGTGAAAACGTGCTTTCAAAATTTCGACATGAAAACAATACTTTCCTTCCTTATACTTTTATATAGGGTAAGAGAAAGTAAAAAATAACCGGAGAATAAAAATTTTCCCCCAACGATAATAAGATTATTTAAGTGTTGAATAACTTTTGAGGTCCCCGGTATTTAAATACAGAATACACAAACACACACGAATACAAGAAGAAAGGTAATTAAGTGCGACGACAACCGCAATCTGCGATAAATGCCCACGTCATACGCATTCCTTTCTGTTAAACGCGGAATTACCGATTTCATTAACAGTTGACTATAATTTTCTCTAGTAAACAGTTGTACATAACAGAGAAACTTGTAAATTACTCACAATGCAGCCTATTTCAAATTATTTATTATTAGAAATTGCGCCAGCACACAGCGCATAATAAAGTTACGGGAATTCCATGTTCCATCTTACTCCATATTAACGTTAATACCTTTTTCTCAAGAACTATAAATCAAAGACTTTTTTTTTAAATTAACATCACAATTGTTATTTTTCTTGCTCTATATAAATACATATAGAAAAGGGAAGTATTGGTTCATGTAGATTTTTCGAAATCGAATTTTCACCGGTTTTACACGTTTTCAGGCCCCCTGAAACCAAAAAATATATTAGTAGCGATAGTTCTGTGTCTGTGAACACAATATCTTTAAGAACGGAATAATGAAGTTGGAACTTGGACCTTAAATTAGATACCACTACGGGACCCGACACGAACATTTTCATCAAAATCGGTCAACCAGAAGTAGCAGTTTACTCGAGAAATTTTTCGCTTTTTTCCGCTTTTCCGAAAAACAGCTTAATTAACTATTTTTTTTAAATCGCCTTATTTACTACATTTTTTATGTTCTAAATGTTATGATAAACGTCATCTGCTGAAATTCTTGCGGGGGGGGGGTCTGTGCTCTTGTGGTAAAAATTTGTTAATTATTATTGCAACCTTAATATCCATTCTAGAGCAAAGGTGTAGATAATAAAAGTTTTAGAACATTTATAAACCTAAAACTTTTATTTCTAACGTATTTTAGTAAAACGCTTTGTTTAGCTACCATTCGTGATATTCTGTATTTTTTCATCAAAATCGGTAAAATAATTTTTTTGTCATCAGTCTCTCGACTAGTTTGATGCAGTTATCCAAGCTGTTCTATCTTGTGCAAGTCGTTTCATATCTACATACCTGTAACATCCTACATCTTTTGTAATTTGTTTTAAATATTCTAACCTTTACCTCCTCCCACAATGCACTCCCTCAATATAACCCTACATTATTGATAGACCAATACCTGGATGTCGTAAGATATGCCCCACTAACCTATCCCTTCTTCTGGTAAGATGCTTCCATATACTTCTTTTTTTATCCACTCGCCTAAGAACCACTAAATTACTTATCTTATTCACCCACCTAATCTTTAACACTTTCCTATAACACCACATTTCAAAATCTGCTATCCTCTTCCTTTACATTCCTTCCTACACTCCAAACATAATGTTTTAAGAAATATTTCCTAATCTGTAAGTCAATGTTTGTAGTCAGTAAGCTGTTTTTCTTTTCAAAGGCTTTTCTAGCTTGAGCAATGCTAAATTTATATCACTACTTGTGCTTCTACCATCCTTTGTTATTTTACTCCCTAGATAGCAGAATTCCCCCACTTCCTGTATGTTTTCTTTGCCTACTTTTAAATTTCCCATCTCTTCTGAACCACTCTTGCTGCTGCACAACACTTCCGTTTTGTTCTTATTAATTTTCATGAAGTAATCCTTTCCCATGACCTCATACGTGAGTGTAGGGATAGGACACTAGCCTTCTATCCCAGTCGGTTCCCTTAAGTCTTTTGTAAAAGGAATTAAGGGGTCTCCTTCCAGTTGACGACAGAAGCTCTTTACAGCCCAAATAATAATACATAGCCTATATACCTATGAAATAAATTTTGAAGAGAAATATTTAAAGTGACTACCACAGACCTGAAATAAATTCATAAAATAATATTTCATTTAAATTCAAAAAATTTTCGAAATTTTATTCAGGTTTATATTTATATTTTATAAGCTGAAAGATCTGTAGCCTGCTGGTACAACAATTATCTTTAAATTCCAAATACGCAACATTTTATTTTTGTTCTGGACTGAATTAACGTGTTTGTTATATTCTTAATTACAGATTTGTTCAAAAGACAAAACAATACAATATGACTAAGGATTCAGTCACAGCGCATATGTTCTATAAGAAAACCCCGCTCTAAAAAAAAAAGAAAAACCATCACTAAAAATTCTCTACATTTTATTTTTTCAATTAATTTATTTTATTACTATTTATTTTTTTATTTCCTTCAAGAAAATTTTCCTTAAATCAACGTTTATCAGAGATTACTGTGAGATACGTAACAGAATCGGAGGTTTTACAAGTGCAAACATTTTCCAGACCACTGTGAACATTTTGCGCCATCTTACAACCATGCTGTTACTTCTAAATCACAGCACGCTGTATAAATAAAATCGCGCTTACCACTCATTTCTTACAAAAAAAACCCAAAAAGGAAATTTAAAAAAATTCGGCTTTCGCTGATAATTCGGCGTTATTTGCGGAATCTGAGGATGATTACCAAAGGTCATTATATTAGGGTGATTCAGGAAGAAGTGGAAATACTTTGAGAGATGAATCTACTTCGAAAAATAAGATAAAACGTTCATAAACAACCAGGTCCAGAAATTCTTCGTAAGCGTGTCAAGTTAAACATAAGTAAAAAATCTGGTGTAAAACATTCGCACGACTTTTTCTTGCCAATGTAAATAACCTATGTTTAATCATGAGTAAACAATGTAAACTGAAAATCAATCCCTGTTCGACTTTACGGAAAATCACAAACTGAGACGGTAAACCAAACCTTGTAGAAAATATTCTTGACATAAAAGTTAGGCTTAGTATTACATACTAAGCCTGTATTACATACAGGCTTAGTATGTAATACATACTAAGCCTGATCATCAAAAACCCCATTTTTTACCAATTGCAATGAGAAAATACGGAAAATCACTAATTAAAAATAAAAATAATAATAATTTATTTATTCCCATGATATTACACATTACATAAAAATGAAATTACCATAATACAAAATTTCTTACACCTATTACTCCTATTACTCTATTATTATTAAAGTGTATTACTCTATTATTCTATCGGTATGGGATGTTTAAATTTCTAATGTGGAGAATAATTTGCATGGTAGGCAAGAATTTGCTTATCGATTATTTATATCCTATTACTCTAGAGGTGGTGGAAATTATCCCATCCAACTTTGGAAAAATCATGTACTAGGCAGGGCAATAGAATAATTCTATTGCCCTGTGTACTAGGATGGGTTAAATTGACGCTAAACTAAACGATATTGACAAAAATGTTTGAAATAAAAGTTGTACGTAGTTGTTTATTTTCCTAGAACTTTAATTTTATCTACTTTAGCCTTAAAATGCATATTAAGGCCGCAATCTTTAAAAAAATACTGCTAGTGCACAACCACTTACAAATTTCAGCAAACATAGAGCCTTTTATGCCCTTTTTTATGCTTAAACTTGTACAGCATTAAAAAATTTACTGCTAAGATGAGGCGATTTTTTAAAAAACCGTAGAGCCGTTTTTGAAAAAATTGCAAAAAGTGAAATATTGCAATAACAAACAATTATTACTTCGGGTTGACTGATTTTGATGAAAATGTTCGTTTTGGGGCCCCTTGTGGTACCTAATTTAAATGCCTAGTTTCAACTTCGATGCTTGCCAGTAATAAAGTTTCTACTTTACGTTTGTTACAGAAAAACAAGATATATATAAGATTTGGTTAAACGACCCAACAGGGAAATCTATAACTCAGCTAGGAACCATGCTAAAAGAGTTACTAGACAGGCACACCAGCAGTCATGGGATGTTTAAATTTCTAATGTGGAGAATAATTTGCATAGTAGGCAAGAATTTGCTTATAAGTTTCTTAGATCGATGGACAAAACTAACAAGGAATGTGTGAAAGTAGATAGTATTTCAGGAGAGGAAAGGGTCAAGCATTGTAAAGGTTTGTGATATGAAGAAACACTCTTAGATACGGAAGTAGTGGATTGTGTTGACTATCACGTAGACGACATCACCCCCAAAGAGCTTCAGTTGGCGACAAAAGTCGAAAAACAGGAAAGCCAGTGGTATGGATGGAATAAATATGGAGCTAGTCAAGTATGGAGGTACTTTTCTTCGTTTAAGGTTATTGGTACTGCATAATATGAGTTGGAAGAGGCATAAAATAACTACAGCATGACCCACGTCAAAGGTTATGTCAATACACAAAAAAGGGCAAGAACACAACCTGAGAATTACCGCGGGATAAGTCTTTTGAACAATGCTTACAAATGATGCTAGCACACTGAAGAGACAGTTACGGGTAATTGTGGATGATTTAATAGGAGAACACATGGGCATTCGTAGAGAACGTTCATGTACTGATGCAGTATTGAAGCAAATTATAGAAAAACACCGTGAGTTATGTTAAATATTGTGAAACACATATGGCTTTTATCAGTTGGGAGAAAGCTTTTGATAATGTTCTTCGAGGCCGTCTTTGGAATATAATACTGGAGAAGGGCTATCCAAAACAACTTGTTGCTGCTATTGCGAGTACGTAGGCCTACATAACATCAGATATAATTATTTTTTGGCAATGACAAGAAAACAGAGAAAATGAAAATAAATAAAGGCGTACGACAAGCCTGTCCAATGTCTCCGACGTTATTTAATATTAACGTTGATAAGATTTTAACAATTTGGAATCGATTAAATGACTCAGACATCCAGCTTTGGAATAATGTATTCCTAAATTGATTGCTGTACGCAAATGACACTGTTGTTATTTTTGACAAAGTAGACAGGCTCCAATATGCCATTTATAAGTTGCACAACATTAGCGCAAAGTTTGGCATGAGAATATCTGCGCAAAAATCAAAGATTATGGTACTCAAGGGAAGATGGCCGGTTCGCTCAAAAATTATACTTGGCAACCGAACTATAGAACAAGTTCGAGATTTTAAAAATTTAGGATACAGGATTTCCTACGACAAAGATGATGACGTGAGCGAAAAACTGACAAAATTCAGCGCTGTATGCGGTTCTATTCGCAGGACAATAGGAAAGAAAAGGAGACAGGACACCCAAATGAAATTTTATAGAGCAATGGCTGTACCACTCATAACATATGGGAGTGAAAAATGGGTGTCATTACAGAGGAATGAACGAGGAGTCAACGGTTGTACCCCGTTAGATACAGGAAAAAGCTATACGCGCCGAGTTAAATGTTCATTCACTGTGGGAAACGTTAAGAATATACAAGAGAAACTAGTCCAATCATTTATTTCGCATGACAGTCCACAGACTTCCTCTGCGAGAATGGAAATATAAACCTAGAGGAAGCAAGGCTTGGAAAGACCTAAAATGAGATGGATGCCGGAACAGGCCATTGAGTCTAATCCTTGACAGATAATGTTGATGAAGTTTCAACTTCGTACGATATTCCGTTGAGATATTTTGTTCACGCGCAGGCCGATCGCTTTTTTTTGGAGGGGTTTAGGGGGCCTGAAAATGTGTATTTCGGTGAAAACTCAATTTCGAAAATTCGACATGAAAACAATACTTTCATTTCCTGTATAATCATATAAGCCAAGAGAACGTAAACTGCAGAGCTTTAAACTAAATGAAAATAGTTCTTTAAAAATATTGTCGCAAATAAGAGTGATTGCTGACAGAGAAATTTGTTAAGTGACGTTTGATTATACAACAGTTTTTTAATAATTGTAGGAATGCTGAGAGGTAAAAACGTTCCCCTACTGCGCTTACGATAGACACATTAACTTCAGTCCTACATACTATTGCCATAAAATGTACAGCCTAATACTAACGCTGCAATTTTCAAAACCCCCATTTTTAACAGATTTCAATAAGAAAATACGGAAAATCATTAAATTGGCGCTGAGAACTAAGCGTTTTAGATAAAAATGTTTGAAATAAACGTAGTAGGCCTAGGTGTTTTAATTTCGTACACGTTTGGCTCGAAATGCATCTTAAGCCGCAATCTTAAAAAATCATTTTTTACTACAAGAGCACAGCCTCTACGTTTCAGCAGACATACCACTTGCTCTAACTAGTACAGCTCAAAAAGTTCAATATATGAAGCGATTTTTAAAAAATCACGAATTTATTTTGAGAAAATCGCACGAATAAATTACTACTTCTGGTTAACCGATTTTGATAAAAATGAACACTTCGGGTTCTCTTATGATACCTAATTTAAATTCCAAGTCTCTCACCTTCGTACTTGAGATATTTTGTTCATACACAAATCGATTGTTAATTTTGAAGGGTGCTTCAGGGGAAAAGTGTATTTCCGGTGAAAATTTCGAAGCATATAGGGCAAGAGAAAGTAAAATACATGAGGTTTAAAGGAAAATTAAATCGGTTCAACAAAAAAATTCTGTTGTAAACAATGAGTGTTTGCTGTACAGAGAAGTTCATTAAGCGACGTTTTACTGTACAACAGTTTTAATATTGTAGAAATGCTGAGAGAGGTAAAAAGGTACCCCCACCCCGCCTCCAATAGACACACTAACACAAGCACACAAATGTATACTTACTTTATAAATACCATCTTACAATAATAACATTTATAATATAGAAATGCTACTGTTAATTCGATTCCGTATGTAAGTGTAGTCATCATCATAGCAAATCGACAAAACAGCAGAGCGCGTTACTGTTATTTCGTAATCTAACGTTTATTTAGTCGTGTTTTAATACAGCAGAAGTTTTTTTATTTTTCTTCAAAAAAAACCTTAATAATTTTAATAAACTTTACAATCAACTCGGTACATAAATAGAGCAAAATAATGACGAATTTAATTAAAGGAATTGCGAATAGTTGAAACGGGAATCTGTACTTTCAAACAATTGTTACGTATTTTTTAAATTTAACTACTTTTTAAGTTTATGCACAACATGAACGAGATAACTTCAAAATAAAGGTAAGCAACAAAATATTTATCAATTTAATTTTTACTTTCTTATATCCTATATAAGGAAAGTATTGTTTTCATGTTGATTTTCCTCCGGAAATACACATATTCAGACATCATTAACCAAAAGGAGGGTCTTACCTGTTAGACGTCCCGCACTCTCTTAGTGCAAATTTTTTTAAGATTGCGGCCTTAGTAGTCTATGCATTTTACGACAAAAATGTACAATAGGCCTATAATCAAAGTTATAGGAAATTAAAAAACCTACAATTTTTATTTGAAGTATTTTTCTCTACAAACTTAGTTTAGGGACAATCGCCGATTTTCGGTATTTTTAAGTTCTACAGAAGTTGATTTAAAATTTTCGTCAGTCACTCATGATTAAAGATTATATTTATTCATTATCTACAATGGTAAGAGAAAGTCGTGTAAGTGTTTCACACCTGATTCCTTTATTGCTGTGCATGAACACGCACATCTGCTGATAAAGTTTTTGATTTCAAGGAACCATTAGTAGTGACAATCAATTATCAAGTCCAGTTGTCGAAAATTTCCAAGTTTTTTCTCACTGAGTGAATGGGGTGCTAAAAATAAAAAATATAAAAATGGTTCTCTTATTGAACAGTACCTATTTAAAGTCACTAGTTATAGTCTCTAAACTAGGCTCTGTAGAGAAAAATGCTTAAAAGTTTTAAGTTTTTTAATTTCCCATAACTTTGATTTATAAATTTTGTCGTAAAATCCATATTAAGGCCGCAATCTTAAAAAATCCTGCGCTAACAGAGTACCGGGCGTCGAACAGTTAAGACCCCCAAAAAAGAACATGTTTAGCAGCCTCCATAGCGTAGTGGTAGCGCGCTAGCCTGCAACGCGAAGATCCCGTGTTCGATTCCCGACCAGGGTCAGGAATTTTTCACAAGTTAAAACCCCGTAGTCGCTAATAACCGAGCTGTTAATGCGACTTTAAATTAGAAAACTAAAAACATTCACGTTTTTACCGCTTGTCGGTATGTGTGAAAAAATATCGGAAAAACGGAATAGTGTAAAAAGTTATAACATCGAATTTAAGTTAGACATTACAAGGGTATTTGCCCATAACGGGCAGGTGGATTGTTAAATTAATTGCACTCCATCTGTTGGTTCCAGGGCCACGAAAAACAGTTCTGTTTTTTATCACAAAGTCAGCCAATTATCTGACTGAACTATTTAAGACAGAAGAGGTAGAGGTGTAAAAGACACTAGTCAAGAGTTATGTCCTTTGAGAGTAATGAATTTCACTATACAGCCAGACCCTGTGGTGAATGAAGTGAAGGTGTTATTTGCAGGGTGGAAAGTGGGTGAGTTTCGGAGGGCCTGGCATGCTGATAAGCATACTCTTTAAACTCAGTGAGTAAGGCTTGCCTTACTCACTGAGTTTAAAGAGTATGCTTATTATTTATATGCTTTTTATTTAAAGAGTAAACCACCTCACTCCTCGTTTTTACTTAGTAAATCCTCTAGAGGTTCAAACCAGCCTTTCGGCTGTTGACCTACACAAAATTACGATGGTACCCGACGCGAACATTTTCATCCAAATCGATCAGCCGTTAGGTAGTTTATTCGTAGGATTTTTCACTTTATTATGATTTTCTTTTAAATAGCCTTATTAACTACATTTATTTATTCTCTACAAGATAGAGTAAGCGCCATATCTGCTGAAATTCTTGGGAGGGTTGTGCTACCGTGGTAATTTTCACTTTCACTTATCCAGGATGAATGTACAGGAAAGGAAAGTATTGTTTTCATGTCGATTTTTTGAAATCGAGTGTTCACCGAATATACACGTTTTCAATTAAATTTGTCTGAACAAAAACCTACTTATATAGGGAGAAAATACATTAATAAATTGGCAAAATGTTTTAAATGTGCTAATTTGCATTCATTTTAAAAACGCCTAAAAAATCTGGTGTGAAACACACACTTTTTCTTCCCAATGCAAATAACAAAAAAAATAACCATGTTTAATCATGAAAGAATGACACTTTATGAGAAAATTAATCTCTGTTTAAGTTAACTTAAAAATACGGAAAATTACTAATTCACGATAAATTACCTCTGTAAAAAAAACACTTGAATAAAAGTTGTAGGTTTTTAATTTTCTACAACTTTGATTATACACATTTTTGTCCTAGAATGCATATTAAGGTAGCTGCAGTCTTAAAACAAAATTTTTCCTATGAGAGCACAGACCCCCACGAATTTCAGCTAACGTAACGCTTACCGTATCTGTAGAACCCATAAATTTAGTAAACATGGCGATTTTAACCCTTTCAGTACCAACGTCCGGAAAACAAGACGTCGATATCTTTAACGCAGTTATAACATCTTGAAATGCTCGGATAAACGAACATTTCCGATAAAACTTTTAAACAAAAATTAATGGAATAAAGTATTTTAAAACCGCCTCCGTGGTGTGGTGCCTAGCGCGCTAGCCTACAAAACGAAAGGTCCTGGGTTCGATTCCCGGCAAGGGTCTGGAAATTTTAACACGTTAAAACCACCATTAAATTACCAAAACCCACAGTAGTTACTAATGACCAAGCTGTCGATGCGACTTTAAATAAACTAAAGAAAACTATTTTGAATATTTTTAGTGTTAGAACGATTTCTTTTTTTTTATGAATACAACAAAAATTAATTTTTAACAGGACATTTTATTTTTCTGTAACGTTGAAATTTTAGTCGGCAATGGCAGGCTTACGCCTGCAAGTTTCCGAAATAAGGGCTGGCACTTTTTGTACACCCTTATTCAAATTAAATGGCACTTTAGATCAAACTTTTAAATATTGTTTCGGCACTGAAAGGGTTAAACGAAAGCGTTCGATTTATGAGAAAACTGCAAAATTTGAAAGATCGCACGGTTAAACTATTATTTCCGGTTGATTGATTTTAAAGAAAATATTCTAAGAGTCAACTTATGTACGAAATTCAATTCGTTAGATATTCTGTTCACACAGACAAACCAATCTGTAAAAACATGATTTTTTGGGTTCAGGGGACCTGAAAACTTGTATTTCCGGTGAAAATTCGATATGAAAATAATACTTTATTTTCCTATACAGTATATTCAAATAGGGCAAGGGAAAGTAATAACATAATTGTTTGAGTTCAGGGGACCTGAAAACGTGTATTTTCGGTGAAAATTCTATTCAGAAAATTTGATATAACAAAATTTTTCTTACCTAAATATCATAAATGGTAGAAGAAAAAGTTTAAACAATAAAGATATGACGTCAAATATCTTCTATGACATCATTACCATAAAAAACAGATACTTAAACGAATAATTGGACACAGATGCAGCAGTTACATAGGGATGATAAAGGGAACACTTTATTACAATAATTATAATAATAATAATAACAATACAACCATTCACTGACTCTATTTAACATTACACTTTACATTAGTGTATGTTCAGAGATCATTACGCGCATTAAAAACTGAGACCACAACATAAACACTGCCGTATTACATAATTGTGGACTTTATTACTTACATTAACTTTTAAAATTCATTAAAATTGTAATAAATAAATTTGCTCAAGTTCATTTTATTTTATTTTTATTAATTATATGTAAATAAATTGCAAATAAACAACCGAAACTTTTGAAGATGAACGGGTCTAAAATAATGATTTATTGTGTACTTAAGGGAATACTTGCAACAGTTATTTATGTAAGTAATATTATATTATTTATAATTTTTACAGTAAATTTTACATGAAGTATATTATTTATAGTTTTAAAATAGCGGGCCAACAATTGGGAATTAAATTTTAATGTGAAAAACTAACAAGATTTTTTTTCTTTTAAAAAAGTAAATAATGAAAACTAAAATCTAATTTTAATTATGAGTGAATTACAGTCGATGAAATTTTTCAATTTTTTTATCGACTTAAAAATTCGGAGCTGTATTTGATTACAATACAAAATTTGCAAACTTCACCATAACCTGTACGATTAAAATTAAGAAAACGTGTAAATTTGGTGAAAATTCGAAGGCAATCGTAATTGACACTAATTTTAATTGGTTTTGCGCACATACAGTAGAGTAAAATTTAAGAAGCTTTGTAGAAAAAACCCTTAATATAAAAGTTGAAGGTTTTTTAATTAATGGAAATTTTTTAAACTGTCATCATTTTCCTCTGTCCATTCGTCCGTCACACCCAGATGTCAGAAACTAGTACAAGAGATAGCAATAAACAGTTTTCGGATTCCTAATCTACACAAAACGTTATTGGCCCTGGATTGAGTTCGAAGTTCCGGTTTCGACCGAAAATGGCCCAAAACTGGAAGTCAAGAAATCAAAGTCGGAATTTAGAAACCAAAATAACGTCATCGGTCCTCTTGAAGTGTAAATACAAAATCACTAATGGTTTCTGCCATAGGCAAATGCAAGCCTTTTTTTTACAAAAGCTAAGTGGGCTTGATCTCGTTACAACTTCTTTAGAAAAAATTTCCAACAGCCATGAAACGCGTCACCTCATTAACGGGATTTTTTTAAAACGTTAATATACGAGATATGGCGATTAAATAACGAGACTGACGTAGTAAAAAATTTAATTTTAATTTTATACATAATCATTTATTGTCTTATTCAATATACACTCCTTCTCTAACCCTAAAACGCTCCATGGGAATTTCCCATTGTTGGAAACACTGCTGGAAGTCATCTTATGTCAGCTCCTTCAGGACACGTGCCGCTTTCTCTTTTATAGCTTCCACAGACTCAAATCTTGTCCCTTTTAATGCAGATTTCACCTTAGAGAACAAGTAGAAGATAATAACGTGATAAAACGTGGTTTTTTACTTATGATCCGGAAACGAAGCGCCAATCCATGCACTGGGAGAGCCGAACTTAACCGAAAGCCAAAAAAGCTCGATTGAGCAAGTCAAAATTTAAAGCAATGATGATTGTTTTTTTTATATCCATGGGATTGTGCACCTTCACTGGGTTCCTGAAGGTCAAACAATTAATCAATATTACTACCTTGAGGTACTTTCTAAACTACGTCAAAGAGTAAGGAAAAAACTCCCCGAAATGTGGAAGGACAAATCATGAGTTCTCCACCGAGACAATGCGCCAGCTCATTCCGCGTTATCTGTCAAGAGGTTCCTAGCCAAGTACAGCATCTCAGTGTTAAAACATCCACCTTACTCACCAGATCTTGCACCATGTGACTTCTACCTGTTTCCTAAGGTGAAATTTCCATTAAAAGGGACAAGGTTTGAGTCTGTGGAAGCTGTAAAAGAGAAAGCGGCATGTGACCTGAAGGAGCTGACAGAAGATGACTTCCAGCACTGTTTCCAACAATGGAAAATTCGCATGGAGCGTTGTAAGGACAGAGAAGGAGTGTATACTGAAGGTGACAATAAAAGATTATGTATAAAATTAAAATTAAATTTTTTACAACGTCAGTCTCGTTATTTAATAGCCACACCTCGTATATAATTTTATCCTAAAACGTATACAAAGACAGCTATTAAAAAAAAGAAATGTTTACCTATTTCAATAAAAAAATACGGAAAATAATAATTGATGCTAAATTGAACATCAAGTAAATGTTCAAAAACAAAACTTGTAGGTTTTTTATATTTTTACAATTTTGATTACATAGAGGTTTTCTTTAAAATACATAGGAAGACTATTAAGGCCACAAACTGAAAAAAAAAAATTTACGACAAGACAACCCCATGTTATAAACTGTTGTGAAATACTCATACGACTATCTCTTTCCAATGTAAATAATAAAACATAGACCTATGTTTAATAAAAAAAACCTCATTTTAATCCTGAGTGAATGATACCACTGAAAATTAACTTCTGTTCGACTAAAAATACGGAAAAAGCACTATACTATTTTTCAGCGTTGATGAGCTCTGAACGTCCGCATTGCCCCTTACCCACTTCATAGCTAGCCAATGCCTTGCCAGCAACGTTGCGAATACTTTCTCTCGTAGCTCTACGGGGGGTACCCAAAAGAAACCGGAATTATTTTTCAAAAGCTATTTATTTTCAATATTTTTACAAAACAACCTTATCCCCTTCAAAATACTCTCCATTACAACTAATACATTTATCCCGCCGGTGTTTCCACGATTCGAAACATTTTTTTGCAGTCATTTTTAGAAATGGCTGACAGCTCCTCCCTCGTTTTTTTCTTGACCGCTTCAATGTTGTCAAATTGGTGTCCTTTAATGTCCCATTTCATGCGTGGAAATAAGAAAAAGTCGCACAGAGCCAGGTCAGGCGAGTAAGGTGCGTGGGGTAGCGGAACCATGCCTATTTTAGTCAAAAAATCTTTCACCGAGATGGCTATGAGTGCAGGTGCATTGTCGTGGTGGAAGAACCAGTCTCCTGTCTGCCACAAATCGGATCTTTTTTGACGAACACTGTAGCGCAATCTTCTTATAACTTCCAAATTTTCAGTCGAAGGTCTGAGAGCACACATATTTATCTGTTCACTCCTCGGCCGACCACGCCCATTCCGGAGGAATTTCACGGTCTGAGAGCACACGCTCTCGAATTTTTTAAACATTTTCGTCGATTCGGGCAGTTGATGGACGTCCAGAACGAGGTTTGTCATCAATCGACATGTCGCCACTTTTAAACCGAGAAAACCACTCGTATACTTGAGATTTTCCCATAGCGTCATCTTTGTAAGCTGTTTTCAACGTTAAAACAGTTTCAGCAGCACTTTTACAGAGTAGAAACCAAAATTTCACAGCTACACGTTGTTTGCTTAAACTTGCCATCATAAACAACGAAACAAGAACTAAACAGCGCTAGCAAAGACAATCACTGCAGATGAATATTGAACTCGCAATGAGTTGCAATCACTGCATTGAACTCGCAATGAGTTGCGCTATACACATCTGTTCGGCATAAATGCGTACACCGCCCACGGCAATGCTTTCCGGTTACTTTTGGGTACCCCCTCGTATTACATACTTCGTCAGCCTTTTTTTTTGTATTTAAATAACAATATAACCTATGAACATATACAACCAGCTCATTATATTATAAAATATTGCATGTTAACGCGCTCTATAATCGACATGTTCAGTGCGAGATCCAAGACACGAGTGAACTCCTGTGGCTCTTATACGCATGCGTGCGTAATGTTTGTCAGGCTGACACAATCGTACAATCTGACAACGCTGGCAAACGTTCTGATTGGTCTGAACGCGTGAAACTGCCGAGTTCATCAATGGTAAAAAGCATTATAACTAAACTAAGCTCTGTAGAAGAAAATTCTTGAAATAAAAGTTGTAGATATTATATTTCCTATAACGTTAATGATATAAACTTTTGTCGTAAAATGCATAGTGAGACCGCAATCTTTAAAAAAAATCCTACGAGAGTACAGGTCTCCCAAGAATTTCACCCGACGCTTACCCTATCTTGTAGAGCATTTATATTGTAGTAAATGAGACGATTTTTAAAAAATTGTATGAGTTGGTTTTGAAAAAAAATGCAAAATTTCACGTATAAACTACTACTTCCGGTTGACCAATTTTATGAAAATGTTCGTGTCGGGTCCCGTAGGGATACCTAAATTTAGTTTCAAGTTTAAACTTGATAAAAACATGTTTTTGGGTTCAGGGGTCTGAAAACGTGTATATGGCCTACGGTGACCACTCGATTTCGAAAAAACGACATGAAAACAATAATTTCTTATTTATTTATTCATAGAAGGCAAGAGAAAGTTAAAAAGTTGTGACAACCCTAAAAATAACTTCTGAATAATAAATAATAGAATAAAATAAACGGCGGACATTAAACTGGCAAACGACAGATGATAAAACAAGGCATGTCACTTACACATACAGTACTATATGACTTCCAAACATCCTACTATGCGTTTCACAGAAACGAGGATGAAGGATAAGAGATGGAGATGAAGTGGAGAAAAACAGGCACACGTGTTTTTAACATGTGATTTTAATAGGAATAATAAATTCACTTGATCTTAATGCAGAGACAGGCGAGTGAGTTCAGGTTTAAAGAAATGGCGTTTGACAAACGGAATGACAGAAATAGATGAATGAGCTAGTGGATAAACTGAACAGAATTTTGTGATTCTTCGCACTCTCCAGTCTCCGTAGTTATATTGAGTCACCGAATTTCTATATATAAATGCAAAATTCCTCACTGACTGAATCACTCATCACAACATCATTAAATGTATAATAAAATATACACAGTAGACTTTCGCTAATCCGAACTAGATGGTACCGAACCCACTCCGGATCATCAAAAGTCCAAATTAAAAGGAATTCAACTAAAAAAGCATGTAAATCAAGTTTCAGATGGGTGTTTTTGTTTAGGTTAGATTGTTAGGTTAAAAGGCTGGTTAGAACCTCTAGAGGCTTTACTAAGTAAAACGAGAAGTGAGTTGGTTTACAATTGCCTTCCTCACTGAGTGGATAAGTATGCTTATCAGCATGCTCTGAAAAGCATCTACTTTCCATCCTGCATGACACCTTCCTTCATTAACCTGTACTTAAATGCTTCACTCATATAACTGGCTGACCATTTCATAAGAAACAGAACTATTTTTGTAACCATGGAACTAGCAGATCGAGTACAAATAATTTAACCCTCCACCCAACTGTTATGGGCAAGATGGGTAAAACTATAAAAATCTATGGTTTTTCATAAATATGTATACTTAACAATTCGTACACCTTAATTTTAGTTTTAATACAACTGTAGCTTATAAATACTTTTAAATTATTAACCTACAAATGAACTGATGTAAAATTAACAACAAAACATCTGTGTGATTAAAATTCAAAATTTATTGATTGCATAGAAGTACATTACTGTTAATTAGGCATTGAAAAAACGAAACTATGAAATGTGAACATGACTATAGCTTGTATTAAAACAAAAAAGTTTTTAGACTCACTGGAAAAGTTTGTAATATTGTTTTGCTGTATTTTTTTTAAATACCGTCTGAATTAACAGGATGTCCGAACAAGTGGTTTCCAAATTAGAGGGACTCTATTGTATATGGGCCGGCCCATTGGCGTAGTATTTAAATTTCAAGCCTACAAACGAACTCATGTAAAATTAACAACAAAACATCTGTGTGATTAAAATTCAAAATTTATTGATTGCACAGAAGTACACATTACTGTTAATTAAGTATTGAAAAAACGAAACTATGAAATTTGAACATGACTATAGCTTGTACTAAAACAAAACAGTTTTTAGACTCACTGGAAAAGTTTGTAATATTGTTGTGCTGTATTTTTTTTTAAATACCGTCTGAATTAACAGGATGTCCGAACAAGTGGTTTCCGAATTAGAGGGACTCTATTGTATATGGGCCGGCCCATTGACGTAGTGGTTAGGGCAACTGGCTTCTACGCCGGGTCCCGGGTTTGATTCCCAGTCAGGTCTGAAATTTTTTCATCACTCATTTTCATTATATAATCTTCATCCACTGTCTGCAAAAGCAGAAATTGCAAAACAGTTGGACGTAAAACAAAAAAATATTGTATATATGTTTTACAAAATATCTGGCGTGAAACACACACAACTTTCTCTTGCCAATGTAAATTACGTGGTTGATTTTTTAATTTATTAATCTTATTTTGCAACTATGAACATTATATCACAACCGAAGATTGTGGTCCTAATATGCATTAATCAAAGTTATAGACGAAACATCTACAACTTTGATTTCAAACATTTTTTTCTACAAATGCTTATCCCTATTTATTCATATAGGGTACAAGAAAATAAAAATCTGGAGTGAAATACTTATATGATTTTCTCTTGTCAATGTAAATAATTAAAAAATAATGAGACAAAACCTAATTTTAATCATCAGTAAATGACGCTAAATGAAAATAAATTTCTATCGACTTTAATTTTGAAAAGCTAAATACAGAAAAATTACTAATTACTGCTAAATTATGCATTTTTATAGAGAAAAGTTGTAGATCTTTTACTTTTCAATAACTTTGATTAATTACATACAATGTTGCACTAAATTTATAAATACCGCAATCATAAAATAACTTTTCTGAACTGATTTCAATGAGCAATTCATGGAAAATTGATAATTGATGGCTACACAAAACTCTTTATAAAATAATGATTCAATAAGAGAAAGTTTTTCTTAATTTTCTGTAATGTTAACCGTAAACTCTTTCTTAAAATGCGTAATATTTTAATCCCAAATGTGTGTATATTCCAACCTGTTCAATTTAGAACAATAAGTAACCCCATGACCCAATGAGATGAGGATAATTGCATATAAATGAGACGTAGTCTTGTACAGACTCAGGACGAATATTCTGAAAGAGTATGGTTATTTATTTAAACCTGAACCATCAAAGTAAACCATAACAAATTGTCTAGTACTCAAATCCACATAAAAGTAACTAACTTTACTAGGATTTGAACTCAGAACCTTTGTCTCCAAAAATCAGCTGTTAAACAGTGATATGATCACTTTACCACCAGACCAACAAGGTGGGTAAAAAATGTATATTAAAGCATATAATCTAAAAAAAACCATGTTTTACAGATTTTTATGAGCAAAATATATATAATCACTAATTGACAATAAACTAAGCACTGTGGAAAAAATTTTTGAAATAAAAGTTGTAGGTTCTTTTAATATCCAACAACATTAATTATAATATACACTTTTGCCCTATAATGGCTACTAAAGCCGCAACCTAACAAATATTTTTGACCACAAGAGCACACACCCCCCCCCCCAATAATTCTAGCAGATAGGCCGCTTGCCCTATCATGTAGAGCAAAGGTCAGCAACCTTTTCTGGGCAGCGGGCCATTTTCAAAAAACCAATTTTTTAAGCCGGCCGCCCATTTAGATGTTTTGTAATGTAGTATGTAGCTAAATAAGTTTTTTTTTAAATCAAATATAAATATTATTTAAATAAATTAAAAATTAAATAAAAATTAGTAACAATTTTATTCACATGCTACAATAACATAAGAGAACAAAAAAGTGACAATTCTTTAAAAAGAAAATAATTTATTTATTCAAATAAAAATAACATGAAAATTTAATGTGATTTTTGTTCTTGAATGTTTTTCGATAATTAATTTATGTCAGGTTAGGTTTGAGAAACTGAAATCCTCTAAATGTTTTGCAAATTCTCATCGATCAATCTCACTCTATGTTTTGATTTTATTAAATTCATTCTTGAAAAAGTTTGTTCACATAAATAAGTGCTCGAAAAAATCCAAATCACTGCTTTTGCAAAATTTCTTAAATTAGCAAATTAATTTTCTGGTAGATCTGGATAGAAAAAATTAAAATTATTTTTAAATACGTTATTTGATTGTAAATCAAGTTTTCAATTGTCTTATACTCTTAAAATATCAAAAATTTAATACAATTTTCAAATATTAATACAGTCGAACTTCTATAACTCAAATTTTCTGTATCTCGAATTAATTTTCAGTTCCCTTCGGCCTTCCATGCATTTACCATGTAACAACCAATCTGTTACTCAAATTCCACCATCTCTATGACAAACTATTTATTTCGTTTCTTTTGACAAACATATGTACGTAGTTCTAAAAATAGCATTTTTGGTCTTTTGAAAAATGTAGTTACAGTGCTGTTTCCTTCATTATAAGAGGAAATGTTCGACCACAAAAGAGTATAGACCCTCTCAAAGTCATCTGGTTCGCTTCGTACAGGCCTAACAGATGTAAACCAAAACAATGAATTTATTTGAATAGACAAATCTTTGGTCGACCATAGAACAATAGAACCGTAGTCTGTCGGTACAATGTACCACATTCAGCATGTACTGCATAATTAAAATAGCATAATTTTGGAATACTGTGTACAATATGTACAGTACATAACACCATAGCCAATAGCTAAGCTAAATGCAACGTACAATACTGTTTATGAAATTACGTATGAGCATTAGGCCTACATTAAAACATATTCCAGGCTACTGTATTATTAGCCAATGTGGAACATTCTGTTTTTGTTATTTTTGAATAACTGCTTTGTTATTATTTTTCCCATTTTTGTTAATTTTGCTTTGTTAATTTTTTTCCCATCCCTTGAGAATTTGAGTTATAGAAGTTCGACTGTATATTAATTTCTTTTCCATAAATATCCAAGCGATAAAAAAAATGTTCATCCAATAATTTTAGTGAATCAATATAAATATTATTTGAAAGACACTGTTTGTCATTGTTGGTTAAAAAAATTTTATAAGTAGGAAAATGATAATAATTATTATTTTCAAGTTGAGAAATAAACAATTTTATTTTAAGTTGAAACCTTTCACGTCTGTAAATAACTCATTGTTTAACTTTCCTTTACCTTGCAAGGTTATATTTAATTAATTTATTGAGGTACGTTGTAATGTAAACAGGAAAAGCTATCTCGCTTACACATTTAAAATTAGATAATTCTGGTACATTATTTCCTTTTTCTGTCAAAATAATTTCAATCTCATTTCTCAACTCAAAAAATCTTTTTTAAACTTTCGAGCTGCCTTGCTATGAGGTGAGGCAGCACGAGTGTACCTCAGTATGTCCACACTCGACCTTGCTTACCGTTCTTGGGAATTTAAAAAATATTATTAATAAAAACTTTTACTACTTTTTGTTACTTTTTATTTATAAATAATATAATCAATAAATATATTTCTTAATAAAATTAATTATAATAAAAATAAAAAGCGTTCCTAGTTTTTCTTTACTATATAAAAGTTAAATTGCTTGGTGGGCCACACAAAAACTTGCAACGAGATGCATAAGGCCCATAGGCCACATATTACTGACTCCAGATGTAGAGTACATAAAACTAAGTAAATAGAGCAATTTTTTAAAATATCACAATAAAGTAAAAAATTGCATGAATAAACTATTATTTCCGGTAGAACGATTTTCATGAAAATGCTTGAATCGGGTTTACTTGAAGTATCTAACTTAAGCTCCAAGTTTCAACTTCGTACAATATTCAATCTATGAAATATTTTACTCACACACAGGTCAATCACTAAAAAATTCTTTTGGGTTCAGAGGTCTAAAAATGTGTATTTCCAGTGAAAATTTGATTAGGAAAAATTGACATGAAAACAGTAGGTACTTTCCTTCCCTATATATTCATATACAGCAATAGAATATAAAAAACCTGAACGAATACACACGCACGCGCGCGCGCGCGCGCACACACACACACACACACACATAAAGCATAAGCGCCACAAGAATACGACAGACGACGCTACAGAAAAAGACAAAAACAGACAAACCTTTAGTTCTATCTTTAAAAAAATAAAAATAAATACAACACAGAATATACGATTGACAATCAAACCATGAAAAAGTCTGGCATTCAGGCATGTATAAAGACATATATTTAACATGTACACATTTGTTGCAAGGTACGCATTTTAACATGTATTAAGAGCGTTCGAATCTAAAAATAAAATAAATCTTAATATTTATCTTAAATATTGATCCAAGATCAACACTGCTATACAACTTGTCACCCTTTTCAACTGTCAGACAGGAATAAAAATAGACTATTGATTGCGCCTGCACTGTATGTGGGGATATCAGTGGGAGGTTGCAATAAAACCAAAGTTGTAAATATCACAGGGGTTCGTTACATCAACTGTACAGAATGACGCGTATGTCACTACCCCTACAAAAATGGAAATGTGAAAATAAAATAATGACGCGTATGTCACTACCCTACAAAAATGGAAATGTGAAAATAAAATAATGACGCGTATGTCACTACCCCTACAAAAATGGAAATGTGAAAATAAAATAATGACGCGTATGTCACTACCCCTACAAAAATGGAAATGTGAAAATAAAATAATGACGCGTATGTCACTACCCCTACAAAAATGGAAATGTGAAAATAAAACAAATGAAAAAAATTTGGTGTGAAACACACTCTCATGACTTTCTTTTGCCTATGTAAATAATGAAAACTAAACGTAATTTTAATCATGACTGGATTGATGCCTCATAATCGAATAATTTCTATTCAAATAAAATTTCCAAATGAAGTCCCTAGCAGCTACTATGAATACAGTAAAATAAATATTCAAGACCCTGAACATACTAATTTAATCAAATAAAAATGTAGTTTATTTGTTCTTGTTATGAACGCATTACTACGGCTGTCGGCATTATTCAGTCTTTTGTCTCCCTCTCACCCATGTAACTTATTCCACCCTTCCCAATGTGTTTCTCAGTTCCTTCACAGCCTCCCACAGATACAGACATAACATAACCATGAAATGACAGTTTTTACTCATATTAAACATGTTGTTTAGGTCACCAGCCAAAAGGGTGGTTTGAATCTCTTGAGGCTTTACTAAGTAAAACAAGGAGTGAGGTGGTTTACCTTGCCATCCTCACTGAGTAGAAAAGTATGCTTATCAGCATATCAGGCCCCCTCAGAAAAGGATCTACTTTCCACCCTGCAAATGACACCTTCACTTCATTCACCACAGGGTTTGGGTATATAATGAAATTCATTACTCTCAGAGGAGATAACTCTGACTATACTTAATCCACGTTTAGAATGCAGTACAGCTCACATGAGAACCGGTTTTATTATCAGGCGTACAGAAAACACCAGGCACACCCAATACAATAACTCTCCTCCACAGACACCATCCCAGGTAACGGGCAAAAATATTTAGTTTCACTTACCACGTTCTAACAAGCTCATTTTTAGACAAAAAATTTTGAAAAAATTACTTTTGCTTCCTAATGAATTGTATTCTATTATGCTATGAATGTTATTCTTATATCCTGATATTTAGGTAAGATACACTCGTACAAAGTTAGAAGTTTAAATCTCATCACAATTTTTGCGTTTCACATCATATAACGTTTTTCATTCAATGACAACATAGGCTATGTGTTTTATTATTTTGGAATAAAACATAGAATTTTATACGAAATTTAATGTATAATAAGTCATATGTTGGACGGAACCAAGAATTAAACAAGTTTGAAAAAAACACTGATCGAAAGCATGTCAAAGATAGACAATGGATCGTGTTTCGTATTTCGAGAATCTCTGAACCATTTTGACATCTGTGAACTTATACCAAACAAATAGTCATTTTTTACACCCGGCAGAAAACAAGGAGTGTTCAAACAAGAAATAATTGTTTTTTTTTTTGTAACTGTCTACCAAGATTTAAACAATAACTATTCTTTACTTTAAAATAATTAAAAAAAGACAATTAAATTGATGAACAATTCCATTACTATAATAATTATCGGTACCTTAACAACAATATTTCACAAGCCTTAATCATATTGTTTGTTTTTATTCGTTTTGGTGAAGTTAAATAGACCCATTGTTTTTATTTCTTAATTCATTACTGAAGGTTAATACACTAGGTGCAAATCCTGATGAATTTGGGCAGCTGATAATCCTTTTACACACAAAAATGGAATCATAGCACACAATTCACAACTGGTAGGAGCAACGATTTCCAAGGACATTGTTGAATGTATTCACCGACAGGCAAACGACTACTGAATCCGAACAATAAGTTCAGTGGCTTCGGAAACAATCACAGCACACATCCAAATTTATTCGACTGTAACTTTACAAATGTGTCTCATATTAAATTAATACAAAGGTAAAATCTACAAAGATAACTTATTAAGGTTGCATATTCTACCCTAATATAACAACTTTATTCCCTGAGAATACAAATTTAAATTCACTAAAACAAACAAAAAAATATTTTGCAATTATAGATCAATAAAAAGACTAAATAAAACATGCAAATTTCTTACCTCTTTAGCAATCTGATCCAAAGCTTGATCTTCAGCTGAATGTTTAGTCGCTGTTCTCCGACGTCCGCTTGCAATTTGGCTCTCCATCATCCTCGTTCAAAATAAAATTACACGATTAAAACACTGAATATCGCGACTAATAATAACGTAAATATAATTAAATATTTATCGTTTGTATTGTTTATAGTAAATTACGTTTTAACTGCTTCATAAACAAACTGAAACCAACATTGAAGTTATGACACGATCACAAGATGTCCCCATTATAATATCTGAAACAGACAATAAGAAAATCATGAAAACATTTTGATAGAACATTAATAAATGTAATAAATGTACACATAACTAAGAATAAAAGGTTAATTTATTACGAAATTATCATTTTTTGAACTAAAAAAATATGGTGGGAAACACTCACACGATATTCTTTGGTCAAGATAATGTACAATATAACTTATGTTTAATAAGAGTAAACAATGTAAAATAGAAAACATAACCAAATTTTTATCACCAGGGAATGATGCAAATGAAAATCAACCACTGTAAAACTCAAAAATACTGAAAATCAGTAATTTCTTCTAAACTAGACTCTGTACAAGAAAATCCTCGAAATAAAATTGCAGGTTTTTTTAATCGCCTATAACTTTAATTATTACACTTTTGTCATATGCACACTAAGGCCGCAATCTTAAAAATCCCATTTTTTACCAATTTTGATGAAATAAAAATCAGAAAATCAAAAAATTTACATTAAACTAAGCGTTAACAAAAAAATATTTGAAATGTAAGCAATAGGTTTTTAAATTTTTTACAACTTTGTATACACTTTTACCCTAGAATGTATATTAAGGCCACAATCTTTAAAAAACCATTTATTTCTAAACAAACCACAGCCTCATCAAGAATTTCAGCAAATATGGTGCTTATCCTATCTTGTAAAGCATAAAAAGTGTAGAAAATGAGGTGATTTTTTAAAAAAATTGTATAAGCTGTTTTTGATAAAAACGTAAAAAATAGCACGAATAAACTACTACTGCCAGTTGACCGATATTAATAAAAATGTTCATGTCCGGTCTTCTTATGGTACGTAACTTAAGTTTCAAGTTTCAGTATGCTATTCCATTCTTGAAATATTTCGTTCACACACACACACACACACACACACACACACACACACAGAGAGAGAGAGAATAACACACTAATTGCTAAAAACATATTTTTTTGGGTTTAGGGGGCCTGATAACGTGTACATCTGGGGGAAATTTGATTTTGAAAAATCAACATAAAACACTACTTTCCTTCTCCATATATTCATACATATAGGGCAAGAGAAAGTAAAAAAACTATCAATTTCACAAGCATTCAATACATTTTAACTACAAAAATACAATAACGAGTGTTTTATTAACCCTATGTTAAAAGCCACAATTTACGGCATATTTTATTTTCCGTACTTTACAAATGAATAGCAAATTGCAATGAATTTAACCTTTTATGTTTACAGTAAATGTTTGAAGTGATTTCCTGCAACTTCAATACAGATACGAATTCGTTTAATGACATTTGCAGCAACTTTTCTTAAAGTCTGTTCACTAATGCTTGAAATCGCACTTTTAATGTTAGTTTTTAATTCATCGATCGTATGAGGGTTGTTTTTGTAAACTTCACCTTTTAAAGAACCCCATAGGAAAAAGTCTGCTGGTGTAAGATCTGGGGATCTCGTAGGCCACAAATCTTTCGATACTAATCGGTGATTAAAAAATTCCTGTAGCATTGCTAGAGTTACATTTGCAGTATGACATGTAGCGTTGTCCTGTTGAAACCAACAATTTCGGTCGTCCTAATTCAACAATGAAATGAACTGTTGGATTAAATCATTATAAACTACACTGTCTACAGTACTTTCAAAAAATAACGGCCCTATTATACGGCAGCGGGAAATTATACACCAAACACCAATTTTACGTGAGTGCAATACTTTTTCATGGAAAGCAGGAGGATTTGTTGCACTCTATATTCTACAGTTCTGCCTATTTACATAGCCATCTAAATGAAACCAAGCCTCATCACTAAAATAAAAATGATCCAATTGAATACCATTTTCTTCAACCAAAGATCGAAACCACCGACAATATTGTAATAGTTTCTGATGGTCTGTAGCTTTCAGTTTATAAGTTACGCCAACGCAATAAGGATGCAAATGTAACATTTTCGTAGCTCTGAAAACAGTAGTTAATGTTAGCCCAGCTTGCGATGATAATCTTCTAAGCGATTTTTTTAGGTGATTGAGTCAAACGATTTTTCAAATCTTCGAGAACTTCCGCGGTTAACTTTGTTGGCTGGCGAGGTGATTTCTCATTGAGTACACTCCCAGTTCTACAGAATTTATTTATCAAACGCAATATTGATGATTTATTTGGAACAGCAGAACAGGAAAATTTTTACTGAAACTTATCTTTTGCACACATTTGTAAGATTTACCTCGCTATGTAAGTCTCTACAATAAACACGCGTTCTTCCTTGGAAAAAACCATTGCTCTGACACAATATAACGAAACGACTGCTGTCACCACACTAATGCTTGACTGGAACATTTTAACTGTCTTAGGTAGTTGGCCTTGAGTACACTGTTGCCAAAATACCGATTGGGGGACAGAAAATTTACCGATGTATTACTTCTATCTTCTTATAATCAGGGTTGCGTCCTTAATAAAACACCCGTTATTATACTAAGTCAAAATCAAACCTCATATTTTTTGCTTTATTTTTAAAAGAAATGAAATTTTCTTCTGATGTTCATTAGGTAATTTGTATTTTTTTTTTTATTTGTTTGATGTCTTAACTCAATGCTGTACTAGTTTTTTTTTTATTTTTGGCCCATTCTGATACGGATGAAGGCACCAATCTCAAGGATCTGCGACATCAGCGCACAACAAATTCACCCTTTTCTATCTTTTCTATAGTCTCAATTCTCATGAAAAGTCAAGACAATGCGTTATGTTTATATAAAAATCTGGTTAGAAGAACCAAAACACACACTATTTCAGTCTATAAACCCAATGGCTTGATCTAGTGGTAAAGTCATCGCTGCAAGTCTGTTGTTTAACAGCTGATTTTCAGAGACGAAGGTTCCTTGGTTTGAATCTTGCAGTACGTTTGGCGAAACGGTAGCTATGGCTGTGTGCGTTGGAGCGCGCATAGCCTGGAAACTAACGGGTGATTAGGAGAGTGTTACTGTACTTACATTTAACAATACAGTACTACCTACAATACATCTACATTTATTACTGCTCATATCATATTATTATACTACCTACATATAAATCGCCTTACTTCATGATTAAAATTTTTATCGTGTAAATCTAAAATAGTTATATACAATTAATTTTAAATTTCAAAATCAATGTCTTTTTCAATGTTGCTTTAATTGTAGCCAAAGTAGGCAACATTTTTTCACTTTGGTAAAATTTATGTACTATGCACCTAACAAAACACTTATCAAAGTTGTCTATCTCAGTCACTGGGCGCTTCCTCTTTTTCTTAACTGGAGTTCAGAATGACGCCTCTCCTTTACCAGAAATAATTTCTTGATTTCTTTGCGGATGTTTTCAACTGTAACCACAGAAACTCCACAAACTGCCGCTGTTCTGTTATCACACTGATGAACAGACATAACAAATTCACCCAATTGTTTGTAATGTTCCGATTCTTTTTTCATTAAGCCATTTACATTTGAAATAATTTCTCGCGCCTGACTATGTAGTTTCTTACCAAGTTTGGACCTAACAGTTTGTGTTTCCATATTTTTTTATAACTACGGCACTCACTTTTACAACAAAATAAAACTGTAAAACAGAAAACAAAATGAAACGCGTCAACTCAAAACATTTAGTATAAATGCAAAAAATGAAGTAAAATAATGGTTTGCATGCTCCCTTTACCGAATTCAAACACAGACTAATTATTTATCAGAACCACGTTCAATGTACGCATTAAGAAGTTGCAAAACAGGACGTGTGTCACAGTAAACAAGAGATTAATCAGTGACTAATTGTTTTGACTACACCCGTTGGACAATATTGTCCCCCGCGAGCATCCTCCCTGTCGAAGGTCATAGCTATCAATCCAACAAAAGAACTGTACTAAAGATAGTTACTTTTAAACAGATTTGAATACTAGACAACGGTTATCAATGTAATTTGATGGATGGGGTTCAATTCACCATACTCTCTCGAAATGGTCAGCCTGACCATTACACCTCATTTTTACGTCATACATATATCATCCTAATCTCATCACGTCATAAGGTTGCTTATTGTTCTTAAATTGAACAGATTGCAACAAAAACACATTAAAGCTTTTAAAATATATATTAAAGAAATCTGGTGTAAAGCACTCACATGACATATTTTTGCCAATTTAAATAACGAAAAATATAACCTATGTTTAATCATTAGTAAACAATGTAAAATTAAAAACATAACTTAATTTTAACCATGAATGAATGACACTAAATGAAAATCAACCTCTTTAGAACTTAGAAATATAGAAAATCACTAAATCGTGCTAAACTAGGCTCTGTACAGAAAAATGCTTGAAATAAAAGTTGTAGGTTTTTATATTTCTTATAACTTTGGTTTTATACACTTTAGTCATAAAATGTCTAGTAAAGCTGCAATATTAACCTTTTTTTTACAAATTTGATGAGCCAAAAATCACTAATTGGCACTAAACTAAGCGCTGTGAAAAAACTTTTGAAATACACATTGAAGGTTTTTTAATTTTCTCCAACTTTGATTATGATGTTTGGCCTAAAATATATATTAAGGCCGAAATCTCAAAAAAAACCATAAAAAAATTTAGTAAGCCACAATTTTTTAAAATCGTGAGGAGCCATTTTTGAGAAAATTGCATGAATAATTACTACTTCCGGTTGACCGATTTCGATGAAAAGTTTCTTGTCGGGTCCCTCCATAACACGTACTTAATTTAAGGGGAGCACTACATCTCGAAAATCGAAAAAAACGATATTGTAATTTTGGCACCATTGCATTCTGTATCTTTCTGTGTAATTACATATAAAAATTATAACTGTACGATAGAAATTACAGAAGCTATGCAGGTTTTTTGTTAAGTAATGTTTTGATCAGAATTTCTTTTAATTGAGTTAATCTGTGGAAACAATTAAGAGTTGCGATATTCAAAGAACACAGAAAGCTGAGAAGGCAATGGAAAGTGTGTCAAAAGAAGCAAGACGAGAAAAAAAGAAGCAATTATTTCAGAAAAAAAAACAGTCTGGTGAGGATCAATATTATGGTGCAGGCCGATTTTAGGGTACGTAAAACTTTACAGCTCATTTCCCGCAAATTCACTTTTTTCCATAAAGGTACAGTTTTCTCAAAAACTATTTGACTTTGAAAGTTGAAATTTTTTGAGCATGTTTCCCAGTATAATTGGGACACGTGGTACTAGAATCATAGCAGTATTATTACTTTGGGACACGTGGTACTAGAATCATAGCAGTATTATTACTTTGGGACACGTGGTACTAGAATCATAGCAGTATTATTACTTTGGGACACGTGGTACTAGAATCATAGCAGTATTATTACTTTGGGACGCGTGGTACTAGAATCATAGCAGTATTATTACTTTGGGACACGTGGTACTAGAATCATAGCAGTATTATTACTAAGTTCGAAATAAAAAAAAAATTCTACAAAAAAATTAAATTGTTTTTGCATTTTTCAAAAACAATTCTCGAAACGGTATCGCAAGCTCTATATTAATACTTCTAGTACCAGAGCTTACAAAGATGTTGTAGAAAAGGCCCAAAAAAATGAAAGCCCTAACTCTTAACGGTTTCTTAGAAACGTGTACCTAAAAAGAGGCCAATGTAACATGGGTTAGATAGGAGGTATAGTGCTCCCCTCAAGTTATAAGTTTCAACATCATATGCTATTCCATTCTTGAAATATTTTATTCACCCACACACAGACCAATCGGTAAAAAATTTGTTTTTTTGGTTCAGAGGGCCTGAAAACGTATATTTCCGGTGAAAACTCGATTTCGAGAAATTGACATGAAGACAATACATTTGTTTCCTATAATTACATATAGGGCAGGAGAAAGCAAAAAGGCACCTCACAATAGCCTATACTTAGGTTTTATAAAGTTCTCAACAGTGTGATAAAAAAAATCTCAAGTAATTTTAATTTCCTTTTTTATTATGTATGACATTATATAAGAATACCATAAAACCTGAGGATTTTTAAACAAAATAAAATTACTGTAATTAATTGTCTATAACCATGAAAAACTTTTAATTAATAACAGTTTCTAAAACTGAAAGTAACACATACAATCTGGTGGTCAAAATTAGAACTACTCAAAATTACCTGACTACTTGCAGTACATTTTTAAACAGTACAATAATACATACAAGAAAGATCTTTAAAACATTCAATATTTAAAAAATACTTATTAAAATAGAAAAATAATTTTTATTTTTATTCAAAATATAATAAGATTATTAAAATTTTATAAATAATCATTTATAAAAAACAATCTTTCTGAAACTGAAAGAAGATAAATTCTATCTTTCTAACTGAATGTAAACCATGAATACAACCCATAGCGTAATCTAGTGAGAATTAATTTAACTACAATCTAGAAAACACATCTAACCACAATGAAGGTTACTTTCTTTATCCGAATTTTTTATAGTTTTATTTTTATAAAATTAACTCAGCCAGAAAATAAGTATTATTAATAGAAGACTACAACCTAATAACTTTTTACAATACCCATTGTTTATTTTGTTAACCGTTAAGTAGAAGATTTATTAAAAAATGTATAAAAGTTAATCAAATTGTTTTTAGTTCTAGGATTTTATCTTGAGA
Source organism: Catonia carolina (assembly GCA_035578175.1). Classification (NCBI taxonomy): domain Eukaryota; kingdom Metazoa; phylum Arthropoda; class Insecta; order Hemiptera; family Achilidae; genus Catonia; species Catonia carolina. The sequence continues at coordinate 486,940 of JAQMRL010000023.1, read as the reverse complement.
ACAATTTTCAATACCAGACTGAAATTTCATCTAATTTTCACATTTAACCCCTCAAGCCAAAATAAATGTTTTTAGAAAGGTACAAGTGATAAATTTATTCTGGAGCAAAAATAATTTAAACTATAAAGCTGAAATTTGAAACTAAGATTTTCCACCCAACACCACATGGGTTTGTGTTGTTGACTAATTAGCCTCATAAAAATGGTACTTTCCTGCTATCCAAAAATACAGAAACTGAATTTTCAATAATGGTTTAGTCATTTTGGTTACAAACTTTTTTAGCGCATAAAATGGGGGCTTTCAATATAAACACAAAGACAGAATACCCAAACGTAGGTAACATTCCTGAGAATATTTTGTCAGAGAATAGTGAGATCCACCAGGTTGGTGTAATGGTAAAGTCATCGCCATGAATCAGCCGATGTACCGAGACAAAAGTTCTGGTGTTCAAATCCTAATAAAGGTTACTTTTATATGGATTTGAATACAAAACAGTTCCTACTGGTGTACTTTGATGGGGTTGCTTATAGTTTTAAATCGAACAGATTACAACGCGCACACATTAGGGTTTAAAAAAAAAAATAATGGTGGGTTTAGGTATTGTAATGACTGCAAACATGAGGCAGAATTCTAAAACCGACCTACTTCTTGTCATTGGTAAAGTCAAATTTTTTCAGTACAAGCAAAATGTAGATTATTAGGCCGGGCGTATATTGGAGCGCAGTTCAGGACACGCAGAGCAGGAGCGAAAACTGTGCACCCATTGTTGCCAGTTGTGTTCCGCATATGGGGAGGCAGACATGTGTGGCGCAGCAACATGTCTGGGTCAAGCAGCCACATTTTGTAGTAGAGACACAGTTTTAATGCACGTATTGAGCAGGAAACATGTCAGTTCAAGAGAAGTTAATTGACTTGTGCGTACCGAAACCATATTGTATGGTAATAATCAACCGGATTACATGAAAAACTGTTCCATTGTAAACCTAAACCTACTGTAATTCTTGAATGTAGTATCATCACACTCTTGTTAACTTGAACTCGTCATGCGTTTTTTCATAAAATCACTTTGTCATAAACTTTTCTCCCTTCGCTTTGAAATACCATACGGTAAAATTAATTCTTCTATACCGGAATCGGATGAATCCGATACTAACCTATCACTCTCACTAAAACGATCCAATGCGCTAAATGGCCAAACATGAGCTAATTTCTGAATCTAAAAAAATATTCACCTTCCCTGGATCTCCAGTATAAGCTGGGAGAAATTTCTGCTCTGCCTGCCCTGTCCATCTCAATCGCATTGTCACCTTCGCTCCAGTATACACCCGGTCTCATTCAGGTCACCATAAAAGAATGGTGGGGTTGCAGTAATTCTGACCAAGACAGTGGAGAAATTTTGAGATGTTTTATTAGTAGCTCTAATAGCCTCCCACCCAAAAGTTTGTGTAACACCAGTTCTAACCTCAACATAAGGTTTTGTATTGTTGCTTTGGTCTGTTTAGTCATGTTCACTGATAAAGAAAAGAAAATTGACGGACAGGACCCTACACCCTGGTCTCTAAGGAGTCCAGACCTGACACCTTGCAATTTTTCTTGCGGTGGGGACATCAAAAACATTTATTCAAACAATATTCGTGACCTAAATCACTTAAAGGAAAAATTAATAAAGCCTTGACAACCGTAACAGAAGATTAACTAACATTTGGTCAGAAACTGAATATTGATTGGACATTTGCCAAGTGACCAATGGTGCATTTATTTAAATTTATTAGTTACGTAAAAAAACCTGTTTGAGACAACAAATTCAAAAAATAAACAATATTAACTGTAAGTATTTCAGTTTTCATTTAATCCAATTTCGAAACCCCACCATTTTTTTATTATGATCCTGTAGTTAACATCATCCTGTTTGATTTTAAATATATTTACTCCAGCAGGGATGACTAGGTAATGAAATTAACACCTAATAAAAATAATCAGGATATTTTTCAAAAAAGAATGCAGAGCTGTGTCCTAAAGTTGAACTTGAATCAAATGTTGAAGCTGGGGTATCCTAACCTGAAGCAGACCTACCAGACACTACTGAAAAAAACACTGAAGAAGAAACGAAAGCATTGGTTCAAAAAAATTTTGAATGGTGTCAAATAATATCTTTAAACAAAATTATTACTATTTGGAAAAGGACAGTCAAATTATATTTTTATGTACAAGTTATCTGACATAGGTAAAATTAACTCTATTTAGACCAAATTTCTATCAAAATATTTAAGCTGATGTAATAATAATAACCTATATTTGTATTAAATAATACAAAATCAGGCTTAGCTGAGGTTTGAGATAAGAGTTGGCCAGTGCACTCTGAGGAACTCGCCTTTTGTAAAAGAAGAAAGCACTCTCAAGACAAGCCAAGATTAGACATTATAATACTGTGATAAAACCTGTGTGCCTGTATGCGAGTGAGAACCTTAGAATGACCAGGAAGGCTGGTCTAAGAGAAGCAGAGAAATTTGAGAGAAAGATTCTCCATAAGATAATGAGTCCAAAGACAGTAAGACGTACAATATAGATTACGATGTCAAAATATTTGTACGAGGAAAATGAACAATTAATGGAAACAATTAAAAGAAGAAGACTAAAACTTTACAGACACCTGTATAGAATGGATGACAACTGGTTGACAAAACAAATTTTTATGACACTAAACAACAGAGCTAAGATGTCGAAAAATGGTTTAAAGGAAAAGATAAACTCAGAAAACTTAATGCCTGAACCAAAATTCAGACAATTAATTATGGACAAGGGCTTCCATGAGAAACAAAAACAAAACACCAGGTGGACAGAAGTATGGAGAAAAACCTACAGTGAATGAATCCTGAGAAAGTGGGCTGCAATAAGAGCTTCCAGAATCATCTAAATTCACCTCATGTGGTCTAAAATTGGTCCTGTATGAGGGAAAAAATTATTTATTTATTATTATTATTACCATTCATTGTTTATTTTATTATTTTTGCTACATAACTGCTTTCATAAAGCCTGCTATTTGACCCCACAACTACATTGGTGCTGAGAGCTAGGTAAATAAGCTCAAGGACAAAAAACAGGCTGCAGATCATGCAGGATTTGATCATGTGACAAATGAAGACATAAGGTAACATATCAGAATTCAGGATACCATAATATAGGGTCATAAAAGAACGTGAGTTTTGAACATAAATTAAATGAAAACAGAAATACTTACAATTGATGTTAATTTATCGAATTTGTCGTCTCAAACAGTTTTTTACATAACTTATAAATTTCAATACATGCATTATTGGTCGTTCGGCAAACATCCAATCAATACTAAATTTCTGACCAAACGTTACTCAACATATCTTCTGTTACCGTTATCAATGTTTCATTAAATTTTTCCTTTAAGTAGCAATTTAGGTCACAAAGATTTTTTAAACAAACTTTTTGATGTACCCCAAGAAAAAATAGCAAGGTGTCAGGTCTGGACTCCTTGGAGGCTAGTGTCCTAGCCAGCCTATCCATCAATGAGGAAATTTTTCCACAAAGCCTGAGTGACAAATGGATTAAAGTGTGGGAATGCGCAATCTTGTTGGAAATGAATTCGTTGCGTTTTCAAGTTCATCTAGTTAAGGAAAGCAATAATTGTTCAACATTTCAAAATACACAATTCCATTAATAGTCTTTTCAGCAAAGAATAAAGGCCCTATTACGCAATTATTTATCATACCACACAAACATAAACTTTAATTGAGTCCGTGTGTTGTTTCTCAAATCACATATGGGTTTTCAGCTACCCATATTCGTGAATTGTGTATATTAACACACACATTCATATGGAATGTAGCTTCATCTGTAAAAATTATATCATCTAAAAATGATTCGCTTTCATTCACTTTTCTAATACTTTAACAGCAAAATTTAAATGTTTTATTCCAATTTCTGCAGTAGTTGAATTTTATATGCGTGAGCAACAACGCAAAATCTTACATTGAGGTTATAATGCTCTTACGTGAACTTTTTGGTAGGAGGCTATCAGAACTACCCAATAAAACATCTCAAAATTTTCTAACAGTCTGAATTACGGCCCCACCATTATTTTATGATAACCCTGAAGATAAAATAGAGAAAAGACAATTGGTACGGTGTGGCATATCTGAAGAATGGGGGTGAATAGATAGCTCCAAAGAGCACCACTTTTTGGGGATGACAGTAATGTTTCACACCAGACGTCATCCAGTAGCATATTATTCATTATAAAATTCTGAAAACACTAAAGTAGCCTGCCTAACGCTAAAAATTTAACGTTAGTAATCCTATGGTATATGCTTTATTTATGGCGTGTTTTAATTCTTCGATTATATTTAAAATTATTTGAAATTGAAATATATATATTTCTAACCACCAGAATACAGTAACAGAAAACCAATACAGTAACAGAAACCATTTACCAATGTTTATAGCGCTTTTGTGAACCTTGTACTCATCCTCAGTAATTTGAAATTAAAGGATGTGTACAAGATACACGAAAGCGCTATAAACATTGGTAAGTGTTTTCTGTTACCGTATTCTGGTGGTTAGAAATATATATTTCGATTTTAAATAGTGTGGCTGTTTATAATCCAACATAAGTATTTAATTACCGTATTCTGGTGGTTAGAAATATATATTTCAATTTTAAATAATACGGCTGTTTATAATCCTACATAGGATCTTCGATAAAATTATTTAAGTATTTAATTACTTAGTAGTGTTTTAATTAGAAATTAATAAAGTATATTACACAATGTTTTATTGTTAACTTTTTTTGAAGCAGTATTTTAGGAAAATCATCTTCAAGCCTCAGAGCAAAATATTCCAATAATAAAAAAAATCTGGTGTGAAACACTCACACAATTTTCTCTTACCAATCTATATAATGAAAAATACCGTTCAATCATTAATTATCATCAATAATTATTAATAAACAACACTTAGCATAAGCCGATTGTAATACAATCTTCATACAATTAGTTTGTAAGAGTGAAACTAAGTTTCCATAGTCGCCAAATAAACACACGTGGAAGAAGAGGAGTCACATTTTCGTTACTTCTAAGTCAGTTACATGTCTCGAATAAATGGCACACCCATCCCATATAATCAAAGTTCATTTTCATTATTCCCTACATTTTGTTTGTTTTCATTACAGATTTGTTCCGTTTAAAGGCTTTACCCAGATTCCACTGTATTACATAATTAAGACAACACCATAAATATGTCAGTGTGGATTGAATATAAAACACTAGCATGCCCCAAAGCAGCTTCGCACGCGAAACAAGTGTAATCAATTTTTTTTAAATATGTAACTGAAATTGTGTAGCTGCTAGATTGACTGTATACACCAACGCAGAAACACACACACACACACACACATACAACCTTTTGATAAATTCCCCTACATATGTCTCTTGTATACATATGTACTGTACTTCAACAATAAGTACACACAGGCAACGACGTTTTGATAATTTCCTATTCGTACATCTCTCATCATAAAAACCCCTTCATCTACTACAACAAAATACGTTCTCATATGTAAAAACACAGATACACATTGTGACAATAAAGGAAAGTGTGTTCAAGAAGGACTGAAAATTAAAAGGTGTTAATGTAAATAATAAATAGGGTTTCTAAGAAATAGAAATATTACGCACAAATGGTTATGTATAGTATAGGTCAGCCTATTGATGAATGGCTACCTAAAGGAACCTAACATTTATGACATATTAAATGTGGTAGTTAAATAAGTTCTACTTATTTTTTAAAGGAATGTAATAAAATTACTCACATCAAATAAGTTTGTTTTAAATAATGACGAAAATTATATTTATTATTTTGGCAAGTTTATAATAAAACAGTAATGAGGTGTTCATAATGGAGCGATACATAATATGCAATACTCACTCTCAGATAGCTAGGACTAAAGGGAGATAGCAGGAAAAGGTTCACATTGGGTGATTGTGCAACATATCGTTAAAGTGATATATCTCCTAACGTGCTGCGTGCAAGTCACCTGGGCGATTATTTGTATATGAAATTACAAATTGAAAACATACATCAAGACAAACATGCTGTGAGGAGGAACATTGTCGCAGAAGTTCAGGACACAGGTAATTAATAATACATGATTTAATTTATATTAATTTTAATTCACATTACTTATTTTTCATTTGCATGATTTTAATTTTAATGCCAACTGAACCATAGGTAAACGAAGTGAATAGCGTTTTTACTCATTTGGGTCTTGCAAACACAAACATTTCCATTGGGAAGTGATTGCACCAGTCAGTGTCAGAAAATATGCACCAAGTTTATTTTGTACGCACTTAGCTGCATTCAAGTTGGTGTTGTCATCACTGAACGGGCTGTTGTCTGGTAATGTTGGTACAGTAATACAGGTGTTGAATGGCTGTGGAACATATAATTTTCCTTCGCAGCTGCGTATAAAATCATGAAACACGCATGCTGCCTTTATAGTCCGCACACCATTACATCTGTTACTATAAATGGGTCGATCAGACAATATTTTGAAATTAACATTTCACACTTTTTCTGGCTCTTGAAACCCAAAAATTGAATATTCTCCTTGCATGTTTAAGATCCTTTTTGGAAATGACCGCATTATATTGAGCTGAAGAAATAACGCCTCATCTGCCACGAAGTAGTAAGGAAAGGGATTGTGATTTTCTTCATCTGGCTACGGGGATGAGTATGGGATTTTCAATTCACCCTCTCCTTTAATAATTTACCTATTGATGACCAACAGAAAACAGTGGAATCACTATTTCACCCATACTCCCCAAAATCTATTGCTGTCAACAGTCCACCTGCATCAGACAATGCCATTAGAACTATGGAAAAATCCCTTTGTAATTAAAAACAGTGAATCCTGTATTGAAAGAGCAGCAAATGCGAAAATATTTGCCATCAAGAGAACTAATGCAGTTAAGTAAATTCCACAACTCATTAAAGCGTTTTGAAATTTCGTTTAAAGTTATTTCTGTAGGTTGAGGAATAAAAACAGATTGTGGTTGTAATTGTGCCGAATGGCTGCACAAGTCAAATGAACAATGTAACTAATAGTTACATTTACCTCAGTAGAATTGCAATGAAACATCTTGAAAACTGTTTCCACTAATTAGATATCTGAAATAATAGAAACATAATATGTACTCACACATATTTTTACTGTTATGAATTTACAGCTAAATATATTTAAAGAAGTTGTTAAGTCAAATTATCAGATGCTGCCTCAAGTAACTAGTTACTTATTAAAATATTAATTAATGTAGTATCTAATTATGTATTTTAATTTGGTTTCAGAACAAAACTGCTGGGAGCGATGGAAGAATATCCGAACAGCTTTTGCTCGCTCGCTGAGACCACCTAAACCTGGGACTGGCCGGAGTTCCAAAAAAACATACTAATTGTCTGAAAGCCTATCGTTTCTGCTTCCATATTTGAAAGGTGGTGAAACATCTGGCAATTTAGAAGAAAGCAATAATGACAATGAACAAAGTGTGAAAATTTTGGTACAGGAGAAAATGCTCGATGAGATTTCCCCCATTGAGTCACCACAATTAATTGAGAAATCTCCTCCTTTAATTCAAAAATCAAAGAAAATAAAGGAACAATAGTCAATGCTGCATTCACTAAATGGTTAAATACAAAAAAAAGCAAAAAAGATCAAGACTCTGATGAGTTGTTTTTCCTGTCTCTTTTGCTAGATTTCAAAAAACTCAACGGAATAACAGAAGTTTCAAATTAGAAACTATGACCTTGATGAACAAAATGTTGACAGACGAAGAACAAGATACATCAGAATTGAGTTCTGTTACTTCTGGCCGTTCTACCAGAAGTGCAAAGTGCGATGTCTTTGCACCAACACAATCGGCTACGAGTGGTCACACAAGTGGAGATACTGTATGGACTTCAACAAACCTAACCCCTCTTAGACAAGAACTAACTGTTTTATAATCTTATTTCTATAAATATAACCCTATAATTATTAATACTGTATTATTCTGTTTATAATCATATCCACTTACCTCATAGTAATCAGAAGTTTTTCTTCTGTAGAAACAGCCTTTCTGAAGTGTGAATCCTCTTTTTCAAGTGTTTGCAACACCTAGTTTTTTAGGAACTGTAAACTTTCATGACCATATGATAAATTCTATAAATTTTGATTTATGCTGTGAAAATTCCCGTGAACTACAGCCGAACTGTGGTATACATTGGCAAGGTTGTAGGAATGTATCCAGAATTTTGTAGTACCTCCGCCTACACCAGTAGTATGTCACAACATCTTCCTCACTTGAGCTCATGCTGCAACTAAATTCAGCTAATACGGCGTACCCTTTCTCCCATTATCGCTCTGGTATGAAACTCGTGAGTGATTAATCGTAACAATTTAACACTTATGATATACCGCATATGTGTATCACTCCCATGTGAACCGCATGTAACACAAATAATATTTAATATATACACTTCCAGTAGTTTAAAAATTATTTACATGCTACCTCTTAAGGAAATATCTTAGGAACAACTTTAAATCAGTGGTCATCAACTAAATTTGATCAAGGTCCATTAAAAATTTTGTTTGAGACTACCACAGTCCATCCAATTTTTTATTTAGGGGTACCTTGCAGACAGTAAAAATTTAGATATGGTAATCATGGTAAATCTTAATACTAAAATTGTTGATTTTGAAAAGGTTTAAAACCTATAAAATGTAACAAATTTCAAACTGCTATAGGTCAGTGTATAAAAGTTATAGTTTTTTGTACTATTTTATAGTGCAGCACTATCAATAGTTGCTTTCAGCATGATCATGGCCATAAACCTGTCCAGTGAGCATCAACTCTCTTCAGAGAAACTTGGGTATATGTCGTGTTGACATCACCAGTTGCTCTTAGCATGCACACAGCCTAAACATAAAAATTTCAGATCTTCTCCATTACCTGTCAACATTTGCGGTTGCAGGGTGTTTACTAATGTTTAATACTATTACATATTAATTCTAATATCCACTTTCATAATAAACGGAATACAGTAGGATCTCGGTAGTCCGGCCATGAAGTAGTCCGGCCCTTAAAATATTAGGCCTAAAAGTATGAAACCTCACCTAGGACAGATTTTGGTAAAAGATTTGAATTGAATTAAGGAAACCAACTCGACCTAATAACAACGGATTTAATATAACATGTATGTTTAGGATTTGATTAAAGAAATGAATAAGCAGACCTTAATTATTGTTAAATGGAATAATTTTTGGCCTTTTATCCAAAACCCAGAACTGGGTCATACTCTATACTTCATGCTGAATTGCCAACGAAATGTAATTTTCAGAACACGAGCACCCCCACACCGTACTAGGCGATGTCAATAGCCGATAATTACATTTAGTACAATGACTACAGAAGTACTCAGCAAACCTTTTTTAATTAGTTAATTTAATTTAAAATCACATATAAATCAATGCATATTAATATTTTGTTTAAATTTATAATTTATAGTTCCAAAATTCCAACACATCCAGTAATCCGGCATCCTCTCGGTACTAAACAGGCCGGACTACTGAGATTTTACTGTAATTACGTTTACCGTTATAATGGAGGCCAATAGACAGCTATATCTAACAGAATTTGTTCGATAAGATCACGCCCTTTATTGTGCTGCTACCACATAAACTCTGTCAAATAACTGTCTATAAGTGTTCTACTAGTTCCACAGTCTACCTTATTCCGATGTTTTGCTAGTCTCCAAGTGCTTTTAATTGACTGCATGTGTGTCACGGTTACTATACTAGATGGTAGCGGTCACGCGCAGCTGCTGTGAGCTATAAGATGACACAGCTGGTTCCCAACAACTCGGCCAGCGTGTAGTGACGGTAGGATTTTTGCATTGTTTCTACAAACATAGCGGTTTAGTTATGTTTACACGAGAAATTGATTTTAATTTTAATAATTTTTCTTTTCCAGCCTGAAATTTTTCTCTAACTTGTTTTCTTCTTTTAATTTGGCTTTTTCACGTTTTAAAAGATCAGTTTCGTCTGACTGCACAACATTAAAATTTGGCGGTTCTCCACGAGGCCTATCTTTCTCTACAGCTATCCCTTCATTTTGTGAACTGCCTGTGTTGTAATTGGATGATGAGTTTAAAAGATCATAAACTTCCTTACAAGTGCATCATTTCTCTGTTCGATTTTTTCGGTCACTACATTTCGGATTTACCAGACGTAGAACGGTACGACAAATCGGCAAATTTAAATGTGGGACTGAATTCGTCTTAAAGACACATTTTAATGGAAGATGTAGCTACTCTGACTTTAAATCGCGTAAATAATCTGATTCTTTGAAATGTATTAAACACAAACGACCACTATCAACAGAAAATGAATTGGCCCATTTGCAAGCATTTATCCACTTCAATCTAGTTTCAATGGCCTTTGGAAAATGGTAAAACTTATACTCCCCAACTCCTTTTGGTGTTTATCATGATTAAAACACCCGGAAATTGCACAACACACCATTATTAAAGACTAGTAAAGTATTACAGATCGTATTAAGACTAGTAAACATTAAAGACTGACACAGTACATATTGTGCGTCAGCTGTCGCTGGTGACCAGTGACATCAGAGGGCGGGGCTTGTCACTACACATATTGTTGATGATCCCTACCATATAGTAAAGTAACCGTGGCTGCTGCCACATAAACTCTGTCAAATAACTGTCCATAAGTGCTCTACTAGTTCCACTGTCAACCTTATTCAGATGTTTTGCTAATCTCCAAGTGCTTTCAATTGACTGCGTGTGTGTCCCCGTTCGTGGGCCCACGAGATTATATATGTGGTTTAATGTTACGTGATTGTAATTTTCCGGCAAATTCTGAATGCCCCATATATGCCCACCACTTATCTGAAATAATGATTGTTCCTGTCTTATTCGTTGTCAAAATATCGGAATTAGAAAGAAAGAATTAGAAAGAAAGTTTCAGCACTCAAGTTTTCCACTGTGACCACAAAACACTACTTAGTCTCCCTAATATATCTTCCAAAGACCCAATGCTGTTGAAGATCAGTAATTTGGCAGTTTACGCGGCAGCAATACAAGAAATTTTAATAAAGGGTGTGATCTTTTCAAATAAGTTCTATTAGATCTGCCTATTGGCCTCCAATAAAAAGTTAAGTGTAATTATTTTTTTGTTACAATATTAGAATTAATAGGTAATTGTATTTAACATTAGTAAACGCACTGCAACCGCAATGTTCACAGATAACGAAGAAGATGAAAAATTTCACCTAACACATGAAAATATAATCTGCATACAAAAACATTATTCTCTACAGCTTTTGGTCCACGAAAAAATGAGCCAGTGGTTCACCAATTGGTGACCAGTGTCTTACATCTACACAAGCGACATCCCTCAAGTAAATGGAGTTAGTCACAACATAATGGAGACAACACAGCCCTGTTTATAGGGAATGCAAATCACGTTGAATCAACAACCAGAGTTCAGCAAGCATGCGATCAAATACATCACTGGACTAAACAATGGAGAATAAAACTCAATGATGGAAAACCTGTTCATATAAATTTAATCAACAAAAATATTGTAGATCCTTTATCATCTCCACCACATTCGATAAGTATAATATTTAGGAATGACTTTCATTCTAACTACATAGGTTATTGGGTCAACAATTGCAGCTGCCTCTCTACAATAAAACAACAATCTGTAATCAAATATCAAACCCATATGGTACACAACTTTGAGGTTGTGCCAGAGAAAGACAGATAAGGACTATACAGACATTCCAGAACAAAGCACTGAGAGCAATGGTTAATGCTTCTTAGTATGTTAAGAATAATGATCTACACTGAGGTCTTAACATTCCTTTTGTTTCTAGCGATATATAAAGATTTTCCATCAAACATGAAGCTCGTCTGCATGGTCGTAATAATCCAAGAGCAATTTAACTTTTCAACTATGAAAATATTTCTAGAAGGCCTAAAGGGAAAGAAACCCTTCAAACTAGCGTAAAAAATAGCAGTGATGTGTTAACGTAGAGTAGTGTGAGCCACGAAAAGTAATATAATTTTTAGTGTTAAGGTATAGAACGTTGATGGATGGAGTAAATCATATAAGCATTTAGTTTTAAAGATAATGAGCGAAATATTTAATATTTATCTCTTAGACCAGTTTTAATCAAAAAATTAAATATTTAAATATTTCAGTAAGAGTTTAAAAAAAGTTAATAAACTTAATACAATCCCAAAATATCAGGAGTTAATTTATTTAAAAAAAACATGCTGGGAATAATAAGATAATTCAAATTAACGGCTAAATTAAATCTTTAATAAGAAAATAATTAGGTCTAAATGATTTTATCTAAAATCACATCTGCATTACATAGGCCTGCCTACACTTGATAAGCAAAGGAATAGATCAGAGAAAACAATATAAATGTTTTTAAATCAATATTTAGTTTATAATTAATTGTATTTAAAATTAAATAATCAAATTAATAAAAGAGTTACGGTTTCCAAAACACATTAAGTTAGGTTAAATGGGGTTTACTGACCTATTTGAATTTTTTTAACGAGATCTTTAACACACATAAAGTTAATTTGTAAATTAATAATAATAGACAAACATTCATTAATAAAAGAAGTTAATTAAAAATATTTAATTAGGTTTATTTGATACCTTTTTATCGCATGTGTTTGTTATTTTTAGTCCAGCCTATTTTTAATACGACCATAACCTATGTTAACCAAACGAAATCTTATATTACACTTTGAAAAAAGTACCACGAAAAAACCGAGTAAAATATATTAAAAAAGACAGCTATCTATTTATATAAATTGCGGAATAATAAATAATTACTGTCTAAAAATAATCATGGGATAAGCCTGTAATTCTAAAATAAAAGATGACAGAAGAAAATTCGTACCTCATTTGGGTCCATTCCATTGACACAGTAGAAAACGGTTATTAAAACTAAATAAAATAAGACTAGTAAAAATAATTATACTTCATTTTATATCTATTGCAAATACGTCAAAATAATACTAATAAAAATAATTAATAACTATTAACAATAACATAATAACACATGTGTTTTTCCCATCTCTCTCGTATTTCTTTATTTTGAGCACTAGCAAAATACACTTACCAAACTACGGGAACACTAGCGCTAACGCTCGTTTGACCGAAAACTATAATAAAGTTTATGTAAGTGTGTGTGTGTGTGTGTGTGTTGTGTGCTACTAAACATTACAGCTCTAAGCGGTCTTCTTGAAATAAAATTAATATAAAAACTATCGCGGTAGTTTTGATAAAAATTGTTTATTAATTATAAATGTAATTTAGCTTTAATTATCAACGAGTTTTAACTACTCAAATAATCCAATTTATGTTTTACTTAATCAACCGCACGCTTAACTGCACTAACTCTTGCTAACATTTTTATAGCTGATTTTTATGATTTACAACTACAGTATTATTTACTTTACCGTACAGGCGCAATTGCCTATCCTCAGGGATTGAATTATTACATAAACTAGTTAATTTTATTCTCCACAGTTCGCTAAACATTTTACTTTTGTGTAAGGAATCACCTTAGAAAGGTCCAATGTTAAACCTTGATCACCCTTACCTTAAAACATGTTAACATGTGTACCACTGTCTCAGTAGCTATAAGAGATTTTTTATATTTATATTTCATGTGCAAAAACTTTCATTAAAAACATTTTTACAGTCAATTCTGCAGAATATTAAATAGCCTGTAAAAATTTTAACAAAATATTCTCTTTGTTTTTAATATTTAAGACATGTACACTTCAAAGTAAAACTAGGTTGGATTGTTACAAACTCAAAATTTTGTTTCTCTTTTATGAATGTTGAGGGAAAGGTTCAAGAACATAAAACCAAGTTTTTTGAGAAAGTGACAAAAGAGAAATCCATAAAACATGGAATGTGTTTTAGTATTACCTTTAATAATCACCAGTACTTTAAAAGATGAATTTTGTTTGAATCTTCCATTTCTTCTTATATCTTCCTGGTACAATCTCTTTTATCTTTTATTATATTTTTGTAATCTAATATTACAATAATAGATTTTTTGTAATTTATTAATCTTTGTAACTATGAACATTATATCACAACCAGCAAATGTGAAAGTTAATAAAAATTAACTGTTGGTATGACAAGGCTTAAGGGAGGGCGCACCCAATAGAACCTCCTCCAGACATTATCTCATTGTTTTGTTCGAAGGTGTATTAAAAAGTAATGCCTCCATCACTATAACATAGTATAATGATGGGTCAGAGTCTCAAAAGTGGTTAGACATTTACTGGAACTCGTTGTAAACAAGTCACCCTAGCGGTGATTTACAGCCGCAACTGAAAAAATTCAAAATAATTCCATCTGCTGGGAAAGTCATGATTACCATGTTTTAGGATTGTGATGGTATTGTTCATACAGAGCTGGAACATGGCTCCACTGTCAACTCTGAACAATATATGTTGCTACCCTATCAAATCTGAAGCGACGGCTGTATAGGGTTCGTCCAGACAAAGAGCCAATTCTGTATAATAACAATGCTCATCCTCACAACCCGAAGTCTGAAACCATGTACAGCACTAGAGAAGCTTGGATTTCAAGATGTTTTACCTCATCTATCTTAAAGCCCAGATCTTGCGCCCTGTGACTTTTACTCTTTCCAAAGCTTCAACATCTCAAGGGCATGAGTTTCTCTTTGAATGCAGAGGTTAGGAAATGGTGCCATACAAAAAGTTCAGACTTCTTCCATGACCAAAGTTTTACCAAAGTGTAGTACATTGGCGTAAATGTGTTGCTGTTAATGGTAATAATATGGAAAAGAGATAATATTGGTGAGTAGGAGACAGTTTAATCTATCATTTCACACTAATATGTAAACAATATATCCATTACTGATAATTTATAGCAATGGAGGCATTTCTTTTCAATACACTCTCGTAGCAACATGATCTCATTTTAATTTAGAAGATCTCTAATCCAACGTCTTTTTAGTTGTCGTTGAAGATTGTGTGATAGTTTTTTTTTGTTAACGTCCGACTGTTCTGCAATTACTGCTAATGTAGGCGGTGCAGGATGAAATGATTTTTTATAACGTATGAAAATGTGCCGTGCCTGAATGGGATTCGAACCTAAGACCGCATGATGTGTATGATAGATGTGGTACGATTAATGCTTGGACTAGTGGATTACCATGTCCATGTAGTTTGTTGTGAGATTGTTTGTAAAGTTTAACATCAAAGTGTAGAACTTTTGGTAAATGAAAATCTTTATGTATAAAGTAAACTGTTGTTTACATATAAGCGTGCTTGGGCTATCACTCTCAGTGTTTTGGACTGGAATGATTGAATACGACAACACAAAATGGTATCGTCAAGTAGTAGTATGGTTTAATTGTATCTCATAGCTGGTATGCCATATTAGTTTGGGGTAATTCATCACGTAGTAACATGGAAAGAGTTTTTAAAATTCATAAAAGCTATTAGGTGCATTGTGGGAGTCAACCACTTTCATCTTAACAGAATTTAAATGTTTACAACCATTACACAAGAAACAGAAGTGATTACTATGTTGCTAATCACAACACTAAATTGTTTGAAGCAAAACCTACGTATGCAGGTGAAAAATAGTACATCATTAAGTATTGCCACAAGCTTAAAGAAGTGGTAAATTAAGTTTGTTAAAATAAAGCTAAAAAAAAATACCTGTTTGATGAAGAATTTTAAGGTGTGCATGAATTCCTTTGTAAATAGTATTTGGATAAAAAATATGTACCTCTAATTATACGTTGAGGCAATTGGGTATGTGCATCAAGCAGTCTTGGGTTCAAATCCCATTCATGCACAGCATATTTTCATACGTTACAAAAAATCATTTCATCCTTCATTGTCTGTATTAGCTCAGAACAGTCAGACGTTAAACCAAAAAAAAAAAATTGGGTATTATTTGATACAAATGGTTGGATGACACGCTTATTAAAATAAATACGTTAGTAGTGGTAATAAATTATTGGTAAGTAATGAATTTAACATATAATTAAAATTTAGATGTATCTGTTTTAACTTCATATCCCCTTTACTCCCTTTTGGAGTATCCTAGATGCAGTTATAAAAATAAATAAAAAAAATTCCATAGTTCTGCACTTTTTATTTGAACCGCAGATGTTTCCCATGTATATCAATTTCTAACAAGTATCAATACAACCATAACTGTAAAACTCAACAAAATGGATAATGAAAATATGAATAATATATGTGAAAATGAAAAATCTGGTGTGAAACACTCACACAACTTTCTCTTGCCAATGCAAATAATGAACAGTATAACCTGACATTAGTAATAAAACGTTAGAAATAACAAAAAAACTAACCTCAAAAAACATAACCTAATTTTAATCATGAGTGAATGATGCAAAATGAAAACCAACCTTAGTTTGGCTTACGGAAAATCACTCTTTCATGCTTGGGTCTGTAAAAAAAATGCTTGAAATAAAAGTTGTAGATCTTTTAATTTTCCATAAATTTTATAATATAACACTTTTGCTGTAAAATGCATACTAAGGCCAAAATCTTAAAAAATCCATTATTTTACAGATTTTCATGAAAAAAAGTCATTAATTACCACTAAACTAAGCGTTATACAAAGAAATGTTTGAAAAAAGTTGTAAATTTTTAAATTTCCTACAACTTTTATTATATACACTTTTGGGCTGAAATGCATAATAAGGCCGCAATCGTAAAAAAAAAAACAATTTTGTCTACGACAGCAAAGCCTCCCCAAGAATTTCAGCAG
This sequence comes from Catonia carolina, assembly GCA_035578175.1. NCBI lineage: Eukaryota > Metazoa > Arthropoda > Insecta > Hemiptera > Achilidae > Catonia > Catonia carolina. Next base: position 470,034 of record JAQMRL010000023.1, on the reverse strand, counting down.
ACATAGCACCTACCATATCTTGGGTCCTCTAGTGATACCTAACTTAAGTTTCAAGTTTCAATTTTGTACGATGTTCCATTCTTGAGATATTTTATTCTCACACACACACACACACACACACACACACACACACACAGACCAATCACTAAAAACATGTTTTTTGGGTTCAGGGGGTCTGAAAATAACCGGTGAAAAAACGGCATGAAAACAATACTATCCTTCTTATATAATCATATAGGCAAGAGAAAGTAAAAAGTAACACAAATACTGTCGAACAAATTTTTGATTACATAATATGTATATATTATATACATAACAAAAATCCCTTTAGTATTACCCCTTCTGGCAACTAAATTTGAAGCTACAGCAATTGTTAACCCTGGAAAAGAAGAGGAAGTTAAAGAAAGCACAACTCAGGATTACCTGCAGCGCATGTGAGGTACAATGATGGTACTTAAATGTTAATATTTAAGTCAAAAATTCAATTTTTATTATGAAAAATGTGTTATGAAAAATAGGGTGTTATGAAAAATGAAGATGAGCTAAAATCCAGGAATCAAAAATTTTTCACAAATGCAGTAGTTAATTTTATAACTATATTAGAAATGTAACAAAAGGTGTAACAAATTTAACAGGTCACATTTTATTTAATAAAATAACAAATTTATTATTGATTGACAGATAATGGTAATTTATCAATAATTTTATAAATTCATTCACAATAGGTACATAAAGTTTATCTGGAAAAATTATCTTATACCCCACTAAAATAAAATATAATAAACAGATGTAATACACGTAATGCCCAGAAACAACTGTTTTAATGTGACACTGTGTAGTATTGAAGATCATAAAGAAAGATGATTCTGATTTGTAATCAATAAGTTCTTTTGCGATGACAGATAAACAAGAATTTACTGTATAGATAAAACTGCCAGAATGCTATTTCCTGGTCAGGTTTCAGATAAGCAGAGTTTTACTATACTAGTAAAAAATTATTCTTTCCATTTGTTCATACACTGAAAGTACAAGGGCTGTTTTTTCTTCAACCTTTGATAGTCCATAAATAAAAGACTAAAGTGAATATAGAAAAAGTATTTTATTTCTAAAAGTTACTTACACTAATGACTACTTTTCGATTTAATCAGGGTGATGATTGAGGTATTACCCTTTTCATAAAATGTTGCTACCAATGAATTTTAAATAAGTTTTGACGTCGTCTTGAAGCTCCTCATTGTATTTTGTGTGGAGTTTATATAGCAAAGAACTACGATTAATGCGGTTGTTTATTGTGAAACTTAACAAAATTTGCGAAAAACCTTTCAAAACAATAAAAGACATATGCTGACTTCTGGAATTGTTCTGGTTCATGACAACGTCCGTCTTCACAGTGATGGTATAACTCAACAGCTCCTTGATAAATTTCAATGGAACATTTTTGATCACCTGTTATACAGTCCTGACCAAGCACCAAGCGGCTTCCATCTTTTCCTTGAATTGAAGAAATAACTAAGGGCAGCACTTTCTAACTAATGACAAATTTCAATACAATATCAACACTTATTTAAATTTATTGGCAGCAACATTTTATGAAGAAGGTATTGGAAAACTTGACCGCCGGTATGACAAATGCCTTAATCGTCAAGGTGATTATATCAAAAAGTAACCATGAATAACTTTTAGTAATATTGCAAAATTTATTTTAGTATTATCATAACTTTTGGTAATAAAACATTTTTTGTATGTATTCACTGTCGTTTATTCGGCATTTTGGAGGTTGAAAAATAGCCCTCGTAGTTATTCTGAAACACATCTCTTACCATAAAAATATTAAACTGGAAGTGATTGAGGATGTTTGTTACGTCCATAATAACCTGAAACTGACCTCCGCTTTTTATACTGGCTCATTTGTCTTATAACAGCATGCGCTTTTGTGTCTGATTCAAGATACCCTCTATCGGTATCACCTTGTTGGTTCTCAATAATCACCTGGACCATATTTTTGAGATCTTTAATACTACTATAAAGATCTTTTTCTGCATCTGTTGGAGTGATTGATGGTCTTTGTAAGCGACTACTACCAGCACCATCGCTTGTGAGTACATCTCGTAGTGGCAATGATAATTTTGATGGGGATTGTATTGATATGTCAATATTGCTATGACCTGGTGTACGCTGTTTCTGGCTGAAACATTTTAAAAATAATAATTACAAGTGCATCTCCAGGAGATTGTGGTGTTGGAGTTGTGGAGTCTAGAGAACGACTTACGAATGAGTTTGCAGGAGAAGAGCTGAAGCTGATGTCAGGATTGTGGAAACAGTAACTTTAAAATATTGAACTGATATAAGCACTTGAGTAGGATGCCTACCGTTAGATGCCTTAGATCAGTGGTTCCCCCTAGTGGGTGATTTGGGTTCGCAGGGGGGCGATAAATTTGTGGGGGGCGATGAGTATTCAAAGACAGAAAACATAAAACTGTACTACAGGGTAGAATCTTTACTGTCGCGGATACATGTTTTTTTTACAAACAAATAGTTTAGTTTTTACAAACAAATAAACTAAACTCTTTGTTGACATTTTTTATGGTTGAGCTCCTACACATGAGATGAAGAATTCTGGACACAACTGCTTTGGTTGATTATTTGTTGTGAACAATAATAAATCTTTTTTATAGAATAACATACTTTATTATTTATCAACACATTACTTCAAATTAAATTAGGTATACGATGCTAAGAGAAGGGGTGATAGGTGTAAGTCATCCTTCACAAAGGGGCGATGCCCCATAAAAGGTTGGGAACCACTGCCTTAGATGATTTATGGAAGCATATGCCTTATATGAGGTGTGGGAGAGAAAGATGGAGTTTGTCCTAGTGGGAGAGCATGTCAGATGAGGGTACTTAGAAATTTAAGGAAGGATGACTGGCAGGATTAGGTTGAATGGAGGTTAGGGCATGAGAAACATCAAGTAGTGTGGTCCACTCGCAATGTATAAATATTTACACAGGGTGGACCACATGAAGCATATAATTCAATTCAATAATGAAAGAACGTTTAACGTAGAAATTTGAAACTAAATTAATCCCCAATAATCATAATCAAGGATCCATTAAAAATAAAACAGTTCCATTCAAATACAGAGTGTGCTCTAAACTGAGGGTTAAATGTTCCAATCTCAGTATTTTCCAATGAAAACATTTGTTGTGCAGTACATCATTTTAAAAGTATTTAAAACTTCAAAATTTTGGTGAAAACAGATTTCAAAAATATTAATGCATTCTAAAATGGTGGCCATAAATGTAATTAGTATGGACACTTACGGAACGCTCTGCATCTTCCTTTCAACTAATGTTATTGAAAACTGTATACAAATATCTTTTTATAATTTTATAAGCTTTCCAACAATATGTCACAAGACCACATTTTATCAAAATTATGTACAACACAACTTACCTTCCCATTTGAAAATTTTGGAGTATGTCCATTTTTAATTTGTTCAAATTAGGAAAAATTTCCTGAGTTTCAGGCTAAAACTCTTTATAAATGTATAACTGTATTCTTATTATATATGCTTACGCTTCATCAATTAGAATGCAAAATGAACAACTACCCAACTGCCAAGAGTGTATAAGGCCACAACAGTTTAAAACAAAAATATATTTGAGTTCTTATAAGAACTCTGTCAGACGTCAAAGATTTATAACATAAACGTTGGATATAAAGAGCCTACTGCATATGCAACAAACACACAATATACGAATAATTTACGCATAAAGTAACCTATACTGTAAAACTTATCATAATTAAATAATCTGCTTCCATAAGTTATATCTTCTTCATAAGTTATGTGCACTTATGGCTACTTTTCAATAGAATTATCTTGACGATTGAAGCATTTATTGTACCAGTGGACAAGCTTTCCAATACTCTCTTCATAAAATGATGCCACCAATGAATTTAAATGTGTCTTCGTGTTGTCTTAAAGCTCGTCATTGTGTTTCTTTTGGAGTTTATGCAAAAAGAAACCATGATTAATACAGCTGTTTACTGTGAAACTTAAAAAAGTTTTAGGACCATTTAAAACAAAAGGAGAGACATGTCTAGTTCCATCTTATCTCTGAACTGATAAAGTAGTTTAGAGGGCAGCACTTCTAAACTAAAAAGCAGCTTCAAGACAACATCAAGACTCATTTAAATTCATTGGTAGCAACACTTTGTGAAGAGAGTATTAGAAAGCTTTGTCCACAGGTATAGATTCTGAAGTCAAGAGATTGCCTTTTGCGTATGGATGGGCTGTGAGGAAAGGAAGTGAAAATTTGCAAGAGCTGCCAACCTCAAATGTAAGACACTACTCGTACATTTCACTACCATGCAGGTTCTACATACATTATGTAAGCTGTGTTTTATTCTGAGAAGATGTTTTCTTCATAAACCTTATAAGAAATAAATGTGACCTGTAATACCAACTATAGCTTAATTACATGGCTAGAAATGTTTGATTTACAGTAATTATCAGCTACTTTATTCCATTGGAACAAAATTTTCTACGAATGAATCGCCTTCTTTATTATCGCTGTCACCGGTGTCTTCACTATCAGTCTCACTGGTATCTACCTAACCATTTCCTTTTTTTACCAGGTGTCAACAAAACTGTTGAAGGATAGCTTCTTCATGTCTTTATTTCCTTCTTTATTTTTCGAATTGTGGAAAGAGAAATATCACAGTAGTTAGCCACTCGCTAATGGCTTTTTTTAAGAGGCAGGAATAGGCATTTTTGTTTAGCTTCAACTTCACAGCATATTAGATTTCGTTTAGCTCTGTATAGTCTGCCCATGTTTTCAAGAAACTAACATTTCTGTTTACGGTAACAAACAGTTATATTCGAACAGTTAACTACAAAAGGTTCTGCGATATACTGTATATGCTCTGGGTACAGTATAAGTTTGTGTTTATTGTACTGAAATTAAAGCAGTCGCGCATCCGCACTGATGCTTTTCCCCCTTTACCCCTCCCCCTGTTGCAAAATAGGGCAAACTCGTGACTCAAGTAACTATACAATAAATGCTTCATTCATCAAGATAATTGTATTGAAAAGTAGCCATAAGGGTACGTAACTTTTAGTAATAAAACATTTTGTACAATATTCACTTGTTATTTTCTTTTTGGAATATCTGACGTTGCAAAATAAAATGGCCCTCATATAACCATTTAAAATCCTTTAGAATATGAATCAATAAATATTGTTGGTTACACAGAAATTGATTTAATAAAAGATAAGCCTGCAGAATACTCACTGCTTCATGGTATCCTTGAGTCTTTTATTCCGCAAAGCAACTGATATGATTGACTCCAAAAGATAATACGGTAAATTCTCTTCGTTTATACAAGAATTGACGCTTGCATCAATAATAATTTTTGTTGACATCATGTGACGTTTTAAGAGCAATCGCCCGACATAACTTGATTGCAATATTTTATTTAATGTTAATTTTTCAAGGTGTGACATGAATTCAGCTTGTTTCTTCAATCGTTTTACATGACCTTCAGTTTGTAAATCCTGTCAACAATAAATAGAATTAATAACATTTTCTACAATTAAAAGAACTACAGATTTGGCAGAGGAAGAGATGACTGGATTTGAGGTGTTTTCCTGCTTTCTTTCACAACATTTTGCTAAGTTTCTTCCTGAAACATTCAAGGTGGTACAGAACCATCAGGTTCTAATCCAGTTTCAACAAAAGAAATACGAGGGATAGTCAAATATAAATGAGAATTTTTTTATTATAATTTTTCTAAGAATGATATTTTAAAACAATTTTTATTTTTCTACATAGTTCCCTTGTACTGAAACACATTTTTCCCAGCGTTTTGGAAGTTTTTTGATTCCATCATTATAAAAAGTTGAAGACTGAGTCTTTAACCAATTGCGCACAAAGAGTTCAACCTCTTCATCAGAAGGTCAAAGATTGAGTCTTTGACCTCCTAAAGCTTCCTTCAATGATCCAAACAGATGATAATCACATGGTGACAAATCAATGGGCTGATTTTTAGACCAAGACCCTCTTTAGAAATTCCACCCATCAAGTGCAGAAGTCTCTAAGCTGAATACACAAAAATGACTGAATTATCAGCATATTTTATATTGTTAAGATGCATTACATTAAACTTAATCCCATAAAAAGCATTATAAAAGCCCCACCTACTTACTAGGTCTGAGTACAAGTTAAACAAATGTGGTGAAAGAACACAACCCTGTGGCACCCCGTTTCTTTGTAGGAATAGATTCTGTAATCTAACCAATGCTATCTGGTAAAAATATATATTTTTAATTAGATTTATTCTAATATATTTTATGATTTCTATCAAGTAAGAAAATGAAAGGTTTATAAAGTACCTGAACATCGCTGACAGCTAAACCAACCATTAGGTTCATCAAGACAATAGAAGCTAAAAGTACAAACAGTAAAAAGACAAATCGACTAGTCGCTAAAATCTTTTGTTCCCCTTGTTCAAATAAATTAATGTACTCAAATTCACCAGCCATCATAACCGTTGTCCTCACAAATGATCGCCAAGGATTTGAGAATTGCGGATTCTTTGGGAACTGAATACAATAGCACAAGACAAATCCAATCACAAGACAGATGAAGGTCATCATCACCTGAAATAAAACACAAAAATAGGTTTTATAAATTTGAACCAAATAGTCTTTTATCTGTATATACCTAGGCTAAATTGAAAAGCCCTCACTGATTGACTGACTGACTCATACATCATTCTCCTACTTGCACAATAGCTAGAAAATTGAAATTTGGAGGGAATATTTCCTTTAGGATAAATAGAAAAGTTAAATTTTGATGATTGAAAAGAGTATACAACCCTTAAACCAATATTTTTTTTAACTAAGTTACGAACAAGTAAAGTGGCTTAAACTTGGCAGAAATGTTACTTATGAATCAACTACAAAAATTATCCCTTAATCATTTCCAAAATGAACCACTAAAAGGTTGAAATGGGTGTCTAACCCTAAAACCAATATATTTATATACTGAGTTCTGGAAGAGTTAGATGGCTGAAACTTGTTGGAGATGTTACGTGTAGTAAGACTAAAAAAATTACACCTCAAGTATTTCAAAAATTTACTTGCAAGGCGTTATTTTCAATATTTAAAATTTATCAACATTTTCAGTTTACTCATTTACAGACGAGCTACAAGGCTGAGATTCAGTGTAGATGTTACTCCTTAACGATTAAAAAATGTACCTGTATGGGGTTGAAAATGGTGTTCAACCCTTAAAACCAATAGTTTTTGTTTATTAAGTTCCAGATGAAGTAGATGGCTGAAACTCAGTGTAGGTGTTACTGATAGTGCACCTAAAAAACTGCACTTTAACAATTTCCAAAATGTCCCGGGTAAAGCCGGAATGGGTAACTAGTTCATGTATAAATACAACTTGCTCAATACACGATCTTGCATATACAATCTACATCATTCACGAATTGTTCACAGAGTTATATATTATTAATAAACATTTAAGTGACCAAGTAAACAAAGAATGTGGGGTTCGTCAAGGTACAAAGTAAAGGCCAATTCTTTTTTGTTATTTATGTGAACTCTCTGTTAAAATTGCCAACTTAATATACGTTCACAGACAACACTATAAATACTAATGTTTGCAGTAACAGACAGGAATACAATGAAAAAATATGGTGTGAAACACTCACAATTTTCTATTACCAATCCAAATAATAAAACAACTTATGTTTAATCATTAGTAAACAAAGTAAAATGAAAAACATAACCTAATTTTAATCATGAGTGAATGACAAAATGAAAATCAAAGCTCTTAGATATACATTATTCTATAGAGACACATTTTTCTTACTCTGTAGAAAAAAATTGGAAATAAAAGTTGTAGATTTTTTTATTTCCTGTAACTTTAATTATAAGTACTTTTGTCGTAAAATGCATGGTCTGCAATATTAAAAATCCCATGTTTTTACTAATTTTGATGAGTAAAATAAAGAAAATCACATTTTAAACATTAAACATTTTCTTGTCATTGATGCTAAACATTTTTTTTGTACAACCTTAGTTTAGCATCAATACTAATTGATATCAGTTAGTGATTTTTCAGTCTAATAAAGGTTAATTTCAATTTTTGTTATCCACTGATGATTAAAATACGGTTGTTTCATTAGGTATTTAAATTTGCAAGAGAAAGTCGTGAGAGTTTTCATACCAGATTTTTTTTAATACTAAGTTTTATCTTTTTTTTTTGAGATGTATTGTGAAATATAATACTTACTTTAACTACATTTTTTAAAACAGCCAGAGACATAAGTCCGTAGTAACCCCAAGTTGGAAATCTGGCCAATAAAAACATCACTCGACCCCACCCAATCAGTACAACAATGGATGCAACATGACTGACATACTCTAAAGCATGTGTATGGTCAACAGTAGATTCCTGTCTTTCAATGTGAAAACTGAATACAGCCAAGGCAATGGAATAAAATGTGCAAACAAAGTTCAACCAGGGTTCAAATTGTCGTAGACGTACTGGTCCTAGAAGCCAAAGTTCTATGCTGTGATGTAACAATAGTATAGAACCAGTAATTATCACAAAAATAAACATCATTGTCTTCAACAAGCCCCAATACTGAAAAAACAAGAAATGTGAATTTTTTTTGGTATTTATTAGTAACAAACACAACTGTAGCTATATTTATACAACCAGCAATATTAAATGTTTTTATTCATAATAAACACAAAATACAAATACGAAAACAGTAAAGTTCCAAGGTGTATCAGTGGACAGATATTTGTTTTGGGATTTCTTAAAACAATTGTTTGTAGTAAAATATCATCTGGGGTATTTGCATTACAACAAATTGCCCAATTAAATGATACTAAATTACTACGTATAATGGCAGCTTACCATGATCTAATTCTGTCTCATATCCGTATTAATATTTTAGTGGGAGGTAATTCTAGTATGGGTAACATGGATAGGGTTTTTAAAATTTAAAAGAAAGCTATTGGGTTGTATGGTGGGAGCTAACCACCTCACATCATGCAGACCAATATTTAAGCAGCTAAAATTGCTTACAGTTCCCTCACTCTATATTTTCGAGGTGACAATGTACGTTAGGCAAAATACTTTTATACAAATTTTCAATGTCCACCATCATAACACATGAAATAGAAACACAACTAAGTGACTAACCAGAACAAAAACCTACTGATGTTCAACCTATTGTTCAAACCTATAGTTGTAGGATGTTCAAACCTATTGTTTGAACAAAAACCTACTGATGCAAAGAGAAAATAAATACATCAATAGATTACAATTTTTTTTAAAAATGGGCTAATTGGTATTAATTTTTAAAACATCTGAAAAAATCTGGTGTGAAACATTCACACATTTTTCTCTTGCCAATTTAAATAATAAAATATTTAACCTATGTTTAATTATTAGTAAACAATGCAAAATTAAACGTATACCCGAATTTTAACCATGAGTGAATGAAAAATGCTTGGAATAAGAGTTGTAGATTTTTTTAGTTTTCTATAACTTTAATAATAGACATTTTTGTCGGTAAATGCATATAAAGGCTGCAATCTTTAAAAATCTTGTTTTTACCGATTTTGATTCGCTAAAAAAAACAGGAAACATGTATTTTTGGTGAAACCTTGATTTTAGAAAATTGACAATTGAGACAATAGGCCTACTTGGGTCTTTTCTGTTATTCCCCCCAGCATAATTTTTCACATATACCTAATAAATATTTTGTATGCAATCTTATAGTATTTTTAACGATAAAAACATGAAAAATATTTTAAAAAGGCCTGCACAAATATTCTTCAAGTTAAGGTTAAATATGAGTAGGGTAAATAAATTACTTTTTCTCAATATTGTTACTGTATGTAATAATGAAATATAAACTCAATGAGTACATGACATCATTAAATGAAGTAATTTAACATAATTAAATTAAATATTAAATAATTTTTAATAAATAGTTTAAGGTTATACTGAAAAAGGAAAAAAAATTTATCGTTAACTTGAAAAATGTTGATATATTTTTTTAAAAATATTTTTCCCGTTTTTATTGTTAAAAATACTGTAAGATTAGGCCTACCTACATACGAAATATCAACAAAATGTTAAAAATTATACTGAGGGGGGAGTAACAGAAATGAGCGGATACCTGTTTATGTAATACGACTTTTATAAACTGATGTAAAATTTGAAAAACAACAGTGTTCAAACTACATTTTGTGTTTTTCCACGAAGACAACACTAATTTTCAATAATCTCTAGCCCGAGAATGAAACAAAATAATGCCATGATATGTTTGTTTTAAAAAGCGTTTCATGGTGTTCAATTTGATAATAATAGCCTATCACTAGAGAGAAGCACTACGTAGCTGTTAGTACAGAGAATTTTGTCAAGAGGGAGTAACCTACTACAGTGCAGGAGAATTCTGAACTATATCACAATTAGCAAGTCTTTATCCTTTGATTTAACTAATGAAAAGCAAATGTTATGTTTCAAAGTTTAGGAAAATCATAACGTTTTTTCTGTTCAAGATAGAGCAATAATTTTTATAAAAATTGTTCAGAAGAGTTACTTCTGATATCTGGAATGAGAAATAAAGAATTAACTATTTTTTTTTATTTAGAGTTAAAAATAAAAGTTGTCGTTTTTCCATGACGTAAAAATTAAATTCTTTTTTAAAAATTCAGAGATAAAACTTTCAAAAACTACTTCAACAGATCACAGAACATAATTTTATCTTTAATTAAAAAAAAAATTAGACTGATAGGTCAAGTATATAAATAGTCGCAGCTTTCCGAAATATCCACCGATATTCCACCCCGCACCCCTTAGAAAGCAACTGGGTGAGAATTTTTGATATTATAAGTTATTAAGTTATCTTTTTTTAAATTTTCAAAAAAAATCAGGTATGTAACTCATAAGGGAAAGTTTTTCACATTTTGGGTATGTTCCCCACGTGTGCAAAGTTTGCTTTTTGTTACAATGGAAAAAAACAATATCGGTCAGTCATACGATTTATTTTTTTGGATGGGAAAACCTGTCACGAAATTGATGAAAAGTTAAAATCTGTTTACAAGGACCAAACGCCTTTGATGACCACCAACTCATGCCATCCCAACTTGTATTCATTGGTTTAACGAGTTTAGGTGTGGCCAAATATCCGTCTTCGATGAACTACGCCCAGGCCGTCCAATTGAAGTGACTGCAGAGGATATGGTCGACAAAATCCATGATATTGTGTTAGCAGACCACCAGGTAAAGATTAGAGAGGTTGCTGACAGTGTAGACATCTCAATTGAACGTGTACAAAACATCCTTCAAGAAGAAATAACCATGAGAAAGCTATCGGCAGGGTGGGTACCATGTTTGCTAACACTTGACCAAAAACGAAATTGCGTTACTGCTTCGATGCAATGTTCGGCCAAGTTTAAGCACAATCCAAATGAATTTTCATGGCGTTACGTTACCGTTGATGAAACGTGGATTCACCATTATACACCGGAAATGAAAGTTTAGTCAGCACAATGGTTTTTTTTCTAGCAAACCATGTACCAAAAAAGCAAAGACGATTCAATCGGCTGGAAAGGTCATGGCCACCGGTTTTTGGGATTCAAAAGGTATAATTTCAATAGACTATTTAGAAAAACGAAGGACTATTACAGGACAACACTATGCTGTTTTACTGGACAGATTCAACCCCCAATTAAAGAAAAAAATGGCCCCATTTGGCGGAAAAAATTTCTCTTTTACCACGATCATGCACCAGCTCACTCAACCGCAGTTGCCACGGAAAAACTGGTAGATTCACAATACGAATTGCTGCTCCATCCTCCGTATTCTCCAGATTTACCCCTAGTGATTTCTTTTTGTTTTCAAATAAGAAAAAAATATCTTGACAAAAAGCGGTTTGCGACAAACGAAGAGGTGATCTCTGAAACGGAGTATTTTGGAGAGTTTAAGAAATTTTATTTTGTAATGGCTTTAAAAAAATAGAACATCGCTGGATTAAGTTGGTAGAACTGGAAGGGGATTATATTTAGAAATAAATTTTTAAAAAATCAGCAGTCACGGGACTGACCGACCGAAGTGACTACTCCTTAAATTAAAACTACAGTTGCGGGGAGTAAGATCGGTTATCCCCATGCAAAAAATACCGTCCAGGTGCACCAAAAAGGAGTAGTCACTTCTTGTTTTGATAATTTTGATCATTAATTTATTTAGTCTATTAATTAAATAATGAAAAAAATTTGAATTATAATTGTAATTTTTAATTCATTAAAATTAATAAATTATTAATTTCTCAACTTATGTCGGTTTATGATAAATAAAAAAGATTTTTCTAAATTAATTAATGGTAATTGTTTTTTTCAGTTTCATTATCATAGTATTATAAAAAATGAAACTATTGGTTTATGAAAACTAAAATAAGAAATCTGTTGAAATAAAGCTATCCAACTGGCTTGTAAATAACAGCTTCTCCAATACTACTTCAATGGAATTTTATGAAATTTTGGCAACATATTCATATTGTATTCGCAGTGATATTTTTTCTTTTTTAATTTTCAAAAATAATAACCCTAGGGGCCCTAGTGAAGATTTTTATAAATATGTATGTGTGTGTACATGTGAGTATGTATTGCTGTTGAAGTAGATGAAAGAATTTAATGATAACGAGAGCCGTACGCGGGGGAAATAATCAAAACATCGAATGTGTGTGTGTATACTTATTGTAGAGGTATATAATCCGTGAGGTTAAACGGTGTCTCCCGCCTGGCCGAGCCAGGTGCTACTAGTGTAACTAAAAACATCGTCTGCGTTGATGAATATGTATACTCACTATGTAAATTCGAAATTGAAATAAAATTTTATGAAAGATAGATATAAATATAAAACTATCCCATTACAATGTAATAAGCAATCAAACAACCACTTCTCAACGGAATGATTTATTTTTGTTGTGACTAATATGTGTAAGACGTTTGTAGAAATGTACGATAATGACCCCGCTCTGCTACCCACTCCATCACAGTGTTCTCAAGCTCAGAGCTGTCATTAAAACTCAAAGAACTGTACATAGATGAAAGGGGAGATGAGCGAGAGACGTACGCGAGGGAATTTATCAAAAGGTTGTGCGTGCGTGCGTGCGTGCGTGTGTGTGTGTGTGTATGTGTGTGTGTGGTGTACACGTTGGAGTATACCGTCGATCTATCAGCTACAAAACACATCATAGATATACGTCGTAAGTTACACCGAAGATAGCCGAGCGTGACGTGACGGCAAACCAAAGATTTTCCTGTGCATGAAACACAGTCCAGGCGCGTCAATAAAAGTATTCACTTAAAAAATACCCTTAAAAATGTATTTTATTCCTTAACACGATTACTTATCATACGTTTACATAAATTATTATACTTAGCATACATACATCTTTGATCAGGTAGCAGCTACTTTTTTCAAAATTAGTGTTTTCAGTTGAAGATTTTGAAGGATGGTCCTTTGGTAAGTCATTTTTGCCATATCTAGAATCACACTCTGGATGGACTAACATGACCATATATGTGGAAAACGATAATACAAAACAAATATGAATGACAAACAGCAACAAAAATATTTGACGCATTCTTCTCCATTTGCAATGAATAAATGCTTCTACTAATGGATGTTGAACTATCTTAGATTCTTCCGATAATAATGCAATTACGGCTGTTTGTCTTGTAACGGTTTTTGGCGCCAATACATCAAAATCAAGTTTTATCTGAAAGTAGAGTAAAAACAAAATTAAATAATCAAAATTAATTAAATAATTAAAATTAAGACAGGAAAAGGTAGTACAAGGGCGTATCAAATACGTATAAACAGGACAATTATAGGAAACTGATACGCTGGACCAAATACAACATTGGCAGAATACAGAGCGTGATGTTAACTAGAATCATTTGGAGTAAACTTAGGATTATTTATAGAAAAAACTGGTGTGAAATACGCTCACACTTTGTCTTGTCAATGTAAAATAATGAACAATATAACCTATGTTTAATCATGAGTAAACAATGTAGTAAAATGAAAAACTATCTAATATTAATCCTGAGTGAATGACGGTTCAATAGAACTTAAAATACGCGAGATCAATTGACGCTAAACTAAGCTTTGTAGAAGAAAATGCTTGAAATTTAAGTTGTAAATTTTTTTTATTTTATACAACTTTGTCGTAAAATGGACACTAAAGCCGCAATCGTAAAAATCCCGTTGATTATCGATTTTGATTAGAAAAATACAGAAAATCACTAATTGGCTCTAAACTAAAAAGTCGTGGAAAAACATTTTCGAGATGATAGTTGTACTTTTATTAATTTTCTAAAACTTTAACCATATAGGTATACTTTTGCCTTAAAATGTACATTAAGGCCGTAATTTTAAAAAAAAAACACTATTTTACCATGCGAGCACTGCCCCAAGAATTTCAACAGACATATCGTTACCATATCTTGAAGAGCACAAAAAATATGGTACCTACCATAAGTAAATATATGAAAGTTAGGTATCATTCTAACCATAAGAAAAAAGGTTAAAAAAGGTAAAAAGTAAGGTAAGTAAGGCCAGGTAAGTAATTCAGAAAGGTTAAAAAAGTAAAAATAAGAAAGAAGTTAAGGGATTACCTTCTCCCTACCTATTTACCTACCTGTTTATAGGAGGGGAGAGGAAGTAGGGGTTTAGAGGAGGGAAGGAAGAAGGTAAGAAAGTAAAAAAAGAAAAGGTAAGGGTTAATAGGATTAGGAAAAAGAGGTTTAAGTTCCAATGATACTTAACTTTTATATTATTAGATATTTCGTTCACACACAAACTAATCGGTAAAAAGTTGGTTTTTTTGGTTCAGAGGGCCTGAAAACATCGATTACCTTTAAAAACCGACATAAAACATAGACTTCCTTCCCGATACAGATACGTAGGACAAGAGAAAGTAAAACTTAACTATGTACGAGGGTGGAGTGAAAAGTTTCCGGCCTGATAAAGAAAAACAACTTTATTCGATTTTTCGCTTTATTTTTCAACATTATCTCCATCAAGATTAATACATTTTTCATAACGGTGCTCTATTTAATGATAACATTTTTATAGTCCGATATGTCAAGTCCCTCAAAATACTCATTTACAGCATCGATGAATTCCTCGTTGCTCCCAAATCTGGTCCAATTCATTGGTTCGACTGTTGTTTACTTTCAGAAGTGTAGTGGAGAATCCAAGTTTCATTCCACAGTTATAAATCGACGCAAAAATTCGGCGGGGTTTCGCTTGTACAGCGCCAAATATTTGATTGAAACAGTTTTCCGGTTTTTTTTTGTTTTGATCGACCTTTAGCAAACACGGCACCCACCTCGCACAGACCTTCATTCTGCTCAAATGTTCATGCAAAATATTGCGTATACTTTCAGTTGATATCCTAGTAGCCTCAGCTATCTCACTCACTTTTAATCTGCGGTCCTCCATCACTTCTTACTCTATAAACTCTCCCCCCTACTACGCTCCCGCTCTCTCAGAATTCTCCTTAAACTCCTCATCTACACAGCTATCATCAGATCCTTCCTTCTTTACGGTGCACCAGTTTGGTGGCCCGTCCTCTCCTCCGTCAACAAAAGAAAACTCTCCTCCCTTCACAACCGCATAGTAAAACAAATTTCCAACCTCCACTACCTCATCAATAATAAAACCGTCCACGACTACGTCCTCACCCCCACCCTGGAGGAGTTCATACACCGAACTTCAAGAGTCCTTCACGAAGCCGGTCAACGCTCTGTACAGCCAGCTGTCAGAGAAATCTACACGAAACCTCGCCCGCCACAAGTAAAGATTAAACAGCCATTCCACGATTTCCTATAGACTCCCTACAAACATCCCAGTAAATATTTCCTACAAGTAAAGAACACTCCCGACTCGAAAAAGCTTCTCTTCCCAAGACAATGTTCTCGCTGTTATCCCGATTCCGAGCCCATCTTTCCCCCCATTTAATCATCTGTAATTCCAAATAAGAAAAATTTCAAAAAAGTTCCTTTCATCCAATTCTCCGAACGACAAGGTAGCCTAGCTACGACGTCGTCGTCATCCCGAGCGCAAGCTCACTTCTTTCAGGACTCCATCACTATTTTATTAATTTTTTCAATCATTTCGGGAGTTGTGACCTCAACGGGGTGTCCTAAAGTGTTACTGTTTAATCGTTGAATATGATGGAGAAGAGTCTTTTAGCGTGGAATCCAGCTCTTCTTTAATGTGTAATGGTTTTAAGCATTTTAAATAAAAGTATTTGATGACCGCTCGCTTTTCTGATTTTTCCATTGTCACGAAAGCAACGCCTTGTTCAATTGGCTCTCAAATCTACACTAATAGAGCAATCGACCTGAAAATTTATATACAAGTTAGTGAGATATAATACTATATTTGGAAGAATGAAAGATTGCAGATGAAGGCGGAGCATAGTGGCCTAGAACACAGCACATAACCTATTGACTTTCGGCAACCGTATCCTTCGTTGTCACGTTGAGGTCCCGCTGTTCACGTTACTAAACCACAGTTACAAAGTCAGCTAGAGTCAGAACACAGCACATAACCTATTGACTTTCGGCAACCGTATCCTTCGTTGTCACGTTGAGGTCCCGCTGTTCACGTTACTAAACCACAGTTACAAAGTCAGCTAGAGTCGATGGAACGGAGTGTGACAGTAAAGCAGCAACCTCACACATGACCTTGGTTGTTGTTGGCTAGGTCGGACCGGAAACTTTTCACCCCATCCTCGTACGTATCTTAAAATGATTTTAGATATCTTAAAGTTAACTAATATTTCAAGAGGCCCGTTCAAAGAACAAGTATTTAGCTAGTAAATTAATAAAGTTACCTTAAAGTCACGGTCATTGATGGATGCTCTATTGGGCATTATTTTAGAATCTAAAATCTTTCTGAAGAATTCTTCTGGACGAGGAAGGTATGAAAAAATTATATCAATCACTGTTAAACCAGAATGTGTTTGTGCAGCTAAATCTCCACCATTGTTGATCAGAATATTGAGACAATCTCTGTTGCCACTGTATGCAGCTTTATGTAATGGTGTACATCCAACCTGATTACAAAAAATATTTTAAAATATGGTCTGAAACAATCACACGACTTTCTCTAGCCTATTTAAATAATGAAAAATATAATCTACAGTTCACTCCAATTATCTTTGGAACAGTTGTAAACAACTGGTCTACTCTGCTATTGGCTGGATGCGTAGCGTCCCTAATTGTAGTTACAGAAAATGCTTAGCGCAGGCTATCCCAATGGAGAGAGCAAAAGCGCATACAATTTAAATCATATTTAACTAACATTATTTATTAAATACAAAATATGTTAACGTTAACATATTTACAAATTCCTATGATAATTTTTATGATAACATAAGTTCGAATTTCGTAATTTTTTAACTCTACAATAGGCCTACTGTTCTGTATGATGTTGGTTATTTCAAATTTTGAATAATTTGAACTTTTTCAAGCCTAATTATGATAATTATTATGATCAAACCCTGAACTCCAGTAAAAGTCTGGTGTGAAACACTCACACGTCTTTCTCTGCCAATGTAAATAAAACTCCAAATAAGCTATGTTTAATAAAGAATGTAACTACACTTTTGCGATAAAACGCATATTAATGCCGCAATCTTTAAAAAAATCATCGTTTACTACGAAAGCACAAATTCCACCATTACTCAGTTCGTAATTATATGAATGCATGATCAGGAAGGATTCCAAGTATTGATTGAACATAGTTAAGCACAATCCTGTCTCGATTAGTTAGTTTGGAAAATGTTCATTTTCCTCTTTTAAATCTGTGGGGGCACAATTTTGTGTTTGACAAGAAAGCGTACCGGCCAGGAAGCCGGCGGGCCAGCGCGACCCTGAGGTATAGTATCTAATATAATTAGCAATAAGTAGAGACATATATATATATTTTTTCCATACCAAGTCACATGCGTTAATAATATCTTTAGCATTGTATTGTAATAGAAGATTTAGAACTTGGACGCTACCAGCGGATGCAGCAACATGTAGTACAGTATCTCCGACTAACTCAATCGAATGCAGTTTTGCACCACGTTCAAGAAGTAAATGCGTCGCTGCAACTGAACCTAGCGAAACTGAATAATGCAATGGTGAACATTTTATGTCATCGTTCATAACTTTTACGTTTGCTCCTTTCTTGATCAGTAGCTCCACAATCTTCTCATACCTTAATTGAGAAACGAAACAAATATTAAAGGTTTATTTAGTAAACAAATTTTTGATCACTACGAGATTTTTTTCTGTATGTGAAAACAATAAATTGTGATATAAAATGGTACATACTAAGAGAGATTTCATTTAAAGCCTTGACTATTTAGATGGCCTAACAGTTTCCGTAGCAACAGTTTTATTTGGCTTAACAATTTCCATAGAAACAGCTGTTTCTTAGCAAAATAGCCAGTCAGTTTACTTCTACAGGCCGAATCGTGAACGAGACGGGTGGATGAAATTCTTTAAAACATGTACAAATCGTGCAAATTAAGTCTCTGCAGAAGTGTCGTGCTTTGTATCGTTTTAGTATATCTTTCTTATATTCTTTTCACATATTATTCATTGTTTTTTATTCATTGAGACTACTTTTAAATTATTTATATTTTATAGACAATTTATCCGTGTGATAATTGCATACAATACAACAATTGCATAAATAAGTGCATGGTGGAGGCCAGAATGGAGAATAAGAATATCAAAAATCTTTTAAGACAAAAATACTGAAAATCAGCAGGCTGTTATTGTACATGGCGGAACTAAAGCAAATTTATAATAAAACGTCCTACTACTCATCAAATCAAGGAAATACTCCGGTGATTATTACTATGACAGAAACTATCACAACTATGAGAAATCTCTATTAGCGTAGGTAAGTGATACAGAAAGTAACAGATCAAAAAATTATCTGAAAAATGTAAATCGGCTGTAAAACGAACTTGCAATAAATGTCCACGTATTTGTGGAACGTAAATAATTGTTGATTTATTTCTAGTATGTACTTAATGAAAATTTATTATTAATTTGCATCTTTTGTTTTCTAGAAAAGGTTTGATTATTATTTACTTATTGACTTTTCTAGATTCCTTTTTTATGCCTTGCTTGGGGTCTATACATTTGAACATTGTACAATGATATTCTAAAAATGGTTAAGGGAATAAATTCATTGTCAAAAATTATGTATTTTATAAAGTGTTGTGTGTTGAACAAGGTTACTGATTTGCGATGAATGGAATGTTTTGAATAGAACTTTTCGGAATTCGAGAGTAAAAGAAAACTTTTTTCTTTATTTTGATTCCTTTTACAATTTTTCAGTAGAACGGAGAAAGTATTCCGAAGGCCTCGATTACTTGTCAGACCAAAGGTATAAAATCAGTTAGCATCTTTGTGGTGAGTCAAGTCAGTAATTGTATTGTGAATGAAAAGTGTTGTCAGGTCGTTCAAAATAATTTCGTTACGGAACCGGTCTGTGTCTGCCCAAAACAGACAGGTGGGGTGTCAAATTATTTACACTCAATCCGTTCGTTGCAGGGCTAAAATAAATAGTTCTGTTTCTTATCACATGGTCAGCCAATTAAACTGAATCATTTAAGAACAGAAGAGGTAGAGGTGTGAAAGACACTAATCAGAGTTATCTCCTCTGAAAGTAATTAATTTCATTATACAGCCAGACCCTGTGGTGACTGTAGTGAAGTTGTCATTTGCAGAGTGGAAAATATGTGCTTTTCAGAGGGCCCGGCATGCTGATAAGCGTACTTTTCCACTCAGTGAGGAAGGCATGGTAAACCACCTCACTTCTTGTTTTACTTAGTAAAACCTCTACAGGTTCAAAGCAGCCTTTCGGCTGATGACCTAAACAACAACATTGTGTGTGCGTGCGCGTGCGCGTGTGTGTGTGTGTATGGATGGTAGCAAGTAGTTGTGGACACGTAAATCTTGGGAGCACAGGCTCCCAAGAATTTCCCCTACTGGAACTTAACTGAAGTTTGAAGTTTCAACTTCGTACGATATTCCATTCTTGAAATGTTTTGTTCACACACACACACACACACACACACACACACACATGCGCGCACGCACAGACTAGTCGCTAAAAATATGTCTGGGTTCAAAGGATCTGAAAACGTATATTTCTGGTGAAAATCGATTTCGTAAAAAGCAATGAAAACAATAGGTACCTACTTTCCTTCTCTATATTCATATAGGGCAAGAGTAAGTAAAAACTGCTTACACAACCACCATTAAAATAAACTAGTAACCACTGTACAATATAGTATTCAAATCCGTAACTATTAAAGAAGTAAACTACCTTTACAAGGATTTGAACCAGGAACCTTCGT
Organism: Catonia carolina; assembly: GCA_035578175.1. Taxonomy (NCBI): domain Eukaryota; kingdom Metazoa; phylum Arthropoda; class Insecta; order Hemiptera; family Achilidae; genus Catonia; species Catonia carolina. Next base: position 449,549 of record JAQMRL010000023.1, on the reverse strand, counting down.
CCGCAAAAATTAACTGTTAAACAGCTAACTCACGGCTAAAACTTCACCACTAAAATTCTTTCAACATAACTATATTTATTATAGTTACACGGTGAGGGAGGACAGATCTCCCTTCCACTATAAATATCCAGGACTATAGTTGATTTCACGTTCAGAATGCAGTATGCAAAGTCCATAAGCAATGTATTTAATATGGGAGTTTGAGCGCTACTACACTAACTAAAAATATCGACTCCGCACCACATAACCTTCTCATTTACAAACTCCTATTGAATAACGTAGTACGAAACATACTTAATATTTAAATCGTTTTAAAGATCAGGTACAAACATGTATTAAAGTAATGGAATGTTTACCAATTTTATTGTCTTTTTAATTATTTTCAAGTAAAAAATAGTTAGTTTAAACTGATGTCTATAGTTATTGGAAAGAAAATATACTGTTCTCCAAATAAAACTGACGTATTCTTTTTAATTGTCGGTATTTCTGTTAAGGGACATAATACATTTTTTTTCATACGACTATAACGACGAGAATATCGTAATTATTGTGATACATAGTTTTATAGAAACGTATAAAACCTGTCATGTAAACACATGACGGATAAACAAAGTTATTAGCTGGTAAAATAAAGAAAAAGACATTATTATTTTACATATGAGATTATTTTTCTGGAATAACACAATGATAATTCCTTTTGAATTGGCCGTTTTTATGAAAAAAGTAATTATTTCAAACTAGTTAATTATTTCTGTTCCCGTCCAACATAAGACTTGTCATATATCAAATTACAGATAAAATTCTGTATTTTAAAACAAAATAATAAAATACTTATGTCGTCATGGAAAGAAAAGAGGTTAATGTGAAACGCAAAAAAATGTGTCGAGATTTAAACGTCTAACTTTGTACGAGCGTATCTTATTTAAATATCAGAGTATTATAATAACATTTATAGCGTAATAAAATACGATTCATTAGGAAGCGATAACAATTTTTCAGAATTTTTTGATTAAAAATGAGCTTGTTAGAGCGTGTTAAGCGAAACTCTAAATATTTTTGCCCGTGACCATCGGATGGTGTCTGCGGAGGAGAGTAATTGTATTGGGGGTGCCTGATGTTTTCTGTACGCCTGATAACACAACGGGTTCTCATAAGAGCCGTACTGCATTCTGAACGTGAAATGGAGTATAGTGACTTTCCCTTCACCTGTCTTTTATACCGTAGTTTGTAATAATACGGTAGGCATTCTCAGAATCAGGTAACCCCCAGTTTGTAGTAGTGTGCATGTGTATACAATTACGCACGCACACACTTTTAACATAGTGGTTTTACAATACAATGAAAACTCAATGAAATTGTTATGTGGACTCATCTGTTGGGGTTACCATACCTCAGCCGCTCCACGACTACGTCCTCACCCCCACCATGGAGGAGCACACCAAACTTCAAGAGTCCTTCACGACGTCGGTCAACGCTCTGTACAGACAGCTGTCAGAGAAATCTACACGACATCTCGCCCGCCACAAGTAAAGATTAAACAGCCATTCCACGATTTCCTATACAAACATACCTATAAGTATTTCCGACTAGTAAAGAACATTCCCGACAAGAAAAAGCTTCCCTTCCCAAGGCAATGTTCTCGCTGTTATCCCGATTCCGAGCCCATCTTTCCCCCAATTAATCATCTGTAATTTCAAATAAAGAAAACTTCCACAAAACTTCCTTTCATCCAATTTTCCGAACTACAAGGTAGCCTAGCTACGACGTCGTCGTCCCGAGCGCAAGCTCACTTAGAGAAGTGACTTCAGGACTCGGACTCACCTTAGCCGAAAAATTCTGGGCATAGCGCCAGAGACTCTCTTTTGAAATGACTTGTCATTAAGAAAAATAAATTGGCATTTCTCGAGATTTATGGCAAGTATACACGTAGAAGTTGGAGGGGCAGTGGCCTTGGTAGTAGTGGAGGGGCTTCCTTTACTAACCATAGCAAAAGTAGCTGGCGAAGAAGGGTAAATTCAGTGAGAGAAGTTTGAATTATAGACTAACTCGGTGGGTTGAATTTTACACAAGTGTTAACATTTACACATCAGTTTTTTGTCTTTACATATCCTATACTTCCCTTTTGGTTGTCTCCTGAACGCAGTTATAAAAAGTTAAAAACATAACCTAATTTTAATCATGAGTGAATGACAACCACTGTTCGACTTAAAAATACGGAAAATTACTAGTTGACGCCAAACTAAGTTCTGTAAAAGAAACTGCTTGAAATAAAAGTTGTAGATTTTATAATTTTCTATAACTTTGATTACATACACTTTTGTTGTGAAATGCATTCTAAGGGAGCAATATTAAAGATCCCATTTTTTTTTTGATTTTGATGAGCAAAATACGTAACACTAATCAACACTAAACGAAGCGTTCTACAAAAATTGTTGAAAATAAAACTTGTACGTTTTTTAATGTTCTACAACTTTGATTACCTATATACACGTTTGACCTATAATGCACATTAAGCCGCAATCTGAAAAAAATAGGCTACCACGAGAGCACCTCCCCTTCTCACGAATTGCAATAGACATGAAGCTTAACCTATCTTGTAGAGCATAACGAATTTAGTAAATCGCACGATCTTTAACCCTTTCAGCGCCGACACAATATTTAAAAGTTTGGTCTACCGCCATTTAATTTGAATAAGGGTGTACTAAAAGTGCCAGTCCTTAATTCGTAAACTTGCAGCCGTGAGCCTCCCATTGCCGACTAAAATTTCAACGTTACAGAAAAATAAATTTTCCTGTTAAAAATTAATTTTTATTCTTCATAAAAAATCGTTCTAACCCTAAAAATATTCAAAATAGTTTTTTTTAGTTTATATAAAGTCACATCGAGAGCTTGGTCATTAGCAACTACTGTGGGTTTTGGTACCTTAACGGTGGTTTTAATGTGTTAAAATTTCTAGACCCTAGCCGGAAATCGAACCCGGGACCTTTCGCTTTGCAGACTAACGCACTAGTCACTACGCCACGGAGGCGGTATCAAAATACATTATTCTATTAATTTTTGTTAAAAGCGGACGTTGGTACTTTATGCATAACTTACGGACGTCCGGTAAACTGGATGTTGTCACTACGTAAAATATATCGACGTCCTGTTTTCCGGACGTTAGTACTGAAAGGGTTAAAAAATAGTATGGGCCGATAAAATCGGATAAATTATTACTTCCTGTTGACCGATTTTGATGAAAATATTCGTGTCTGATTTCCTAGTGGTAATTACTTAACTTAAATTTTAAGTTTCACCTTCATACAATATTCCGTTGTTGAAATATTTTGTTTATATGGTCTAATTACACAGAATAATCGGTAAAAACATGTTTTTTTGGGTTCAGGAGGCCTGTAAACGTGTATTTCCCGTGAATACTCGATTTAGAGAAATCGATAGTAAACAATACGTTCTTTCCTTATAAATTCATTATAGGGCAAGAGAAAGTAAGGAAACCAAATTCTGATGTATGATTAACAGAAAAACTTCAAAATTAGAAAACCAATAAACTTGAAAACTTATGAACATGATAACCTTGAACTCTTACCTTGTGACTGCAAATACATCATCAGGTAGAATTCCAGCACCGGCCAACAACAAAGGACTAAGTCCTTTTTCATCTAATGCATTTACATTTGCACCGTTCTTCAATAGTACTTGGACCGAAGATACATTTCCACTTTTCACAGCTTGGTGTAAAGGTGTACGACCCCAACATTCCGGAAATGGTAACTACAATTAATAAAAATCTGTTGTTAGACACTCATATGACTTTATTTTGCCAATACAAATAATAAAAAATATAACCTGTTTTTAATCTAATAGTAAACTATGTAAAATGTAAAACATTACCTAATTTTAACATGAGTGAATGTCGAAAAATGAAAATCACTCTTTGTAGAAATTAAAAATACGGAAAATCACAAATTGACGCTAAACTAAATGTTGTAGAAAAGAATCCGAAAACGTTATTATTCATACAGAAATGTTCAATAAATTATTATCCATTTAAAGATATAAACTTTCATTATTGCGAAAACTATGGAAGTTTTTTTTTATTCCTAATTTGTGTACGTTGCAATCTGTTCAATTTAGAACAATAAGCAACCCCATGACCCAATGAGATGAGGGTGATGTAGGCATATGACGTGTAAATGAGGTGTAGTCTTGTACAGACCCAGGCCGACCATTCCTGAGAGAGTATGGTTAATTAAACCCCAACCATCAAAGTACACCGGTAACCACTGACTAGTATTCAAAACCGTATAAAAGTAACTACCTTTACTAGGATTTGAACCAGGAATCTTCGTCTCCAAAAATCAGCTGTTAAACAGCTGATTTTGGTGACGACTTTACCTCTAGACGTCTAGACCAACCCGGTGGGTCAAATCTATGGAATCAAGTTTATGGAAGTTAACCTTAAATATGTCGCAATATGCAATGTTAGCAGGATGGTCTTCTATTAACCAAGCTGCGTGTAACAGACTTTGAATTTGATTCATTAACTATTTTGCCGAGCGCCCATTGCTATACTTTTATACCGATCAAATCAACTGGGGTATTTGAATTACAAACAAATAGCCAGATTAAATTATAAAATATCTGGTGTGAAACGCTCACACGACTTTCTCTTGTCAATGTATATAATAAAACATATAACCTATATTTATTCATTAACAAGCAATGTAATATTACGAAAAACATAACTTTATTTTAACCATGAGTGAATGACGCAGAAAGAAGATCAACCTCTATAGAACTCAAAAATACGTAAAATAACTCATAATAATTCATGCTAAACTAAGCTTTGTGAATATGTTTGAAATAAAAGTTATAGATTTTTTAATTTCCTATAATTTTTACTACGAGTATATAGTTTTGTTGTAAGGCCGCAATCTTAAAAAATTCTCTTTTGAACGATTTTGACGAGAAAAAATAGAGAAAATTACTAACTGACGGATAAACTAACCGTTGTAGAAAAAATGTTTGAAACGAAAGTTGTAGGGTATTTTAATTCCTACAACTTTAATTATACACTTTAACCCTAAAAATCATATTAAGGCCGCAAAAAAAAATACCACGAGAGCACAGGTCCCCAGGAATTTCAACAGACATGATGCTTACGCTATCTCGTAGACTATAGAGCATAAAAAGTGTAGTAGGGCTAAATCAGGCGATTTCAGAAAAAAATTTTAAAGGTAACGTTTGATAAATCGCAAAAAGTGAAAAATGCACGAATAAACTACTATTTTTGGTTGATGGATTTTGATGACAATGTTCGTGTCGGGTCCCGCAGTGGTACCTAACTTAAGATTCAAGTTTCAACTTTATACGATATTTCATACTTGAGATCTCTTGTTCACACACATACACATACACACACACACACACACACACACACACACACACACACACACACACACACACACACACACACACACACACATCACAAAAGAACATGGTTTTTTGGATTCAGGGGTCCTGAAAATGTGTATTTCGGTGTAGCAGAAAGGCTGGTTTGAACAGCTAAGAGAGGCTTTACTAGGTAAAACGAGGAGTGAGGTGGTTTACCAATCATTTTCTCACTAAGTGGAAAAGTATAATTATCAGCATGCCAAAAACAAAAAGGATCTACTTTCCATCCTGCAAATGACATCACTTCATTCACCACAAGGTCTGGCTGTATAATGAAATTCATTACTCTCAGAGGAGATAACCCTGTATATTCATATAGGCCAAGAAAAAGTAAAAAAATACAGTTAAACTTCTCTTAACGACCACCCCACTCTCCGACCGAATATTTGTCGAACCGATTTTATTACTAATAAGACCAATGTATTATATACCGCATAAAGCGACCAACCCTCACTCCGACCAACGTCCACCGGGTAAAAAGGCATTTTTGTTTTCGGGTGACCATAAATTTTACAGCCACAAGGTTTAGAGAATTTTCAATACGGAAGATGGACACCGATTGAGGAGGTCTATGTAAAACGAGCCTTTACTGTTATTAGGGAGATGATGTTTTTGAACTCTTCCCGATTGTTTCTATAGGACTAAAAAATTTTATTTCAATATCTTTGTATTTGAAATGAAGAAGACAGCGCACTAAGCTCTTTTTGTTTGTGAATGAGGTTAAAAAAGGTAAAAAGACCCTTTTACCGCATAACGTAGGCCTATAATATTTAATAATAAAACCACCAATATTTCTATAAACCTCGATTAAGCGACCAACTCTCAAAAAGAGCAATTTACTCTTAAAATTGTGGTGGTCGCTTTAGAGTGGTTTAACTGTAGGACTATACTATTTTATATTCTTACATTATTTGCAGCTGTAGCTTCTCTGGAACAATTCGTACCATCCATACATTCCTGATCATTAAAACTGAACCGATTGTCCGGTCTATGCGTTATTGCATATCTGCTATTAATTGAAGCACACGCAGATAATAAAATCTCAATCACTTTTGTATGACCTAATGTAGCGGCGTGGTGTAACGGAGTGCGACCCAATTTGTCACAACAGTTCGCCTGAAACAAACCAAAAGAATTAGGCTAGTGCTAAACTAATATTGCTCGGGAAGGAGCATATGACACTCACATAATACCGCTTTTAAAAGTATAGAAAAAAATTGAATTTTTTTAACAGTGTAATTCTTTTGCAATCAGTTTTTCTTGAAATATAATCATAAACTTTAAGCAGAGATGATAAAAATCTGAGTAATAACGTTCTTAGAATGACAGCTTTGGAGAACGAAAGAAGAAAGCTTTCAATTTACAAAGTGCAGATGGCAAACGATTGTTGAATGGCCATGAGAGAGTAGAAAAGTGGAAGGAATACGTAGATCAACTATACAGGGGAAAAAAGATCATATTTATACGGTGGAACAAGAAACTGATGTTTAAGAAGATCAAAGAGGTGACCCTATACTAGGGGAGGAATTCGATCGGGCACTTAAGGATATGAATATGAATAAGACGGCAGAAATAGATAACATCTGTAGAAGTTATTATTACGTTGTGGAGAAGTTCCACGAAACAAATTGTACGAACTTGTGTGCAGAATATATGAGAGAGAAGTAGCCTACCATCGGACTTAAAAAAAAATTATGATTCCCATACCAAAAAAGTCAGGAGTGGAGAAGTGTGAACATTATAGAACTATCAGCCTAACGTGCCATGCATCCAAGATACTAACAAGAATTATTTACAGGGAATAGAACACCGAGTTTAGAGTATTGTATGATGACCAATCTGGATTTAGAGAGAGAATGGGAACTAGAGATGTAATATTGGTTCTGAGATTGATTATTGAGAAAAAGGATAAAGAAAAGTAAAACTTCTTTATGGCATTTGTAGATTTAGAGAAAGCATGTGACAATCCGGAATGGAGTTGGCCTAAAATGATTAAAACCTTGAAAAGACTAGGAATTGAATACAAAGAAAGGAAAGTTATCTACGATCTGTATAAGAATCAAACGGCTATTTTAAGAATTGAGTGGTACGAAAAAGAAGCTGCCGTAAGAAAAAGTGTACGACAAGGATGTTCATTGTCTTTTTATGCTTGTATATTTTGACTTTTTATAACTTGTATATAGAAGAGGCTACAAATGAAGCGAAGGAAAAATTTGACGCAGGAATAAAAGAATTCTCGGAGAAGCAATAAAAATGCTGAGATTTGCCGATGATATCGTAGTATTTACCAAGTCAAAGAAAGAACTAAAGGATATCTTAAATGAAATGGATCAGACCATGAAAAAGAATTACTTCATGAAAATTAACAAGAATAAAATAAAAGAGTTGTGTAGTAGCATGAGTGGTTTAGAAGAGATGGGAAATTTAAAAGTAGGCAACGAAAACATATATACAGGAAGTTGGGGAATTCTGCTATCTAGGGAGTAAAATAATAAAGGATGGTAGAAGCACAAGTGATATAAAAAGTAGGATTGCTCAAGCTAGAAAAGCTTTTGAAATGAAACACAGCTTACTGACTACTGTTTTATATTATTAATTAATTAATTAATTAATCGATGAATTAGTAAGAAGTAACTAAATAACGTCCGACTTATCAGTGGATGGTGCTCTCCATGCACATCACTCACGTCATTTCAGTCATTCTTTCATCCACTATCGTACTGATTGGTTGTTTATTTTGGAACAATTGTAAATTTCATTAATAAAGTTAATAATAAAAATAAAAATCTGGTGGGAAACACTCACACAACTTTCTCTTGCCAATGCAAATGATTAACAATATAACCTAATTTTAGCAATAAAACATTAGAAATAAACAAAAAACTTACCTCAAAAACAATGAAAATTGAACTGTTTGGCTTAAAAATACGGAAAATCACTCTTTCACGCTAAACTAGGCTCTGTAGCGAAAAATGCTTAAAATAAAAGTTATAGATCTTTTTATTTTCTATAAAATTTATTATATACACTTTTGTCGTAAAATGCATTCTAAGGCCGAAATCTTAAAAAAATTGATTTTTCACACTTTTTCGTGAGAAAAAAATCAAAAAATCGCTAATTACTGCTAAACTAAGCGTTATACAAAAAAATGTTTGAAATAAAGTTGTAGAATTTTTAATTATCTACAACTTTTATTATATACATTTTTGCGCTAAATTGCATATTAAAACCGTAGTCTTAAAAAAACTATGTTTTTACGTAAAAACACCCTCACCAAGAATTTCAGCAAATATGGCGCCTACCCTATCTTGTAGAGAATAAAAAAATTGAGTAAACCAGGCGATTTTAAAAAAAATCGTAGGACCAGTTTTTGAGAAAATTGCAAAAAAGTGAAAAATTATACGAATAAACTACTACTTCCGGTAAACCGATTTTGATGAAAATGTTCGTGTCGGGTCCGGTAGTGGTATGTAACTTAAGTTTCAAGTTTCACGTCCATACGATGTTCCGTTCTTGAGATATTTTGTACACACACACACACACACACACAGACAAATCGCTAAAAACATGTTTTTTGGGTTCAGGGGGTCTGAAAACGTATAGATCCGGTGAAAACTCGATTTCGAAAAATCGACATGAAAACAATACTTTCCTTCCTATATATTCATATAGGCAAGAGAAAGTAATAAAGTTACTTACCCTAGCACCATGTTCTAAAAGAAGTTTAACAATTTCAACTGCAACATTCTCATCACATATATTTGCTGCTAACTGAAGAGGTAACACCAACATAGGTCCACAAGTGCTGTTCACTATAACTTTACATTTGTTACTGTCGTCAATTCCATCTAACAATTCTTTCACACGTTTATAACTAGCCCATTGGATGGCCGCCATTAACGCAGCTACATTACGACACAATTGGTTTTCTTCACGTAACATATTTTCATTAATTTTTCAAACAAACTGGTGAAATTCTTTTATTCTAAATAGCAAAATCTAATATATTGTTTATAATATATATTTTAAATGTATTTTAAGTATACCCTATCATCAAATTCTTGATAAATTCTCTGAAAACAAATTAAAAATATGTTGAGTGACACAATTTTATAATTTAAAAATATCTGGTATGAAACACTCACACTACTTTATTTTGCCAATGTAAGTAATTTATACTAATATTATTAAAAAGCGTGATTTTTGTGCAGGATAATTTCCAAAAGTACTGAACGGATTTTAATGAAATTTTGACAGCACATTCGTACTTCTATTAACAGCAACATTTCGTTTTAAAATTTCAAAAATAACCCTAAGGGCACTAATGAAGAATTTCATTAATAATGTAGTGTGTGTGTGTGTGTGTACATGTGAGTACGTATTGTTGTAGAAGTAGACGAAGGGGTTTGATGATGGTGAGAGACGTACGCGGAGGAAATTATCAACGTCGTTTTGTGTGTACTATGTTGAAGACAGCTAGAGACGTACGCGGGGAATTTATAAAACGTTTTGTGTGTGTGTGTGTGTGAACGTTGGAGTCTAGCAGCTACACAACTTCTGTTAAATATTAAAAAAATCTGGTGTGAAACACTCACACAACTGTCTCTTGCCAATGTAAATAATTAACAATAAAGCTAACATTATTAATAAAATATTAGAAATAAACAAAAAACTAACCTCAATAAACATAACCTTATTTTAATCATGAGTGAATGACGCAAAATGAAAATCGTACTCAGTTTGGCTTAAAAAACGGAAAATCACACTTTCACGCTAAACTAGGCTCTGTAGAGAAAACTTCTCTAAATAAAAGTTGTAGATCTTTTAATTTTCTATAAATTTTATTATATACACTTTTGTCTTAAAATGCGTACTACGGCCGAAATCTTAAAAAAATCGATTTTTCACACGTTTTCGTGAGAACAAAACAGAAAATCGCTAATTACCGCTAAACTAAGCGTTATACAAAAAAATGTTTAAATCAAAAGTTGTATAATTTTAAATTCTCTACAACTTTTATTATATACGTTTTTGCGCTAAAATGCATATTAAAGCCGTAATCTTAAAAAAACAACGTTTTTACGTGAAAACGGCCTCACCAAGAATTTCAGCAAAAATGGCGCCTACCCTATCTTGTAGAGAATGAAAAATTGAATAAACCAGGCGATTTTTAAAAAAATCGTAGGACCAGTTTTCGAGAAAATCACAAAAAAGTGAAAAATTATACGAATAAATTACTACTTCCGGTTGACCGATTTTGATGAAAATGTTCGTGTCGGGTCCGGTAGAGGTATGTAACTTAAGTTTCAAGTTTCAAGTTCGTACGATGTTTCGTTCTTGAGATATTTTGTACACACACACACACACGCGCGCGCGCGCGCACACACACACACACACCAGACCAATCGCTAAAAACATGTTTTTTGGGTTCAGGGGGTCTGAAAACGTATAGATCCGGTGAAAACTCGATTTCTTAAAATCGACATGAAAACAATACTTTCCTTCCTATATATTCATATAGGCAAGAGAAAGTAAAAAAAAAAATCTGGTGTGAAACACTCACACAACTTTCTCTTGCCAACGCAAATAATTAACAATAAACCTAACATTAGTATTAAAACATTAGAAATGAACAAAAACTAACCTCAAAAACATAACCTTATTTTAATCATGAGTGAATGACGCAAAATGACAATCGAACTCAGTTTGGCTTAAAAATACGGAAAATCACGCTTTAACGCTAAACTAGGCTCTGTAGAGAAAAATGCTCTAAACAAAAGTTGTAGATCTTTTAATTTTCTATAAATTTAATTATATACACTTTTGTCGTAAAATGCATACTAAGACCGAAATGTTAAAAAAATCGATTTTTCTCACGTTTTCGTGAGAAAAAAAACAGAAAATTGCAAATTACCGCTAAACTAAGCGTTATACAAAAAAATGTTTGAAACAGAAGTTGTAGGTTTTTAAATTCTCTACAACTTTTATTATATAAGTTTTTGCGCTAAAATTTATATTAAAGCCGTAATCTTAAAAAAACAACGTTTTTACGTGAAAACAGCCTCACCGAGAATTTCAGCAAACATGGCGCCTACCCTATCTTGTAGAGAATAAAAAATTGAGTAAAATAGGCGATTTTAAAAAAAATCGTAGGACCAGTTTTTGAGAAAATCGCAAAAAACTGAAAAATTATACGAATAAACTACTACTTCCGGTTGACCGATTTTGATGAAAATGTTCGTGTCGCGTCCGGTAGTGGTATGTAACTTAAGTTTCAAGTTTCAAGTTCGTACAATGTTCCGTTCTTGAGATATTCTGTTCACACACAGACACACACACACACACACACACACACACACACACAGACACACACACAGACCAATCGCTAAAAACATGTTTTTTGGGTTCAGGGGGTCTGAAAACGTATAGATCCGGTGAAAACTCGATTTCCAAAAATCGACATGAAAACAATACTTTCCTTCCTATATATTCATATAGGCAAGAGAAAGTAAAAAACGATTACACATGTTTCGCGTGCGAAGCCGCGCGGTGCATTCAAGTAAAACATAATATAACCTATCTCAACAGCTAAGTAGCATCAACAGCTTGGTCATTAGCGATTATTGTGGGTTTCGGTACTGTAACGGCAGGGCCGTTGAATAAGAGATTTCTATTCAACGGTCCTGCTGTAACGGTAGGTTTTAACGCGTTAAAATTTCCAGACCCTTGCCGGGAATTGAACCCGGGACCTCCGCAGTGTAGGCTAGCGCGCTAACCACTAAACCACGGAGGCGGCCTTAACCTAATTTTAATCATTAGTGAATGACACAAAATGAAAATCAATTTCTGTGTGCGTTAAAAATACGGGAAATCACTTATACTGACCCTAAAACTAGGCTCAGTAGAAAAATTCTTTAAATACGTAGATTTTTAAAATTTTCTAAACTTTAATCGCCCTATACCTATACTTTTATCATAAAATGCATACTAAGACCCCAATATTTAAAAAAAAAAATCCATTTTCTTTACCGATTTTGATAGAAAAAATACGTAAAATTACTAATTGTCACTAAACTACGCGTTGAACAAAAAATGTTTAAAATAAAAGTTGTAGCTTTTTTAACGTTCTACAACTTTTATTACAAACACTTTTGTCCTGAAATTCATATTAAGGCTGCAATCTTAAAACGTTAAAAAACATTTTTCATTTGCATGGTTCTATTTCCCATTCCTGAATAACTTTTTCCAGCACACAGTTAAAAAGACTGGGTGACAGTCCATCACCCTACCTAAAGCTTGTTTTAATTTCAAACTCTTCGGAGATTTCTACCAGAAATTTTACTCTTGATCGTGTCTCTGTTAATGTTTCCTTAATGATTATCGTTGTTTTGATGGCCACTCCAAATTCTTCTAAAAAATTCAGTAGCGTTTCTCGATCGATTACACCATAAGGTTTCTTAAAATCGACAAACACCGCCACTCTTGTCACATATATATCTCTTAAGCTCAACTCGAAGGATGATTCAACTACGAAATTGTCGCCGATTGCGGGTAGTAACAAAATTCAATGAGGCCGCCTCCGTAGCGTAGTGGTAGCGCGCTTGGCTACCACGCGGAGTTCCCGAGTTCGATTCCCGGCCAGGGTCTGGAAGTTTTCACGAGTTAAATACCGCCGTAACATATCCACCGTAGTCGCTAATCACCGAGCTGTTAATGCGACTTTAAATAAAAAAATTCAATGGGATTAAATACGAAACGTACGTGAGTGTACAAACGGGCAACGACAACAAAGCGACAGTCGGCGGCTGCAGTGCGAATTGTCCGCAAGCCAACGACAAAACTGCCGTTGCTTGCAGTCAGAACCAACTCGCACACGACGGCAATCTAACAACTTCCCAGCGTTCACTTCACTCGTTCAACTCCCAGTACATTACGGCACAAGTAGTACTTCCTTCAAAGTCATAATTTTGTATTCTACGATATGTCCACTTGTTTTATTTGTCATTCCTTCATTACTAAAGTGGCAGGAAAACCTGTAATTAATATCGAAGACGAATTTTTTGACACGGAAAGTTTTATAGAAGTAAGAAAGTTACTTCTTACTTCTTCTATAAATATGAATGTAGTCAATAGTAGTTTTATTCATCCAAAAATATTTAAAAAAATTGTTATCATATTTTCTTACGGAATGAAACAGTAGGTCTAACTTAAAAATTGACTCTCAATTTTATTTTCTATTACGGGATGCACCCAAAACAATCTATTTCTACGACGTAATAAAAGCAACAATATAGGTTCCCCTACAAAATCCATTTTAGTGCTGAACAGATTTAATAATTTTAGAGTAATATTGTAAGTGTCGCTAGCTGTCGTTGAACGGACTTCAAGCAGCGTCTACCCGACGACAAAAATGTAATCGGTGAGCAGTTCGTTTCGACAACACTACTGTAATCGGCGACAGTAATGTAATTTAATTGTCGCTGCATTATTGTTCGTGTGAGAATTTTATATGTCTTGAAATATAACTTTCAAATTTTTGAAATAATACATAATTTTAATTAAAAATTATTGAAATAAAACAAAATTTTACCTGGGGGAAACCAGAACGAGCAACTAGTTGATAAATACAAATATAAGTACCTTTTTAAAGTTATCCTTACTTGAACAACAAGTAATGTGACTTTTTACTCCATAAACAGAAAATTACATAAAACATAAATTAGACGCATCATTATTCTTTGGAATAAAACACATAATAAACATATTTAAGGAAGTAGAAACAAATCACATCGATAAGGAAGGAAATAATATTACATTATCACTTTAGTATTCCTACTTGTGGTTCTTAATGAGAAACTTATCAAAATTTTCATACAATCCTATCAATTATTATCGTAAATAAGATTGCGGTGTACGTGATGTAACAATACGGATATTTTGACTGTCTTACAATAAGTTAAAAAATATTAAGACCAAGTTATCTGATGAAAGTTCCTGGCCATTTCTTAGAAAATTAAAATTGTTTTTCCCAATTACCTTCGTTCTAAAAATTAGAAATACGTAAATTTATTTGAACTAGCGAAAACACCCGTTCTTCGAACGGTTTTCTTGGTGCTCTAGGCGTACCGAGTTCGATCCTTGTCATGTCTGATATTCTTTAATCATACATTGTTATCTACCTCCTTTCAATGTCAGCATTATTATTAATGTTAAAAAAACAGTTTGACGTAAAATAAAAGCAAGATCTTGGTGTATTACGAATTAAGATACGCAGCGCTTTATTATTTTCAGAAGCGCAGTTAATTTTTAATTTCCAAAAATAATGATTAATGAATGTAAATTAGCCTATATTGAGATATGATATATATCTCAATGTATTCATATTAACTCAATTACCAGTCAAGATGCCAACCGTAGCTTATGTTCATCAACAGACTTGGCCTCGCGAAGTAGTGAGTATCTCTCCTTGTCAGCTTCCAGGCGTCTGGAACGGGCTTCAGAACACTCACGTCTGCGAATAGAAGCCTGGCGTACCGTTGAGGAATTGAACCAGTCGTTGTTCACATTGTTTTACGGGTTTAATTTGGCGGGTATAACTAAGCCTCTCTCGATTTGTTTTTAGCCTTGATGTAGTAGCTTCCTGGCTCTCGTTGGCCCTGTTTAATTTTATTTATTTTTGCACGTCTTGTAACTTTGGTCAAGCATTTCCGCGAAGTCATAACTTAAGTCATAAGTTTAGTTTAGTTTAGTTAGTTCATAAGTCTTGTAACTTTGACCTCTTCCGCGAAGTCATAATTGTCTTTGAAAAAATAAAAATAAAATATACCGTACGGAGTTAAGAGATATCTAGGAGTAAAGAAAACGAACGACGTAAGAATACCAGAACATGTAAAAACTTGAAAATCTATTATCAATAAAGGGATTAAAATAAGATGAAATTGAAAGAATCGACATACAATGTGTACAACAGTAATGCAATTTTTATCGAGGCTGCGACCTCTGTATAGCCTTATTTTTTACTGGTGGTCTAGGGTATGTGTATAGGCGAAACCTAAACAAATTCAACAAAAACATCTTCACAAAAATTAATTTGTATACTTTTTTACAGAAATAAATAAATTTACTACAGAGCAATGAAAATTGCTGTTGTGATACAGTTAAATGAAAGGTAAATCAGAATAGCAACACCTCATGATCGATAACTACCATAACTAACTCTAAAAAACGACTGATTAATTTTTGACAATGTGACCGAGAATGGGTGTGTCGTGTGTGGTAGGGTACAGGTGTAATGGGTCGGGTAGGTAACTGAACAGAGCTACTGAATGGATACCGGCCTACTAATTGTTATGTTTGTATATTAATTCTAAAAAATATAATAAGTTTATTTTTATAAAATTGGTAATATCTCCGTTATTATAAACGAAAATGAAAAACTTCATGTAACCAAACTTATTTGTCTTTAAATGTTTTGTAATTTTGATTACATAAAATTTTTTGATACATTCATGAACGAAGACATTCGTAGTTTTTTTGTTTACCCCTCCCTCTGAACTCCCCCATCCCTTTGTAATATTAAAAAATGTTTAGCCTATTAAAATTATAACCTATTTAATAACCGTTATGTAACTGTGATAATAAATTCAAAGGAACTACCGTCGGTTTGTTCAGTCTAGAAGATAAGAAGCATAACAAAGGGGAAGAGACTGAGTGTGGGAGAGAAAGTGAGTAAGGAGAGCGTGCAGGAACTGAAGTAAGAGAGAATGAACGCACTGGTTATTGAAAGAGAATGCTGGCCCTTATGGCCCAGTGAACAGACCAACCATGTCACACGTAGCTTTTACAGTGGTTAAAGAGCAAGTATACAAGTATTAGTTCAAAATACATTTTGTCTATTAATTGTGAACAGTGAATGAAAGAGTGAATTGTTTTACTAGTTTCTAAAGTAAAGCAATTGTTCTCTTTTAATAGTGACAGTGAGCTGTAAATGTGAATGAGTAACCGATTTTTGATTCAGTGATAGGGACACAAGAACTGTTGCTCATCTATCTAAAGAACTATGGTCACTGTGTCTTCTGTCTTAAACATGAACAGAGAATGAGTAGGCTTGCTGATTTTTGTAACAGTGACTGAGGAACGGTTACTCGCCGATCTGAAGAACTATGTACCGTGACTCGTTCACAGTGACAGTTCTTTTGTCTCTACACTATTCTGGATAGCAACCAACAACAAGAAGCTGGTATTTAGTCACCAAGGGTAAATAAATTAACAAAAATTTTAAATCATCACTCAATATGTTTAATATATTTTACATATTTTAAAAATTTTGTTACAGTATATTGACCATGTATATTATATATAAGTTAATAAATAAATAGATTAAATACATTTTTAATCTACATTTATGTATGTATAGTATAGCTACTCATACTTATCTTAAATTACATATTTAGAATATTTATAAACTTAAAGAATAATATTTACAAATATATTAAGTATATTTACAAATTCTAAATTATTTAAATAATTTTGATATATATATTTACAAGTTTTAATAATTTATTTTACATTAGAATGAAATTTTAGAGAAGATATTATTTTCTATAAATTAATACAAGATTAATTATGCGATTACCAAAATATTAATACTTATATAATTAATATAAGATTAATACAAGAATAATTTGTAAAGGGTTGTTTTCATAAAAAAAATATTGAATATTTTAGTTTTCTAT
Source organism: Catonia carolina (assembly GCA_035578175.1). NCBI lineage: Eukaryota > Metazoa > Arthropoda > Insecta > Hemiptera > Achilidae > Catonia > Catonia carolina. Next base: position 432,360 of record JAQMRL010000023.1, on the reverse strand, counting down.
AAACCTACTTCACTTTTCTGTAAACTTGCTGTTCACTTCTAAATACCTTTCATAACACTATGCCTGCTTCTTTAACCTCTTTGCATAAGTGTTGACTAACTGGAAATTGAACCAGTTCACATTAGTCTTGAGTTCCTTGTAATCAAATTGTTGCTCACCAAGCCATTCTTTCAAGTATAAGAGCACAAAATAGTTGTTAGGTGCAAGATTGTGACCATACAGTGGATGATCAAAAAGTTCCCAATCAAAATCTTGAATCTTCTCCTTGGTTCGGACAGCAGTGTGAGGACATATGTTGTCATGAAGGATGACAGTTACACGTGTCATCAATTTTGGATCGCTTTATATATCAAATGCAATTGTTGCACCACATTCCATGAAATCAACCCTTTTCGTCTCTGAAAATGGTAGCCATTCATTTTCCGACTTGAGTAAGGAGATTGCTTAAATGTTTTTAGTTTTCATGAAGTTGATTGGCACCATTGCATTGATATGGTTTTATTTCGGCATTGTTGTACAATATCAAGTCTCATCATCAGTAACAATGTGGGAAAACAAAACTGAGGAATCAAGACTTTTGTTCAGTTCCCAGGCGGCAAACTTTTATGTAGAGGGGTTAAAGAAGATGGTGCAGCGTCATGAAAGTGCTTACAAGTTAACAGTGACAGTGACTAAGTAAAAAAGTGAAATAGGTTTATACTAAAACTAACAATAAAAATTCTCCAACAAAATTTTTTTAAAACCGGGACTTACTTTACAAATAAGCCTCGTAAATAAACTTGAATGAGGACCGAGTACTCTCAGGTTTTTTTTTCAGAGATACCATTTTGATCTCTTATATTATGTAATTCATGTTTATCAACATTTTACCTTGACACATGTTAAAATGGGACATACTTATGACCAGTTTTTTCAAAACCCGTTGCAAGTAACCAACTGAAACTTAGGCAGGCCTATCAATATATAAACTGAAATAAAGGCTCTAGCCCAAAAGTTCAGGTAATGAATTTCCAAAGCCAGCTACCTACACTTGTGCAGCGGATTCTGGAGGGTTGCGAGACCATCAAAATAAACTAACGATATGGTCCAAAAAGTGCAACAACTATTGGACAGCGATCAATGAATAAGTGTCCAAATGTTTGCTGAAGACAGTAGCATAACCCGTATCAGTTATTCACCACATTTTAACTGAGGGTTTAAACATAAAGATCTGCACCAAGATGGTGCTAAAAGTTCTCACCCACGATAAGAAGAAACAGTGCCTTTTGAAGTCCCAGTAATTACTTGAACATTACAAAACTAAGCACGAAATTTTGACTTCAACCAGTTGACTTCTTTTTGTTTCCCAAGATACAAAGAACTCTGAAAGGAGACCACCATGAAACGCTGGTGAGGGTAAAAGAAGCTTTCATGGCCTGTCTATGAGAGGTCCGCATTGAGGCCTTTCAAGGATTTTATGAGGGATAGGTGAAGCACTGGAAAATGTACATAGTCAGGAGAGTACTTTGGAGTGTCAGGAGGAGAGTACTTTGAAAATTTATAAAGATATTGTAAATTTATATTCAATAAATGACAAAAAAAAAATTACCGGAACTTTTGGGACAGACCCTGTAATCTGGGGAAAGTAAAAATTCCCTGACTACGTGTGGGTTTACTGAATGACATTAATGAAGGAAATTTTTACCTTTGAAGGGAGTTTTTTCTTTTTTCGTTAGTGATCACTCTCAATATCACGTTAAGTTACAAAACCCAACACTAGGTAACTAATGTAACAGGGGTTTTGTTTAGAGAGAAAGAGAAAATTTATATTCATTCTCCTGTCTGCCATATATTAATTTTTAGTCCTATACAATTGAGAACAAAACCAATTAATAGATTTGTTTCTTTTAAATACAATAAAGTACTGCTGCCTACCTGTACCTTATGTTGTGATGGAGATAAACTGATTTGAAATATACTCTTCACGAATGGCACTGAAGTGATTAACTGTCGCAGGAAGGTTAAATACTATATAATGGTGTTTAAATAATTTATTTTAAAAACTCCTCCAAACTTCCAGGCCAAGTACATGTCGACTGGGCTTTAACACATTGAACCCAGAAGGTAAAATCATGGATGCTTTGCTAAGCCGATCCGCCATTGCAGTGAAAAAATACCATTACGCCTATAGCCATCATCTGGCCACCTAAACAATCTTACTTATTTGTTCATCTACTCACCAACCAAATATAGTAAGGTATTAAACACATTTGTTGTCAAGTTTCTATGAAATTAATTTTTTAGTTATTAGAAATTAACAAATTAATATTTTAAAATTAAAAAAATGAAAATTATTTTCGTGTGTAATCTTAAATAGAGAAACACACCGAAAAATTATCTTTTACTCGCGCAAAATTATTTCATGAACGTGATTATGATAGCACATTTATTATTATATAACGTACAGTGCATAGAGATCGCAAGTTCTTGAAGTAACAGAAATTACTTTTGAGTAGTAATTAAACTATTTTTATGTAAAACTGTATTATTCTTTTTTTTCTTGGTAAAAAGAAGTCACTAGGAAGTGCGAATAGACTACACTTTCGAAATTCGTTCAAAAATTCCCGGCAGTAAGTAAATAATGACAAACTTCACTGAATCGCTTGTAGGATCAAACTGAATGCCTGAACAGCATTTACTACCACTGCCAGTGTACTATTGGCATCATTTGGCCTTGGAAAAAGACTCGATTTGATGCCTATAGCATCATCTGGTGTCAAAGTGTTAAAATGTAAAAAAAACTAAAATCACAGATAGACAATAATTGAAGTGTTTCATACCTTTATTTATTGGAATTTTTTTATCTCATTTTAACGAAAGAAATTGGCACCTGAAGTTTTTTAATGAATTGCAATAACAGTTGTATATAATTAATCAGAACAGATATTGACACTTAATTTTGTAAATGTCTCTATACAATTATAAGTGATATTACAAATATACCACTATATAAACATTTAACTATTTCCCGATACCTACTAGAGCTTCATCCATCAATTCATCATCCGTAATACATGGTGACGCTGAATGAGGTGATTGAATAATTAATGGCGAAGGAGCAGGCGATTTAACGATATGTACTTGAACAGATGGCGACGCTGGAAAAACTGGAGGTGGTAAGGGAGGAGGTGGTGGCGGTGGTGGAGGCGGAGGAGTATTTTTCCGTAATGGTAACGCTGACGCAGACGTTGCTGTTAAATTACTGACGACGTTTGCTAGATGTTTATCATTGATAAGATTGACCTTGTTTAACGCAGTTGGTAATGAAGCGGAGATATCTAATAAAATTTCAGCAGCTTCTTGTGATGTTGTCATTGCCGACGTGATCTTTTTCAAATCTAACGAAGTTGCATCTAATAGGTTATTACTGATCGCATTAGTTAACGAACTACTGACATTAATATTTGTCGCACTTGTACCAGCGGAAACTAATGAAATGTTATTATTCCCAACTGCCGTATTTAGATTATTTATTAAATTATTATTATTGTTGTTCCCAGGTGTGATAATCGTGGCACTATTACTGCCGAGAATATTATTAGGCGATTCGATAACCGGATCATCTTTTTTATCCGAATTATCAGATGGTATTATATTATTATCACCATCCACATTAATGACAGTTGAAGATAATCGAGGATCGATAATTAACGCTGAATCCACAATTTTCCCACTCGTTTTATTATTATCGTTTGGTTTATTAACCGTTAAATCGGTACTTTGGACTGTTTTAATATTATTATCGTTATTATTATTATTTTTCTTGTGATCAATATCATTTGAAACCACTGGATTATTTGTAGCCGATGCTGAACTTGATGATGTTGATGAAGACGATCTTGCAGATAACTTCGGAATTTGAAAGTTAGGATCAAATGGTTTGATCAAACCTTCAACGACTAATTGCGGTGTGATTCCTGAGATAATCGATGTCGGATTCGTTGTTAAATCTGATGATTTTGAATCGTCTTTTTCCCGATCTTTATCTCTATCACGATCCCGATCTCTGTCTCTATCGCGATGTGCACTCGGGCTTAATTTCTTACTATCGCTTTTACCAAATAATGACGATGATGACGAAGATGGACTTGACGTAGATTTCGTAGTTCGTTGTTTATTTTCTTTACTTGTTCCCGATGAAGACGAAGACTTCATATTTTTATTCGCTGTACTTGATGGTGAACCACTTTTTGATGTTTTACTTCCGCTACCTGTTTTGTTGCTATTATTTGAACTTGATTTCGATGAAACTACCGTTTGAGGTTTCTTTGATGCAGGCCCACTATTTACACCTGGTTTTAAACCGGTGTGTGTTTTCGGAGAACCAGAACCTGACGAGGAACTACTACTAGACGATGATTTACCACCTGAAGATGATTTCGTAGAATCTTTCGTTCTAGTTTTATTTATTGTAATTTTCATTCCGTCTGAGCTATGTTTAACCATGTATTCACTTGAAGTTTTACTATCACCACTCCCTGATGGAACTTTATTAACAAGATTTGCTTTATCGATCGACTTTCCAACAGAGCCTTTATTTCCACTATTATTACTACTACCACTTCCACTACTAGAAGTGGATTTTCCACTTGAACTATTACCATCATTTCCAGTTGGTACACCAGAATCTGTACAATGTTGTGCCGATTTTAATTTATCAATAACAGCTGATAATGAATTTTTACGATTACGAACCTGTGGTTGCGATTTACAATCTCCTGATGACCCTGAAGGCGGAGGAGTTGAACTACCACTTTGTGGATTACTTGATGAAGACGCAGTAAAATCATTCGAACTTAAATCCAACTGTTTTAACTTTACACTTGATGATTTTAATTTCGGACTTTGATGACCGCTCGATGACGAACTGGTTGATTTTCTATCCTTATCACGACTACTTGATGTTTTTGATTTTGAAGAACTTGAAGAACTATCCGATTTTGGTGAACTAACAGCCGACTTTAAAGCAGACATACTCGGTTTTCCAGATGGAGATGAAGTGCCATGTTTTGGACTACTTTTTGGGCTGTAAACCGGACTCGGTGAGTGTTTCATCTTGACCGGAGTTCGTAATGTTGTTGTACTTGGTGATGAAGGTCTTGGTGAACCACAATCAGCCGGTTTAATACTCACAGAAACTGGTTTCGATAAAGGATCTTGTTTCGAAGGTGGTCCCATTCCAACCGCTCCGGAACTTCCACTTCCGCTACTACTGCTACTTTCATCTTTTCTACGTTTCCTCTTACGTTCCTTGTCATCGCTACTACTACTACTACTGCTACTTTTACTACTACTTTTCCTACTACTCGAACTGGTCGACGCATTTAAATCTTTATTAGTTGATGTCGTCGTGATTGGAGTAATTGTAATTGAACTAGATATTGTATTATTCGATAATGGTATCAATTCAATACCAGGACGACGTTCTAAACCGATAACAGTCGAATTCAAATTTGTTGGTATAGGTGTAATGCTGACAGATGGTGGAACCAAATTTTTATTTTCCAAATCCAGAAGTATTGAGGAAGGTGATTGTGACGAAGAAGTTGGTGGTGTACCAGATGCTGATGATGGATTCGAACTCACCAGTGAGGATGAGGATTTTTTCATAATTTTCACTTCCGGTTCGCTAACTACCTCTAAATCTTCTTTATAATTATTATTATTATTATTATTGGTACCAACAACTGGTTGAACAACTGCACTGTTATTACTATTTGCACTTACAGAAACGTTAGAATCGTTACTACTAGATGTATCTAAAATGATTTCGCAATTACTTTCGTTATTGTCATCTTTCGTTTGTTTCCATTTACGTTTTTTACTATTCACAGGGGCAATTGTATTTTCGTTAGTTGTATTGTTATCGGAACTCGTACTATTTCCAGCACTGGTGATATTAGCGCTTGGATTAACATCTGTAGTTGATGTTGTTAATGTTTCAGTAGCTGCTGTCATAATTAAATTAATATCAATTGGTTTTTCATCGTCATTTGTTAACGAAGTAGACGTTAAAATATTAAAAATATTATTACTATTGCTGTTATCATCTTGTAAAACCGATGAGGATTGCGAAGATATTAATAATGGTAAGTTTGGAGGTGACGGCGATAATGTGACAATAGGTGGAGATAATGGATTAGTCGATTCCGTTACGGATGAAGGCGCTGTAATTTTACCTTCATTATTATTATCGTTTAATAAAATATCGTTAATCGGTGTACCAATATTACCAATAGAACTACCAATAATGGATGGATCAAGAACTGTAGCTGTTGGTGTAGTTACGTTTGAATCCATCGAATCAGTTTCCATCATTTGGTTGCAATCATTTGGCATCAGATCTGGATCCGGTTTGATGTTCAATTCGTTATCAGATGGGCCATTACTGTTACCTAAACCACCGGTACCTCCACCTCCAATATTTCCACCGCTTCCTCCACTTCCAGTGTTGCCGCCTCCTCCAGGACCGCCCGGTCCTCCACCTCCACCACTGCTGCTACCACCAAGTATACCGTTTGTATCTGGTTCATGTGTTGCTTCACGTTGCCAACTTCGGATTAAGGCTCTCATCGTAATCGGGATGGACAAAGATCTGAAACAAAAGAATAATTTAAAAAAACACATTTCAATATTCATATTATAAAGAATTAAAATTAAGATTGTAAATAAGTTAAAACATCTTGGAACGAGAAGGCATCAAAATAAAGCAGAACACCTGAACTAAAAAAATTCCCATCATGAGATGTCCAAGTTTTGGGCCACTTCTGGTCAACACCGGAACTTCAAACTCAATTTGGGCCCCACTAACTTTTTGTGTAGATTACGATTTAGAAAACCGTTTGTTGCTATCTCTTGTAGCTTCTGATATCTGAGTGTGATGGATGGAGGGACAAAACAAATGAGTCTCATGGCTGGTACCAAAAAGTTCTTTTATACAAAATAATACTCAAACCAGTTTCGACTTACTGGTTAGAGCAATGGGATGCAGCTAGTTCATCAAATATAGAAATACTGCAGTGTTTTCAATCAAAATGCCAGAGACTAATCACTGCAGCTCCATATACGTAACCAATGAAATATTACACAAGAATCTAAACCTGCCCTTCATAAAAGAAAAAAATCTGGTGTGAAACACTCATACAACTTTCTCTTGCCAATGCAAATAATTAAAAATATAACGTAATATTAGTAATAAAACATTAGAAATAAACAAATAATTAATCTCAAAAACATAACCTCATTTTAATCATGAGTGAATGATGCAAAATGAAAATCAATCTCATTATGGCTTAAAAATACGGAAAATCACTCTTCATGCACTCTTCACTTCATCACTCTTCAGACTCTGTAGAGAAAAATGCTCTAAATAAAAGTTGTAGATCTCTTGATTTCCTATAAATTTGATAATAATACACTTTTGTCGTAAAATGCATACTAAGGCTGAAATGTTAAGAAAATCGGCTTTTTACACGTTTTCGTGAGAAAAAAACAGAAAATCGCTAATTACCGCTAAAATAAACTTTATCAAAAAAATGTTTGAAATAAAAATTGTAGGATTTTAAATTCTCTATAACTTTTATTATACACATTTTTGTGCTGAAATCCATATTAAAGTCGCAATCTTAAAAAAACCATTTTTTTATGCGAAAACAACCTTTCCAAGAATTTCAGCAGGCATGGTGTCTACCCTATCTTGTAGAACATAAAAATTTAGTAAAAGAGGTGATTAAAAAAAAATCATAGGAGCCGTCGTTTTTGAGAAAATCGCAAAAAGTGAAAAATTACACGAAGAAATTACTACTTCCAGTGGACCGATTTAGATGAAAATGTTCGTGTCGGGTCTTCTAACTTAAAGTTTCAAGTTCATCCGATGTTCCGATCTTGAGATATTCTGTTCACACACACACACACAGACCAATTGCTAAAAACATGTTTTTTGGGTTCAGGGGGTCTGAAAACGTGTAGATCTGGTGAAAACTCGATTTCGAAAAATTGACATAAAAACAATACTTTCCTTCCTATATATTCATATAGGCAAGAGAAAGTAAAAATTAAACGACATAGTAAAAACATTTACAAAAATTAAAAGAGTATCAAAATTCTTTAGCTTCCTCAACAACAGTGAAGATACTCACAGACTGAAACATTTTAAAATACTGGATTTGCTTTTACGAATCTATTAATCACTTAATTTTTTTTTCTAGTTCTACTACTAATCATCTTCATTATCTCATAATCGCCATCATTAACATCTCTATCATGTTCTTCATCCTCTTCAGCTTCAATAACTTCATGTTTCAAGACATTAATTCACAAAATTCATCAAATTTAGTTTTATTTTATTGTTTGCTGTTTAGTCTTTTTTGAAACACACTACTGAGTGTGGTTAATACTTTCATTCTAAGAATGTTATTAATAAGATTATTCATATCTTTGCCTAAAGTTTCTATTTACATTTATAAAAAAACTGTCTGCGAAACACAATGTCAAAAATCATATTATTCGAGTATTTAGTTCTGTAGCCTATATTTAATGAAAGTACCTTTGTAAAACTTTTGTGTCATAGTCGGTAGCATGATTATCGGACTGTGATGATGACGTGTTGTACAATTTGCAAGTAACATTAGTGATATCAGTCAAATCAAGTTCGGCAGTTGCCATACTTTCTTCTATTGGATGTTCCAATGATATAGAAACTTGTTGGTATGATAATGGAGTCACTTCCATCATAATCACCTTTTCTAAGTCCACTAGAAAAAAAAAACATCTGATGTGAAACACTCACACACAACTTTCTCTTAATTACGTTAAGTTAAAATATTCTCTTGTTATGATAAACCAGGCTCAGTAAAAAAAAAATGCTTGAAATTAAAGTTGTAGATTTTTTAAAATTCCTATAACTTTTATTACATACACTTTGGTCGTTAAATGCATACTAAACCCGGAATCTTAAAAAATCCAAATTTCTTACAGATTTTAATGAGCAAAATCACTAATTGATGCTAAACTAAGCGTTGTAGAAAAAAATACTCAATATAAAAGTTGTAGACGTTTTTTATTTTCTACAACTTTGTGTACTCTTTTGCCCTAAAATCAATTTTTAGGCCACAATCTTAAAAAGATAAACAAATTTTTACCACAAAAGCACAGCCCTCCAAAGAATTTCAGCGGGCATGCAACTTACCCTATCTGGTAGAACACAAAAAATGTAGTAAACAAGGTGATCTTAAAACAAAACCATAGGAGCTAGTTTTAAAAAAATTGTAAAACTATAAAACTGCACGAATAAACTATTACTTTTGATGTAAATGCACAACATTTAAATCATATCAATTCGACACAAATAAAGTCCCCTTGTGCATTCTAACTTACATTCCAAGATTCAACATTGCATGTTCTATTCTGTTCTTAAGATATTTTGTTCATATTTGCATACACATTTACACACACCAGTCACTAAATAATTGTTTTTTTTTTTTTTTTGTTCAGGGGCTTGAAAACTTGATTCTGAAAATCAACATAAAAACAGTACTTTCATTCCCTATATATGAGGGGCGTTCAAGAAGTTCCTGGAATTGCCTTGTAGCCAAATTAGCAATATGACTGCGCGCACACTCTTGTTTGGGATTATGCATAGTGGTGTCAGGACTCCATCCAACGTGGATGTGTGTAGTAGTCAGTAAACACGGTGTCACAAGTCGAACAGCATGTTAACATCAAATTCATGTGAAAATTGGGAAAGTCGGCTTCAGAGACGCTGTTGGCTCTGCAGCAAGTTTATGGTGATAATGAACTAAAAAATCAGCTGTTTACCATTGGTTTGCACAGCTTAAGAAACAGCAGGAGACGATAGAGGATGATGAGCGCAGCTGGAGACTGTCAACATCTCGAAATGATTGGAAAAATGGAACAACTTATTTTGGATGATCAAAGAATGACAATCACTGAGTTGGCGAACGAAGTTGGTATTTCACAGAGATCAATCATGCCATTTTATGCAATGATTTGAAGATGAGATGCGTCAAGAGTGAAAATTGTTATGAGGCTGCTGAACACAGATCAAATGGAATGTCGCATGACGATCACTGGTGAGCTGTTTGAGACAAACAAGCTGTTCGAAGGGTCCATCATTCCTCCAACAGATCATCACTGGTAATGAGTCTTGGGTGTTCACCTACAACCTGGAGACGAAACAGCAATCATCGGAGTGGCACATAACATAATCTCCCTGACCAAAGAAGGACATTGAATCAAACACGATGACTCGGCTCCAACAGATTCTGAAATAACCCTTCCAACAATAGCAGGATTGAAGGAGCAAGAGCGTGTTTGCACAAGGGTCCTTCTTTGAAGCTGATTAGGTAAGCATTGGCATAGGTCACAACATTAGCGCGCTGAACCATCACTGTGGGAACTTTTTGAACGCCCCTCGTACTTATACAGGGCAAGAGGAAAAAAAACTGTACATTAGATTCAAGGTTATGCTAGATTTTATTATTGCGATGAACAATAGATTACTCACCTTGTTTGCTGCAATTAGGTCTTACACAGCTGGTTATTATTGCATTTAATAAAGCTTGCTGTCTAAGGTACACAAGTATTTGAGGGACATGAGCTGGATGTGTGAACGGTATACTGGTCACAACAATTCCATCTAACTGCCGATTTTCTGTCATGAAATAACAATGTATCTGATCTGGTAACACCTAAAACCAGGATAAAACAAAAGATTATTAATTTACACACACCAATGTTATACCAAACTGAATCTTTCTTGCTAACCCTTCAAGCAGTACAATGACCGATTTTGATAAGTAAACAAATATAGATTCAAAAATAAATCTTTATAATGCATCCTGCAGTTTGAAATATTTCTATTTCATATAATGAATTAATATAATAATTTCACTAACCTTCTTTTTAAACTGCGTCACCTTTATTTTATTCCTACTTACACGTGTTTCGGTGGATCCACCATCATCAGAGTAAATGAAAAAGAAAGAGTAAATTTACAGAAGATGTATCATCTTCTGTAAATTTTAAATAAATGAAAAAAATTTTTAGTTTCAATTTTTCATTTACTCTGATGATGGTGGATCCACCGAAACACGTGTAAGTAGGAATAAAATAAAGGTGACACAGTTTAAAAAGAAGGTTAGTGAAATTATTATATTAATTTATTATATGAAATAGAAATATAGATTCAGGTGATTGGACAAATAAATGTTGCTAATATTTTATGCCCAACTTTTATAGGATACTAGTTGCCTATCCCTGCTTCATCTAGGAATAATTTTGTTTTATTTCAATAATTTTTAAATAAGGGTTATATATAAATAAAAAATAAGATGTTCTGATTTGAAAAAATCATTCAACCTATAAACTCATTCCTTTTTCGGATAGCCATATTCATTTTAAAAGGAGGGGTCGGAGTCCGGTAATTCTCCAATTAGTAATTTAACCCTCGAGTGAGCGTGCTGGGGAATAGAATACTCCATTTGTGGTAATTCATTTATTTTTATTGGCTACGATGCGTAACGCACGCTCCTGTTCCGATACACCTATATAGTTTAATACTTACGTCAGTTCACTGGAAGTTGTGACTCCACATATTGGTGTTGTTTTTCGGTTATATTTATAGAAGTGTGTCTGTATTGAGGTTATTGAATTCCCCACACACCCCATCATGTAAGTAAAACTGTTTACATTTACACATACTTCGATAGTTTATTTTGACTGATAATTTTATAATAAATGTACATACAGTATTAACTTTATAAAGAAAATTTTAAGTACAAATAACCATTAATATTCTGTTTATTTGTTTGAGTAGCCGGCCGCGTTGGCGATGTTGGTAACGTGCTTGCCTCTCATCACGCGGTCTTGGGTTCGAATCCCACTCGGGCATGGCATTTTTTCATACGTTACAAAAATTCATTTCATCCTTCACCGTCTGCATTAGCAGCAATTTGCAAAACAGTCGGACGTTAAACAAAAAAAAAAAAAAAAATTTGTTTGAGTAACAATATAATTTCTTTTGCACATAGGGAAAAATTTCTGAAAGATGATTTTTTTTGGTTTTACTTGTCATTGGGAACAGTACAGTATTGACAACCAACTAATTTGATTTCTGCTTTTCCCTGTGCTTTTGACTGGATTAGCCATGAGTTTGAACAGGAAACCCCAGTACTTTTATTCACAAATGGCGGTCAGCTGGCACCATACAAAGTATAATATCACCACACGATTCTGAATAAACAATTGTTTTTGTTGCACTTTTTATTTATGTAACTATTATATATTTTTATGTCTGTAATAATTAAATTACTTTTTGTTGGAAGATGAAACTGAATTTTTTAAATTAAATGTCTTTTGTATTTACCGCCTAGTGTAATAAATTTTGATGTACACATATATTTTATCTGTTAAAACCTATCAATAATAAATAAAAAAGCCAAAAAAAATTAATCATATTAAAGATTAGTGAAGAAAATACATAAAAATAGCTTATAAAATACTTGATCGAGAACCAAAATGAGAATGGGGAATAAAATACCCCACGTGCCCGGTCGTGTTAAAAGAAATTGTGCGCCAGCTCAAGGGTTAATAAGACAAGAAATTAACAAAATTTTTCAAATGGAAAAGTATTTCTATTCAAGCCAAAATTACCAAACTGTATTAATATTTAATATCTTCAATTTTTAAAAATTACGGCTCTTTCATGCCATAGTTCAAAAACAATATTGGAGAATTGACTTTATACTGTCGATCCTAGATACAAACTAATTTTTCAATTATCGATGGTATCTAGAATCAACACAGCCCTAATTTTTATACTTCTTTGATTTTTGGAATTTAGAATCGATTTCCGGTTTCTTGGTATCGGAATCTGTATCGAGAATAAAAAAATATTGGTATCAACACATTACTGATTTCCACAAATTATTTCTAAATTTTTCAGAATTAATTAACAACAAAATACTTACCACAAATAAACCTTTATTATCGATTGGATCGATCGTTCCCGACGCTGTCAAATTTGCATGTTGAACTATTAAACTTAACAAAGGCACTGGCGAACTAACATCGCCACATTCAATCTCAGTAACTTGTTCTATTTTTCGCACCAACTGGACACATATTGGCATTGGTCGACTTAATCTTAAAACGAAACAAGCAGGCAACATCGCACTATTCTGATTCGTTAATGGACCATAAATTGGAACCAAACTGTAACAGTAACATAGAATAAAAATTTTAATTAAAACTCTTAAGGTAAGCAAATGATTTAATAAACACATATTAACGGATGTTTATTGTAAGAATTGTATTGTATTGTATAGGGTGGAGTGTGTTGAACAAGGACAGTAGATTGCAATGAAAGAAATATTTTGAAAAGGAATTCTAAGAAATCGAAAATAGTACAGACGTTTGTTTCAGTTTGATTCTTTCAAGTCCGAACTAGCTATGATTTTGTTAGAAAGATCTCGTAATTGTTCAACTATCAAACCGCAGGTATAAAAACAGTTAGCGCCTTTGAAGTGAGTCAGTCAATACCTGAATAATGAATGGAAAGTGTTGGACCGTTCAAAATAGAGTCGTTACTGATTGTAACAAATGGTTGTGGACAGGTAACTTGATTGTTTTGGTTCTTAAGAACAGTATTCTATTGTTAGTCAATGTTTGGTTTAAGCTTAAGGGTTGTATATTAACTTATTTCATGTAATCTAAATGTATTTGTTAGTAGGCTATGTGAAATCGTTAAATCATTAATTACATAAAATAAATAGTTCATTGTAATAAGTTGAAGTCTGTTTATTTATAAATAAATTTTGTTTTATTAACCCTTTGCACTAAACAAAACTATTTCGAATTTAATAAAAAAGTGTATATGCAGAAGGAAGGTTTAACAATGGGAGCACCTCTAAGCAGAACATTATCTGAAATATAATTACAATATTTTGAAAATATAATTACATATCAGCTACATAAAATAAAAATATGGTGTAGGTATGTCGACGATATATTAGTGATTTATAATGAACAGTATAAAAAAGAACATGATATTATATTGAAGAAATTGAACACATTTAATAAAATAAAACATACCATAGATATTGAAAAAGATTGCACTATTAACTTTTTGGACATAAAAATAACAAAAAATAAAAATAACTTAAAAACTTATGTTTTTCGAAAGCATACAACCTATCACGACAATAAATAAATCATCTCATCACCCGTATCAACATACAATGGCAGCTTACTATAGTATGATATACAGGGCATTTAATTACATAAAAGAGGAAAAGATGCATAAAAAAGAATTTAACAAAATAAAATATACAGCTGTAAATAATGGATACAAAGAAAGAGAGATAGATAAAATAATAGACAAAGTTAAAACAAGAATAAATCAAATAAACTTTAACAATTATGGTATAACACTTAAAGATTTAAATGAAATAATAGATAAACAATTTATCACAATAACATATAATAAATTAATTAATAATAAGATAATAAAACCTTTAAAAACACACTATAGAATGGCATATAAAGTTAATAATAAAAAATTAATTAGTAAACTACTAATGAAATTGACAAATTTGAAAATAAAGGGATATATAAGTAGAATGTGGAAATAAGGATTGTGATATGTTCTATATCGGAATGACAACTCATAATTTTTATACCAGTTTTAAAGAACATGAGAGAGCATACAAATATAATAAAATAGAATCTAATAATTATGAAAAACATGTGAAAGACTCAGGACATAATTTTGGAAAAATAGAAGAGCATTTTATATATAGGATAAATGTAAATATGACAATAAAATATAAAATACAAAAAAATGAAATATTTCAAATATACATCCAAATAAATTTAAATGAAGATAAAATAATTAATGAACAATTAAAATTTAGATGAGAATTTAATTAAAGAAGCTGCTGCCATCTATTGTAATAAGTATAAACAATTTCAGGAATGAAATTTAAACCAGTTTTAATCTAAATGACTGAATGGAAACACCATTCTAAATTTTAATTTTTAATTTCAATAATATGTTCTGAAGAAGGTGGTACCACCGAAATGCGCGTAAGTTTTTAATAAACTTAAAAAGCAACCAAAGGTAAGGTGATAAATTTCATTTATACTGTAATTTTAGTCTGTTTATTATTTATTAAACCAAGATTCCCAATGATCCTAGGCTTAGGTGTTACTACATTACTACGGGTGATGGAAAAGTTTTAACACACTCAACGCTGAGCAATCATGAGGTATAATAATTCTAAATCTGCCTAATATATCGCCTATAATAATATAGCCTAAATAAATCTAAACTTGCCTGTCAGGCTAATTTTTTTTTATATATTTTGAAATTAATACATTTTTGTAACATGTGTGGGTGGTTTTTGTTATTTTTAATGCTTATATGCTTTGGAATTCGCACTTTTTTGCTGACTTGTTAGGCGAGTATGCAGGCTGGCAGGCACCGTATCTTATAGAGCATAAAAATGCATTGAAGAGGCAACTTTTAAAAAAATTATAGAAGCAGTTTCTGAGAAAATCACAAAAAAGTGAAAAACCGCACAAATACGAGGGTGGTCTGAAAAGTTTCCGACCTCAACGTGAAGATTCCAGAACTTGTAAATAAAAGCTAGTGAATTTTGTTGTTCATCTGCTGACAGTTACTCACCAAAGTTTCAGCCATTTAGGACGCGCAGTTGTTACGTAACAGTCGTTTGAGTGAGTTGATGTGAGTGTTTTTGTGAAAATGGACAAAATTGAGTAACGAGCTGTCATTAAATATTTGTTTTTGAAAGGTAATACACCGATGTAAATCAAAGATGAGTTGGATTCTGTGTATGGGGACTCTGCACCAACATTTACCACAATGAAATTTTGGGTAGCTGAATTTAAACGTGGCCGTAAGAGCACGGGAGACAATGAACATTCGGGACGTCCAAAAACTGTAACTACCGTCGAAAACATCGCCAAAGTTCACCAAATGGTGCTAGACGACCCCCGAATTAAAGTGAGAGAGTAAGTAGAGGTTATGAACATGTCAAAAGAACGTGTTTGTTACATATTAAATCAACATTTAGGCATGAGAAAGCTGGCTGCGTGTTGGGTGCTGCGTTTGCTCATGTTAGACCAAAAACCGAATGAACATTTCCAATGCTCTGTTGGCGCAGTTTAGGCACAATAAATCCGAGTTATGGGGCCGATTAATTACTGTACATGAAACTTGGATACACCATTATACGCCCGAAACAAAAATACAGTCCAAACAGTGAACTGCAAAGGGGGGAACCGGCTCCAAAAAAGCAAAAACTGTTTTTTCAGCTGGGAAAGTGATGGCGACTGTTTTTTGGGATAGTCATGGAGTTATTTTTATCGATTATCTTCCAAAAGGAAAAACCATTACAGGAGCATACTACGCATCATTACTTGACACGCTAAAGGCAGAACTTGCGGAAAAACGACCACATTTGCAGAAAAAGAAAATCCTGTTTCACCAAGACAACGCACCATCTCACACCTCAGCGGTTGCCATGGCGAAAATCCACGAATTACGGTTTGAATTGCTTGATCATCCGCCTTACTCACCAGGTCTAGCCCCAAGCGACTTCTTTTTGTTCTCTCATCTAAAAATTGCGCTCGGAGGACAGAAATTTTCGTCAAATGAAGAGGCAATCACCTTCATGAACAACCATTTTGCAGAGAAAAACGGCGAGTACTATTTGGACGGGTTACAGAGATGGGAGCATTGCTGGGAAAAATGTGTAGAGTTACAAGGATACTATGTTGAAAATAAAAAAAAAAAAATTTCAGATAAAATGTCTAGTATCTTTGTTAGGTCGGAAACTTTTTAGACCACCCTCGTAAACTACTTCCATAGTGTTATATAACTTAAGTTTCAAGTGCATTCACAGCTACATACTATATTCAATTTTTGAGATGTTTTGTTCACACACACACTAATCACTAAAAACATGTTTTTTGAGTTCAGGGGCCCTGGAAACAAGTTTTATCCAGTAAAAACTCGATTTCGAAAAATCGACATGAAAATAACCTTCCTTATATTCATATAGGGCAAGAGAGAAAATAATATTTCCAGGATTGTTTCCAAGAGTAAAAACACCATTTGAGACATAGAGTTCACTGAAAAGGAAACTACTTTGAAGTACAGTCAATTCCATATAATTAGGGCACATCAGAACCGGAGCATTTTGGCCCAATTAACGGCTGGCCCTAATAAACGAATTTGTAAACTGTGGCACACAATAATGTATTATGTTAAAATTATCACATACAGAGATTGTACATGCAAGTTCTATCCATATACACACGAAACAAATAAAAGGGTATCAGAACAATGATTAACTTTTAAGCAAAACCTTTTGCCTTGGTTTTAAGCATTGGACTATTGACACTAACACCTTGTGAAGTTACAATGGCTAACCATTCATTTAAAACTTCTCAACAATTGGATCCTTCCTTCACGTTTTCTTTTCTCAGATGTTCCATGATCTTTTAATGCCCACTGCTGGCGTATTTTATTTTCTTGGACCACGGTAGAAGCTATTGTAATTTTGGTACAACGGTTAGTTCCGATAGTTTACGTTGGCTTAAATTTGGTGGATACGTTTTTATTTTGTCAAAAAGCTCTATTCATTCACAGTCATATCAATACGCGGCATTTTACTCACAAAGACGTTGAAAGTAGGTACTGTACTGTAACACAACGCAAAAAATATGAACACAAAATGTATGAAACGAATGGAATTAAAAAAAATAAAAAAGTATGCCTGCAGATAACAAAACAACCTGACTCGAAAAACAGTGTGTTACACTCATGAAATCATAAAAACTGATGAGAAGCATAGAATTACGAACTTTCTATGTACGTATGACAAGTGACAACTAACCGTAAGTTGCAAGGAAGCTATACAGCTTGTAAGGTTGGGCATAACTAGTGGATGAGACTCAGTGAAATTTGTGCAACGACGATTATGTAGCCTACACATTGTACAGTAAATAACATCTCTGTTATGATTGATGTGTGATTACTGTTGTTTATCAATCGAAATTTTTACTATCTCTATTCTTCCCATTATCTTATCTTGCCGCTTAGAACCAAGTGTTGTTCATCGCTGTAATGGTTTTAATAAAACATATATGTACATACATCGGATTGGCCCCAATAAGCGGCATTATGGATCGAATAAATGGAGTACTTATCAATGTAAAATCCCATTCTGTTTTTGTTCATTAAAGAACTGTCCCAATTAACCAGTGGACCAATTATCAGGGAGCGACTGTATATCCACTGCTATTGCCTGTAATACTATAATTTTAAAATTACGAATAAATGTTTAATTAGTGTTAGTTACTTTTTCCCACTTGAGTTGACTGTAATTAACGTTGATGTTTGTAATTTATGCGATAAGGAACCTTCAATGCAGACCGTAACACTGTCACCCACATCCAAAGTATCAACAACTAATGGCTTCGATACTTTATTGACTGGATCAAGAAGGTCATAAGGTGAAACAAAATAAGTCAACTTCATTGGATGACCTGAAATCAAAAAAAAAAAATTATTCCTGGAAGCTAAATTTTCTTCAAAAAAACTAAATAACGAACATCAGAACAGCCCTGCATTACATTAAGACACAATACAGAAAACTTGGGAAATTTGAGAGCTTAAGTACCTAGGGGAGATAATGCAACCAGCAACCAAAGACCAGCAAAAAGGAAGCCAACAACAACAACAGACGAAGAAAGATGACCGGTGCACTCTGAGGAACTGACCACTTGTGTAAGGAAGCACTCTCAAGACAACCGAAGAATAGACATTATAATACTGTAATAAAACATGTGTGTCTGTACACTAGTGAGTGCCTTAGAATGACCAGGAAGGCTGGTGTAAGAGAAGCAAAGAAATTAGAGAGAAAGATCCTCCACAAGATGGCTCCGAAATAGTAGACGGACAATATTGGTTACAAGGTCAAGAAGAACTGTACAAGGAAAATGAACGATTAGAAAAAAAGAACTAAAATTTTAGGAACAACTGTATAGAATGGATGACAATCGGTTGATAAAATAAATTTTTAAGACACTAAACAAAACCTAAGGTGTCAAATAAACGGTTTAAAGAAGTTAGAAGGATATTAAAAAAACTGAAATAAACCAAGAAAACTTAATGAATCAAGCCTAATTCAAACAACTAAGTACGGATTTTAAGGGCTTCCATGAAGAGAAAAAACAGAACAACCCTACAATGCGGGAATGCTGATAATGTGGGCTTCCAGAAACGTCTAAATTTACCTCATGTGGTCTAAAATTAGCCCTACACAGGGGAAAAAAGTCTATTTTAGTCCACAAATGAACCTCATCTCTTTGACTATCTTTGAATCCAAGCCATTTTGATGATATTCCGTTGTCGTAAAATTAAAAACATTTTTACCCAAAAAATTCAAAAAAATTTCAAGCATGAGCTAATTGATATCAACATCATTTAACTATTTCCACATTTGCATTAACCCTTTTACGTGTAGGGTAACGATATATCGTTACTCTGCTATTGTGCCGAAGTGCATATGGTAACGATCTATCAATACTCTTATTAAAACGAAATATAGTTTGTATGTTTCACGATAGATGGGGAAAGTGTATACTTAAAATGAAGCTAAGAAAATAGACATTACGATAGTATCGAATAACGAAATAATCAATTTTTTTTTAACTGCGTAATATCAGATATGAGAAAAGCATGTTTGTTTACAATGTATCCGCGTGTCTATTTTGAGGTTAGTGCCGTCCGAGTAGTTTATAAAACAACTATTTCTCAAGAACTACTGTGTATATTTTGATGATTTTTTTTATATTTTGTTTATAATGAACTGGAGTTATCATGTGTTGTGGGTATCAAGATTTTAATTGTGTGAAAAATTTATAAATCATTGGGAAAATGAATTTTTTCTTTATTTGTATAAAATATTTGATATTTAATTTTTTTTTTAAATTTTGAGTCAATGCAACAAATTTTGAACCATATCACACGAATTTGTGTGATATGGCCTGGCAAAATTTTTACTTAGGTCTATCTTGCCGGTTGTAATGATTTAGGCATAGCAATCATGCTTCTCCTAATACTAATTGTTTATTTTGAAATCTTTAAGCAATAAAATGTATTAACAGTTTCAAACTAGTGTACAGGCTCGTGAACAAAAGTCATAAATTTTGTATTTAGTACTAAGGCACAATCCTGAACTGCTTTCAGCCTGACTGCAGCCGTAAATTTGTCTAGCAAGCATCAAATATCTTCAGAGGTAACTGGATTTACATCGTGTTGACATCACCAGTTGCTCTCACCATTGACACACCCCATAGTAAAAAAATTTCACATCACACATGAAAATATGATCTGCATACAAAAAAAAATTCTCCAGAGCTCGCAGTCCACACACAGACCACGATCCACCAGTTTATAACTACTCTGCTAGGGCATCCAGAGCATTCATCATCTTTAAAGTCTTCATGGCCATCTTGGAAATGCTTATACCACTCATAAACCCACCTTTTACTCATACTAGACTCACCAAAAACAATATCTAACATTTCTAAAACATTGCTGCACTTTATCACATTTTATGTAAATCTTTGATCCATTTATCAACAAATAAATAATCGGGTATTGTATCAAAACAAAAGTACATTTTCAACAGCACGCAAACAAAGATTAAACATCTGATATGGCTACCAATACGCAGATACTTACAGATCTTACTGACATGTTTACCAGACACAACAACAAAAATGGCATGAATCGGACTAATATAACTTAAGAAATCAAAAACTCCCCACTATTTTTTAAACAACTTTTTTATGAAACGCCAAATTTTTAGATAGGGATTAGGAAGGTTACGCTATTTGCTTGCACAAAATGCAAGCATTTGGAGTGATCAAGGGAAACTGTGCAAAAACCTTTACCAGTTCAGCTAAATCTGTTACAAATAATAAATTTATTATTTATTCACACAATACAAACCTCCTCTTCGTTTCTGTAACACCCCAACAGGTGATTTATGCACTTGATTGAATGGCTCTTTGATGATTGATTGTAAAGAAGCAAGTGTTGCCAAATCCGCTTCTAATGATGACAAAGCTGAAAACGCTTTACACTTGACTTTCTTTTCAGCATTTAACTGATAAATCGAAGCAAGTCCTTCTAGCTGGGCAGTAAAATCAGCAAAATCACGGCGCATCAGACATGAGACTAACTCCTTACAGCTCTAAAAAGAAAAAAAGAAAATTTTCATATTTTAAATAATCTTTTTTAACTAACTATTTGTACAAGTACTACATTCTGTATGGAGCAGAAAGGAAATTCCAGAGCTACATTCTAGGAATGATACGAAGAGATAAACAGAAAGTGTGCACGCCTGACAGGAATAGTTTGACAGACAAAGCTGTGGTGATATTTGCTCAAACAAATGGGGCAAAAAAGATAAATGGGCAGACCAAGAGTAAAGAAATGCATGCAATCAGTTATGGATGAATTGGTAAAACGATGCGATGCTAAAAGAGGAATGAAGGTAAGATAGTTCAAAGATAGAGAGAGGTGGAGAGGAGTTGTATTAGGCTCGACCCGAGAAATTGGAAGAGGGATAAAGAGGATTATGATAATACAACGTTGGCTAGAAGATGGTGACTCTTAATCAGGGTTCCAAATAATGAATGATAAAAAAATAATAGAACAATTCCTGTCAAGATGACTGTATACGTAGTTCTGATGATGCCCATGCTCCGAAGTCCACAGTAAGCCTCAACTGTGAGAGCCCACATGGATTTCTCATTAAGTATTTTAGTTAAGTTGACTTCCACAATAGCCTTCAATTTGTCTCTGTATGGATTTCCTGCACCTCTGCAATCTTGGAGAATGTGTTGTATATTCTCTCCAAACTCTTGACACACTTAGCAGAGTAAGGAGTCGGTAAGGTTGAACCTGTGAAGGTAGTGATCAGTAACAATATGACCTGTTCTGGTGAGAGCCGCAACAATATTGCCACTGTATGCGAGATGTTCTGATACAAAGACCTCCATCAATTTGGCCTTCCTATGGTGCTTCTAGCATTCCACCATTCGACCCAAATATTTTCAAAAGCTTCTTTTGCATTTTATTTATTTTAGACAAAAAATTTCAGTATTATTACAGGACCCGACACAAACATTTTCATCAAAATCGGTCAACTTCGAGCAATTTTTCACTTTTTTGTGATTTTTTCAAAAATGGCTAATACAATTTTTATAAGTCACCTCATTTACCACAGTTTTTATGCTCTACAACAGCGGTTCCCAACCCGGGGTACGCGACGAACCAGTTAGGGGTACGCCGAAAATAAAGGGCAATGGCGGACGTTGTTTTTGTGAGTAACTTGGTGGGGTTATTGTACTGACAAGCTTAATGCAAGCCCAGATCTAAGGCTTTATTTGTCTACATTTGAACCTGATTTCAAACAATTAAGTGCAACAAAACAGCCTTAAGGGTCACACTAAAAAGAGTTCTGAAGACGTTTCCTGGACTAATAATTTAGTTTCAATACATCACAAT
The DNA here is from genome assembly GCA_035578175.1 of Catonia carolina. Taxonomy (NCBI): domain Eukaryota; kingdom Metazoa; phylum Arthropoda; class Insecta; order Hemiptera; family Achilidae; genus Catonia; species Catonia carolina. The sequence continues at coordinate 409,691 of JAQMRL010000023.1, read as the reverse complement.
TTTCATGTTAGATTTTGTATTTACAAATTTTGAAAGCATTTTGTATTCAATGTGAGTTTTTTTAAAGTTTAAAACTAATCTGTCTTGTCTTAGATTAGAAATACTATAATTATTATAACTCTGTCATAAGTGTTTTGCTGTAAAATTAAGACCATACAAGAAATGTTCAGTTTTCAATAAAATATCTATTTTAAATGCTTGTGTTAACTTTCATTTTCCTTTCATTTAACTTTCATTTTCACCGGCCACATTGGCGAAGTTGGTAACGTGCTCGCCTCTCATCATGCGGTCTTGGGTTCGAATCCCATTCAGGCACGGCATTTTTTCATACGTTACAAAAAAATCATTTCATCATTCACCGTCTGCATTAGCAGTAATTGCAGAACAGTCGGACGTTAAACAAACAAAAAAAAAAAATTTCATTTTCCTTATTAAATTTATCTTAATTTGAACACATAATAAAACGTACAAGTGTAAGTTATATTTTGCAGTATTTAAAAACTAACCAACGTATACTCACAGAAAAATACCATTATGAGTATAAAAAAATAAATTTACATTATGCAAAATATTTGGAAATAAATAAAAAACATGAAAATATGCAAATTGATTAGAAATTAACTAGTGATTAATAGCTTAGTGAAGTATTGTAGTTAGAGTGATATTACATTTTTGGGGGTACAATTTTAGTTAAAGATTCACCAAAGGGTACAGGAGAAAAAAAGGTTGGGGACCGCTGCTCTACAAGATAGGGTAAGCTCCATGTCTGCTGAAAGTTTTGGGCTGTTCTCTCCTTCAAAAAAAAAAATGTTTTTTTTACGATTGTAGTCTTAATATGCGTTTTAGGGCAAAAGCGTATATAATCAAAGTTATAGAACATTAAAAACATACATTTATTAAAAATTTTTTTTTACAAAGCTTAGTTTAGCGGCAATTAGCAATTTTCTGTTTTTAAATTTGATTTTCTCTTTTTCATGAAAATCTGTAAAAACATGTGATGTTTTTTGAGATTCCAGCCTAGTGTGCATTTTATGACAAAAATATAATCAAAGTTCTAGGAAATTAAAAAAAACCTATAACTTTTATTTTAAGCATTTTTGTTTAAAGAGCCTAGTTAAGAGCCAATGAATGGTTTTCCATACTTTTAAGTTCTTCAAAAGGTTAATTTTCATTTTGCATCATGATTAATATACATGGTTTATTATATATATTGGCAAGAGAAAGTCGTGAGTGTTTCACAAGATTTTTAAATATTTTTGGTTTTACTTTATGCAGATCATAGTTCCACACAAACTTTGACCTTTTCATGTTCATTTGTTCACTGTTGCAATACCCTTCTGATTTTTTTCCAGCCAAAACTCACATGTTTATCAAAGGTAGTAATTTTGACATGAGTATTTAATTAATAACTGGTTTTCGTACCTGTTGTTCAACATTGCCCTCATGATGTATTTTAACGTCCTTAACAACATCATTTGATTCAAAAACAACTTCCAAGTAGAACATATCCGATGAGATAAACCAATCGAGGCCAGAAGGACCGGCCATGAACTTCAAACTGAAACAGACATAAATTATAAATATTTAAGTTATTAGTTGGAATCACAGCAGCAGAATCCATAACAATGAAATGTTTTTTATTTATATAAAGAATCTTTTAATCTTTACAACACAAGTTTAAAAACTAAAACTTCAATCAGCCGCCATTTTGGATACAAGTATCATAGAGAATTTTTATTTATGCCATTTTTCTTGTATTTAAAAGGCCTTTAAAATGATGTACCACACAATGGGTGTTTACATTTAAAATATTTGAGTTACAACCCCTAGGCCACCCCCTTAGAAGGGGTTGAAACTCAATTGTACGTCAAAAGGTAAAGTATTTGACCAATAACTTATCCTGAAAGTTACAGTATTATATCTACAACAGTTTCCAACTTATTGAAGGGTTCCCATACATATGCCTCACCCTGTATATTTATTTTAGAGAGGCAACATGCCTACACAAAGTAAAGATCAGTTGGACGCTGTGTACAGGGACTCCACACCATCATTTACCACCGAGAATTTTGGGCAGCTGAATTCAAACTTGGTCGTACCAGCTTGGGTGACAATAACCATTTGGGGTGGCCAAAAACTGCAACCACTGACGATAACATCACTCTAGTTCACCAAATGGTGGTAGACTCTCTCTAACCTTAATTCGACGGTTGTCTAGCACTATTTGGTGAACTTGAGTAATGATATCATCAGTGGTTGCAGTTTTTGGTTATCCCAAACATTCACCATCACCCAAGCTGATATGAGTTCACATTAAAATTCAGCTGACCAAAATTTCACAATGGTATGTGATGGTGTGGAGCCCCTGAACACAGTGTCTTTAATTTGCGTAGGCATATTGCCTTTCAAAAATAAATGTCTAATGAAAGCTCGATTTTGTCCATTTTCACAGAAACAATCGCGACTTACTAAAACGTTGTCAAACAACTAAGCATTCAAAATGGCTGAAACTTTTGTGAGTACATTTCAATGTTAAGTACGAACACATTCTATAATTGTATTTGACAAGTGCGGGCATCTTCATGTTGAAGTCGGAAACATTTTAGACAACCCTCGTATTATTCTGTTTAGGATTCAAAGTGTATATGTAGTTTAAAATATGTAATTATGAGTGTTTTATTGTAATTACTTCAGAGTTATTTTTATCGTTATTTTACAAACCTTTTATTTTATTTTGTTTAATTTTTATCGTTGATAATTAAATTAAATGAAAGAGGAAATTTAGAGTTATAAATATATGTCAATGATAAAGATCTTGTAGTTAATTTAGTATGTTCTTTTAAAAATAACTAAAAATGCCCAGGATCTGGTGTCATTACATTAAATAAAACAGTAGGCTTTACATGTTAATGTGTGTTACAGTATTAACTGAAGCTCCCTGTTTACAAGAGTGTTATTCTCTTTTATTAGCAATCAGTAAGTTTCTTTATTACAATGGCTAAATAACAAAGTGGTCCCTCCGAAATTTTTACTATAAAATTTGTAAGGTTAAAATTTCAATTCATTACTTTCAAAGGGCAAAAACTCAACAATAATATTATTAAAACAGCCAAAAATACTGACCCCAGTTGACGTGAAACACTTTCGAGACGCTCTACCATCGCTTGTAAAGAAGTGACTTTAATATTTTGCTGGACAGTATCAAGGCACTTGTACAATTGATTTCTTTCCATGCTGTCCACTGGATATCTCTTATCCTGTAAAAGGCATTCTTGTTAGTGATTAAGACATAAGAAATGTCAAAAGTGCATCATGAAAGAGTGATATAAACAAAAAAATCTGGTGTGATACACTCACACAACTTTATCTTCCCAATTCAAATAATGACCAATATAACCTAACATTAGTAATAAACAAAAAACTAAACTCAAAAAACATAACCTTTTAATCATGAGTGAAAGACGGAAAATGAAAATCGACCTGTTTGGCTTAAAAATACGGAAAATCACTCGTTTACGCTAAACTAGGCTCTGTAGAGAAAAATTCTTTAAATAACAGTTGTAGATCGTTCAATTTTCTATAAATTCAATTAAATAAACTTTTGTCGTAAAATGCATACAAAGGCCAAAATCTTAAAAAAAAAGATTTTTCACACGTTTTCGTGAGAAAAAACAGAAAATCGCTAATTACCGCTAAACTAAGCGTTATACAAAAAAAATGTTTGATATAAAAGTTATAGTATTTTAAATTTTCTACAACTTTTATTATATACATTTTTGTGCTTAAATACATATTAAAGCCGCAATCTTAAAAAAACAAATTTTTTATGTGAAAACAGCCTGACCAAGAATTTCAGCAAACATGGCACCTACCCTATCTTGTAGAGTATAAAAATTAAGCTAACAAGGTGATTTTTAAAAATATCGTAGGACCAGTTTTTGAGAAAATTGCAAAAAAGTGAAAAATTACACGAATAAACTACTACTTCCGGTTGACCAATTTTGATGAAAATGTTCGTGTCGGGTCCGGTAGTGGTATGTAACTTAAGTTTCAAGTTTAAAGTTCATACGATGTTCTGTTCTTGAGATATTTTGTATACACACACACACAGACCGATCGCTAAAAACATGTTTTTTGGGTTCAGGGGGTCTGAAAACGTATAGATCCGGTGAAAACTCGATTTCGAAAAATCGACATGAAAACAATACTTTCCTTCCTATATATTCATATAGGCAAGAGAAAGTACAAATTTAGTACAAAACACTCACATGACTTTCTCGTACAAAACACTCACATGACTTTCTCTTGCCAATGTAATAAATATTGAACATGTTGTGAATACTTAAAAATTCATGCTGTAACAGATATCTTTGTGCCAATTACAAGGCCTAATGCCTGTCAGGTGATCAAATCTATTATAAATAAATCAAATTTTATATAGATAGTGAGTCACGAGAATGCCTTTTGCGTATCAATGCGCTGTGAAGAAGGGAAGAGAAATCTGGCAGTGCTGCCAACCTCAATAGTGAGACACTATAATTTACTACCAAGCAATGCACCATTAGTTAACCACATGTTGCCTTTCAATTAATATACTTTGTCGTGACTGAAACTTTTTCCACTTAAACCCCATTTCTTTTAAAAAATTTTCTTGACATACAAAGTAACCAACTAAAATTTAGCCTTTCTTTCAAAACCGTGTATAGCAGTTAATCATTAACCAATGAGCGTTGTCCAACTAAACTCAGCTGCATGGAAAACGTTTAAATTTAGCTAAAAAACTATTTAATACATCTAATTTACTACTGAAAACTATCACTACAAATAAAGAAAACGAAATACCAAAGAACGAGATTGAATTTATTAAAAATATTATTGTTTAAATGAAAAATTATTGACTACATGAAAAATAATTTTTACGAATTTAAATTTAAAAAAACGTATTTAGATGTATTTGGTTTAGTTAGAAATTAACACCTTACCACCAATGACAACAAAATGATGCACAACTGTGCCGGTAAAATAAAACACTTAAAAGATTACCTTCAACACATACGGTAATAACATTACCGTTTGTTGTTGTTTAGGTCATCAGCTGAAAGGCTGGTTTGAACCTCTAGAGGTTTTACTAAGTAAAATAAGGAGTGAGGTGGTTTACCATTGCCTTCCTAACCGAGTGAAAAATTACGCTTTTCAGCATGCCCAGGCCCTCTGAAAAGCACAGATTTTCCACTCTGCAAATGACACCTTCACTTCATTCACCACAGGGTCTAGCTGTATAATGAAATTCATTACTTTCAGAGGAGACAACTCTGATTAGTGTCTTTTGCACCTTTACCTCTTCTGTTCTTAAATGATTCAGTCATTTAATTGGCTGACCATGTGATAAGAAACAGAACTATTTATTTTAGCCCTGCAACTGGACAGATTGAGTGTAAATAAATTGACACTCCACCTGTCTGTTAAGGGCAGAAACATTACCGTTAATAGCGGTAATAATGTTTCACATGTCGGCATCGCTTTCTTATTCATATAATTGTTTCCATTTTTTACCAGGATCGCTCATAGCTTTTGTTAAAAGGCACGGAAAGGTATTTCTTTAGCTTCAACTTCACAGCAATTTATTACACTGCATATTAGATTTCGTCCAGCACTGTGAACAGTTCGACTGAGTTTTCGAGAAACCGACATTTCCATTTACGGTTACAATTAGTTATATTCCTAGAGTTAACCTACAAGAGGTTTTACGAAATGCTGTATGTTCTCTAAGAATTGTTTACGTCGCTGTGGTGGTGAACTGATACCAAAGCAGTTGTGCATGCACGCTGGTGCTTTCTCCCCTTTACCCCTCGCTAAAACCAAAGGCAAACTCATGACTCGAGTAACTATATAAAGATTTTTATTAATTGTTGATAGACTTATATTAACTATATCATTTTTAATTGAAATGTGTTTTTTACTTTTAATTTTTAAATGTGTTTATAACTTATAAATTTTTAATTCTTGTATTCTTTAGGTCTTTTCCGTTTTCTGTATGCCACTATCAAATCGAATTCCCTGAAGGGTTGCACTTTTCTACATTTCTCCCACTCCCTGCTTTACTGAACACTCATACTGAGACACTAATGCGCACGTACACATGTCCTTCCCAGCTCCAGTATATAGGACTATGTTACACGTTCTGTTGTTTTATTTCTTATTTTGATTTTGGTATTAATACATTACTATTATGTTATATTTTTTAATTATTTCCATTGGGAAGAGAAAGTCTTGTGAGTGTTCACACAAACTTTTTTAGTTGTCACATCTTTTGGGATTATGCAATAACCCCCTTTCTTGAAGGAACTCTTTAGTATCTTCCTCTGTCGGAATATCATTAAGTAACTCTACAAAATTCATAGTAGACTGACTGTGTAGTAACTATCTGTGAAATGGGAGTGGAGTTGACATTACGCAGGAATATTGCTTGTCAGATTGGCAAGCTAGTCGCATGAGTAGGACAATTGTGTAACCCTTCATGGAATTCAGATTTGACAGTGGCATATAGAAAACGGAAAAGACCCTATTCTTTAACACAGTGATGTATCAATATCAATTCCCATATTAAAAATAAAAATTCTATTCTTGATTCAGATGTTTGGGTTTAATTGTACTTTTCTAGTTAAGCCTTTCCTCTTCCCTGAGAAAAGATAAAGGGCAAGTTAACCCTTTCCACTTGAATTATGTTTCCACTGTGAATCCCCTCAACTTGTATTTATTTTATGATCTGTTTATACCCTATTACAGTAATCAAACGCGTAATGTGTTGTTATTAGTTTTAAGAGCATCCAATACTTTTTACGTTTGTAATTACTTTAATGTTAATAATGATACATCAAAAATGCTTTTTCTCACCTAAAAACTTTTAAAATATAACCTGCAAAATATACACTGTCGTTGTAAAAAACTAAGATAAAATAAACTATGTAACTAGAAATTGATACCTAAAACCTAATAAAAGCATGAAAAATTATCTGAATATTATTTTTGTGTGAATCAGTTACCTAAAAACATTAACCGATCTTAAAGCAACACAAAATACCGCAAACTAAGCGAAGCACGTTCACGATTAGGTTAGTTTGTTTACTAGTTTGGCGACCTCAATTCAATTAATTTCGTTTATATCGATAATCGGTAGTAGTCAACTATCGAAAACTACAAGAATTAATTTTTAAAACATTCCGCAGAGGCCAGCACATTACAGCAACATTGTTAACTGCGTATTTTCATACAAAATCAGCTGTGAAAGTGGAGTCAGATGGGGTCCGACATACAAGTGGAACGGTAAAACTATCGTGTTGGATCAGATCCGACAGTCGAGTGGAAAGGGTTAAACGTTGGCTGATGCAGGACATCCTGGCTACAGAACCTGAGGGACTGGTTTGGCAGCAGTAATACCGCACTGTTCCGTGCAGCAGTGAATAAGCTCCGCATAATCATGATAATTTCTGATCTCCGTTAGGAGAGAGATTTTTTGAAGAAGAAGGTTAAACCTTAGTGTTTCTTGTGTTGATACCGGTACTCTTATACTGAATTTTCAAATGTTTCAGCATATGGTGGTGTCTTGCTAAAGACTCCTCTGTAAACAAGTCTCACACAAATATTGCACTTTACAATTAACAATCATTGCCACTGTTTATTTAAATATATTTTCTGACTTCAGAAGCCATCTTTATCGCCCCATTAATAAAATAATTCTTTGACACCCAAAACTTGCTCTATTGAAGACACTATGATTTACATCAGGCGCCACCCGCAGAAACAGACATAACTACCTACAAAATGATCGTTTTTAGGCTGATTAAACATATTACATTTATTCTTATTTAACCCTTTGATCAGTATGCGCATCAAATGATGCGGCCAGAACAATTTATCATTTTCAGTATGTGCATCATATGATTATGTGTCTAAATCTACTCCAGTAACCGCATCAAAAATGGTTAGTAGTTTAACTTGTGCTGCTACCTGTCTAATTTTTTTTTCATTTTCAAAATCTCCAAACAGATATCATTGCTCGATTGTTTAGACAACATCTTATGATGAGCGTACTTTTTTGTTGTTGGTAGTTGTAGGTTATCGTTATTACACAAGAAGGGGCCATCTTTTACTGAGCCGTTTTGTAGTTTGTTTTAGATAAGTTTGTGGACGACTTTTGTTACAAATAAATTTATGTACAATATTGTTTTAAGTTCATTTGCGAAATGAAGTCAAGCATGGTGATCTACGAAACCTTTATTTTGCATCGTGTGTAATTATTGTTTTCACATCATATAATGTGCATACTTTTGTAATATATTACACATTCGTATTATATGTAAGTCTTGTTGCAAAAAAATACTCAATAAAAATATTACTTTCTAACATAATAATTTAGGAAAAACTCTCAGTTAAATTTTTCAAAAAATCTAAAAAATCTCACTACCTGAGACAAAAATATCACAAAGTAACTTACTGATGAAACAATTAATAGGCCTCAATCACATTTTTGATTTTTATTGTATGATGATGAATGAATGGTAAGAATGAAATTATTTTATTTTACTCGGTAATTGAATTATACGGGGGTCTATAAACTGTGATTTGTGAATAGTTTATTTATTTTTCTTTATTTGAATATTCCATCAATAGTTCTGAGGCACTGTACGGTAAAAGGAAACACTGTCCAACAGCCAAAAAACAGTAGCACCTTAGATATTATCTGTTAATAATCTGTTAATCGCAACAGACAAATTTGTTTACATTAAAGCAATTTAAATAAAGACTCTAAGCTACCTTATGAATGACTGAATGGAATTCTCCCTTCTCTTTCTTTGTCCCTCTCACTGAATGAATGAATAAATTAATCAATACTACAATACTATACTTACCAGTAATGTCATTCTTAATGCTTTTGCACTTTCAAAGAAAGATTTGAACTGGTTCGCTTTACATCGTAATTTTTCCATCAGCATTTCCATCTGCCATTCTTTTGATTTATCAACCAGTCCACCACTTGTCGGACCTAAAATATAATTTAAAAATCATATAAAAAATCCAATACATTAGACATAAATTATAAAAGGTGTTGTTGTTTAGGTCAACAGCCGAAAGGCTGGTTTGAACCTCTGGAGGTTTTACTAAGTAAAAACGAGGAGTAAAGTGATTTACCATTGCCTTCCTCACTGAGTTGAAAGAGTATGCTTATCAGCATGCCAGGCCCTCCGAAAAGCACTCACTTTCCACCCGGCAAATGACACCTTCACTTCATTCACCACAGGGTCTGGCTGCATAGTGAAATTCATTACTCTCAGAGGAGATAACTCTGACTAGTGTCTTTTACACCTCTACCTCTCCTGTTCTTAAATAGTTCAGCCATATAAGTGGCTGACTATGTGATAAGAAACAGAACTATTTTTTTTAGCCCTGGACCAAACAGATAGAGTGCAATTAAAATAACACTCCACCTGCCTGTTTTGGGCATTATAAAAGGTGTATTAAAAAAATAACAGAATTTTTTAAAAATTTCATGGGTTGTATCGATCCAATTCTCACCATATTTCTGTAACTGTATTAGTAAATATATTTGCATGTTGGTAGCTATATCTGATGTTTAGACTATAGTCAGAAATCAATAAGGTTACATTAGTTTTGATACAATACTCTATTGTTTATTTGTTAAAAAAAATTGATCAGAAAATTTGTACAAAATTTTGCTACAAGGGTAAAATAAAGCACAGAAATATTGAATATTGCTTTTTGAGAGTCTGGTATAAGTAAAACAAGGGTTTACAGTGGACTAAGTGTTTCCAAGATGGCTATGAAGACACTGCAGACGACAAGTGTGTTGGACGACCAAGCATATTAACAATCAATGACAAAGTAGAAAAAGTAAAAATTTTTCATTTTTTTGGATTTATGTCTGGGTGTTTCACTATTACGGCTGATGAAGACGATGAGAAGGATGATAGATAAACATAAGTGATGAAAAAATACCAGACCTGACTGGGTATCGCACCCGAAACCAAAAGAAAAGAGGAAGAAATGATTATGAATGATCAACGGATACCATGAGAAAAATTATACAAAATATGTGACAGAAAAATTTGTTACAAAATAATTGAATTTCAACAAAAACACCAGTGAAATCAGAGTGGTGTCCACATAATGGAAGCGTATCAATTTTTCACACACTTCATCACCATGAGATAGATATAACCAATGTATAGCCTACAAAAATAACCAATATAACCAAATAAAATTTTAGGATTTTTTAAAATTTAATTTAACTAATTTAATTCAATTAAAAACTACTCTAATGAAAATAAGTTTGTTAACAAAGGTATTTAACTCAATTACAGAACTGACTTAACATAGATTACAATTTACAGATAAATCCCAAATATCTGAAACAAAAATTCCAGTATTGTTTCAGTATCCTCTTCTCTTTTTCTATGTCCTGTTTTAATTAATTTCAGACCTCTCTAAACACAGTGTATGTTTTTATTACATTTATTATAAAATATAACTTATATTTACGCCAACGTACTCTTTTATGAGCACCTAGAAAAACAATTAAAAATTTTAATCGATAGTTTGCCCTACTTAAAAATTGCAACTTAACAATAAATTGTATCCTTATATTTTTAGTTTATATTCGTTTAAAATAAAATTTATCAAAACATTTAATTTATTTAAGCAATTAAATATTTTAACACTTCACTTCAAGAACCAATATTTTTGTTATAAGTAATAATTATAAGTAATTGTTTTACCGTATTCTCTTAAGCACAAAATCTGAAATATTATGAAAAATAATTGACACAACCAAAAAAAATCTCAATATTTCAATTTTATAACACAGTGGCTCTTAAAAACTAACCCTCAATACTTTCATTAGCCTAAGTACTGTAACAATATCGTGTATAATTGAACAAATTCCTAAAATAACTTGAATTTTACTCACAATTTGTGACAGCATTTACTAAGGAACTATCCATTTTGATATCTGTTATTCAGTGAACTAATTAATAGAGCAAACAACGCTAATGTAAAGACGTTAAAACAATTATATTTCCGACACAACTACATAGAACACCACACGAAATAACATAAAGCAATAAAGCCATGTTTTCGTTTGTTATTCAGGGGTACCAACGTTCAAAATACCCTCCAACTTAACCAGGGAAAAATTCGTAAAATTCCCTCCCGTTTCGATATCATTAGATAAAATTTAATCACTCAGTGCAAATTTCAGATTTAGAATATTCATTCCATTATAAATTTGCATGTAGCGGGAAGTATACTTTTTGTTTTATTGTGTATTAAATAAAAATAAAATTGAATCTTTTCAAAAATGTTTAAAATATACATTATCTTCAAGAAAAGTTAAAAATAATATGGGTTTTATACTTCAGTTTTTATATTTTATTCGTATTGTAATAAGTAATTAAGTAAGGTATATTTTTAAAGTTTCTCAGAGGCCGGAATTCCAAACTGTAAAATATGAAGAGTACGGCGCGTAAGTTGAAACTAGAGAACTAATGCACACGTTTTGTAATTCGACTACTGATTTTTAAATGTAAATAAATGAACTGGCTAAAACTTAAACTTGACACAACAGTAGTACAATAACTATCAACAAAACCGTACATTTTCAGCTGTTGTCAAATCATGCCATTATAACAGCGATATGATAGTTTTAGTTATTTTTCATTTTATTTAGAAAATCAGTCTCTCATTCCATTGATCGATGTGTGAGAGGGGAGCAATATACGATTGTAAAACCATTTCAGAAAACATTTATAATTTTTTCGGTTCGTCCAATTTAAATAATTCATTCGCTAAAAATGATTTGAAAATTTCCCCTTTATCTCGTTTCTTACAAGTGTACAGTTTTCTTTAAAGACCGAAAAGTTTCTCGCTTGTTAACTTTTTTACGTCGTGTTTCGCGATTTTACAAAATTGATTTATGAAAATACCTAGTAACTAAAAAAGTAATGATTTTTTGTTAAATTTTATTGCATCGTTGTTTTCCATAATTATTACAGAACAAACCTGCCGAATATTATGTTAATCCGTGAAATAGTTGTTGAACAATAATAGTTTTTGAACAATAGTTTTTTCAAAATAATTTTAGAGAACAAAAACTTGCGAAATACTTTGTTTATAAAAATACGTCATTTCCGACAAGTTTCAGTTACTTAAAAAACAATTAGATGTAGGCCTATGTTTTCTGAAATAGTTTTACAATCCGCATTATTGTTTCCTTCTGCCGAAGGCCATCAAGTTACAGACAGTCACTACTCATTACTGTACAAGACAAGGGAGTGGACAAGAAGGTTCATTCCAAATGTCGAGGTGTGAATAAGGACATTTTGTGATACCAATCATGAAGTAACACAGTTGTTAACAAGGCATGGTTGATTTGGGGCATATTTAACGAGGTTTAAACCAGAAGTACCGAAATGAATACGTTGCGTCAGTGAAGAGGAGGAGTCCGTTGTGTATAAATTTGAAAGATGTTCCTGTTTTGGCCTCGAAAGAATGGAGACATCTGAAAAAATAGGAGTTGAACTGTGGGGCTCAGAGAGAGAGAGAGAGAGAGAGAGAGAGAGAGAGATACAGGGAGCAGCGATGGAGCGAGCTGGAAGTTGGTCACTCATTTTGCAGAGAAGTTGATCGAGGGATTGCGGAGGGAGAAGATATACGGAGACCAGTCGAATCGCTCTATCCTGTTCTTAATGAATTCTATCCTAATCGCATAAAATAAAAAACTTATTTCCAGAGCTGGTGAATGCAAGTGAGAGAGTGATTGGAGATCGGTAACAGTGAAGGGGAAATTAGGCTACGATACCCTTCCACACCGATCTGACAGTGTGCTAAATTTCAACCCTACATCTCCCTTGTAGTATTATATAAACAGTTCCGAGGGACGTAGAGGATTTTAGCCGTTGGTTGGTAGGGGGTTGCGGCCTCCTTGCGCGTGAACGAGGACGCCTTAATTGAGTCCAACACTACTTCCCTTTTGTAGGGAAGTGAATATGAGTTATTTTCGCCGCCTCAGATACAAAAAAAAGAAAGGGGGTTTGCGGGGGCCGGAACTAGGCCCCCGCAGACTGCGCACTACAGGGAATGGGCCCACAGTTCTAGGGGGGGGGCAGGGAAAATATAAAATTAAAAAATACACAGTTACGATGCAAAAATTTTTCTGCTAGCATGAACTTTAAAATGTGCAACAATGCTGAATGTAAATTAAATCCCTCTAATCGTGCCGCCGTAAATCACTGGATGAGGGTTGGTTATTGTGTGAGGATTAAATATAAATAAGTAGAGGGCAAGGTTATGACGGCGCCTCTGTGATGTCCGGATTATATGCGGGCGTGCTAAGTCTGAAAAGTATTGAAGGACATGTTTTACATCCATTGTGCCGAATGCAACCTAAACTTGGTTATTATTGATGCTGTTGGAAGTGTGAAATTGTAGCTAATTACTTTGGACAACTACAAAGTTAATACATACTACGTTTTCTTTGGCCAAAGTATTAACAGATAGGACATCCTGGCTTCATTAATAGGCGAATCCGATGTAAATTTAAACAAATCTAATCCAACAAGATGTGTTGTGGGTAAGGTTACAGCTCACCAGCGTCAATTCACAAATAAATACAATTTTTGTATTCGTAAAACAGTTGTAATTTTATTTAATAAATTCACTTTTCCTCACTTGAAGAAACACAAACTTAAAACATCAAAATACACTTTTTAAACATAATAATGATCACAAGTAGATTCGAATAGAAGTTAACAGTTAACAGTTGCGAGAAAATTGATAATACCGACGTTACGCAGTGCAGTAAAGCACTGAGTTGGTTGTAAGAAAAACGGAGGGGATTTTTACCCTTATCTTTTATAACATTTGCCTACGTGCTATCTTGCAACTGTTTACCACTCATTAATTACATATTAAGTTGTTTATTAAGATTATTGTTGTTGGTTAATTTCAAAATTTTCCCTATGATTTTTAACATAATTTAGGAAGTTTCCAGTTTACATTTACTGGTTTAATAGTCTTTTTCTAAGAATTTAGTATTTTGATTCTTATGTCTACGTGTGATCATTTATAGTAAACAAAATAATTAATTCTATTTACATTATAAATTTCTTAATAGCCGTATCGATCCTTCTAGAGCAAATCTCTCAAATTACTTACAATATTTTTAACAATTCACTAAAAAATTGCATTAAAATTGTATCGACGTTTTTTAGATCATAACATGACCTCCCCCCTTAGAATGGAGATCAATTACTTTTAAATTAGATTGATCGTAATTTACAGGAAACGTCGAGCCCTAGCTCTTAAATCATAAATTGGTTGTACCTGTTCAGCTTCATCTTGGCTGCCTTCTATGTGTACTCCTTCATTGGTTCGATACGTTATACATGGTTCATAATTATGTTATAGCCCTTTGATTTGTGTCCTTGGACTTGTTTCCCTTTTACCTTGTATACAATCATATAATTTACAACATATGTACAATATCATTACCATAACTATAATACAACTTATAATATCAAATACAATGGGATATTTTGTTATGTATGGACGATTATAAACTTTGGTAATTTCTTCATCAAATTTACTCAGCTTATCAGAGGTGTATCGTAATTCGTCCAGATTAATAGTACTAAAACGTATAGGACGTAACTTCAATGAAGTTTGATTAATAGAATCATTACAACAATCATCAAAGATTTTTATTTTAGGAATTATTGGATTAAATTTAGTTTCTATTACATTTTCTGGAATCAATTTTACAGTTGTGGAATATCCTATACAATTTTTATTTATAGTTATTATTCCAAAAATTTTTAAATTAACGTGATTTATGTTTTTACAAACTATTGAAATTTCCTTTGATTCAGGTAAAACGTAAATCCGTTGATTTCCAGTGTTTAGTTTATGCCAAATTTGGAAATCTTTACCTTGTAGTACATTAGTAATGCAAACTGAAGGTAGTTGTTTTAAACTGGTATCTAACAACCTTACTTCACAAATGCTATCTGAAATTATAGAATGAATAACATTATCTAATTTACAAATTGTTTGTTTTACATCTATTTCTTTACAATCATTTAAATTTTCCAAAGGTACATATTGTGTTCTACTTACACTAATTGCTAAATATTTCATCCTCGGTTTGACATATAAATAATTATCTCCTGAAATCTTATTTGGTAAAGTTAATAATTTATATAATTCAAATTCATTTATTTCTACTAAAGGAATGGTTAAAATAAATTTTAAATATCCCTTAGAGTAATACACAATCATTTTAGCAACATTAATCAAGAAATGTACATTTTCTCTATTTAAAATAACTGGAAATTCCTTATTTACAGGTAAGTGTTCTTTAGTTTTTTGTAATTCATTTAGAAGTTGTGTTGGGGTAATAATTGAAGGATGCATCAAATCACGTTTAGCTTACATAATTGAATCAATTACAGAGTTTAGGTCTCCGTCTAATTTATTACTAATATATGTCAGTAATGTCATATGTTCAATTATCTTTTGTGAATATAAAATTTTATTTTCATCATTAATTAAATTAGTTTCAAAATTATTAATTTGTTTTAAATTTTCATTTAATGTTTTTTCTTGAGACTCAAGTTGTACTATCGAAGTATTAAAATTCAATATGGTACTTTTTATTATTTGGACCTGATATTTTAATAAAAATTCAATGTCCTGTTCATTACCTTTTAATTGATCAATAGTTTTATCATAGTATTCTGCAGAGTCTGCATCTAATAAACCTAATATCCAATGAAATGGCTTGTCACAGGCATTACATAAAGACCATCATTTTCTCCTATTATTAAATACTGTATCACTATGACCTATTAAATTTTCTATAGTATTGACTTTCTGATAAATTTGTTTTAATTGAATGGCAATGAAACTTAAACTCTGTTTACATTATTAAATACTTGTTTGTTCAAATTCTTGTTTATTTGAATTACATAATGCTTTAGTTTTAGCGATTACTTTTATAACTAACTGTAATGTATCAAAATGAGTTTTTATCATCATCATCATCTTACATTCCAGGATTAGGCTATTGCCTGTTCCGAACTCACAATTAAATAGTACAAAGTTAAACAAACATATAATGTAAATAAAGTCATTTAATCTATATCTAAGATTATTAAATCCATCTTGCTTGAGGTCTGCCTACTCTTCTTCTTCCTGTTGGGGTGTAACGCTGTATTTGTTGAGGTATCCGCTCCTCTGGCATCCGTTCCAAGTGTTGTCTCCATCTATCCCGATAGTCGCAGATTCTCCCATTCAGGTCGAAGATGTCCAACTCTGATCGTATGTCTTCATTTCTTATCCGGTCCTCTCGCGAGCATCCCCTTATCCTTCTCAGGAATCTCATCTCTGCAGCCTGTATAGTTCGCTCCTGCCTCTTTGTGGTTATCCACGCTTCGCTTCCATATGTGACCACGGGGACTGCCATGACTTATACAATTTCAATTTCGTCTCTTTCCTAGCTCTATTGTTCATAGTTCTATTGATGGTGCCACATATCATTTGAAACCTATTCAACTTCCGTTCAACATCTAAGTCATGATCAAAGCTCACGTCACATCCCAAGTAATTGAAGTTATTCACTCGTTCCAATATTATCCCGTCCACTACTATCTTCGACCGGACTGGGTATCTGCCTTTAAATGCCATTATTTTTGATTTCGCAGCGGAAATTTTAAGGTTGACATTGCTACATAATTCTTGTAAAGTATGGACTGCTCTTTGAAGTTCATCTTCTGATTCTTGCACAAGCCACACGTCATCCGCAAACAGCAACGCGTTCAAGTAGTGATCGTCTTTTAAATGAATACCCGGGCTCACGTTGCGTCTCCATATTCGAAAAATGTAATCGATATATATGTTAAATAAAGTGGGTGATAGGGGGCACCCTTGTCTTAAACCTCTATTGATGCTAATTTCTTCTAAACGTTTGGTCCCTGTATTTATTGTTATTTTGGTGTTCTCATATAAACATCGAATTATTTCAATCAAGTGAGGTGGATACCCAGAAACTTCCATGATCCCCCAAAGCGCTGTGCAATCTACCCGGTCAAAAGCTTTCTCGAGGTCGATGAAGGCCATATGCGTTTCCTTGTTAAATTCTCTTTGTTTTTCTATTAGCCGTTTTACTGCGAAAACGTTGTCCATACAGGATCTTCCTATTCTGAAACCGCATTGCTCTTCACTTAACATCATCTCAGTTATTACTTTAAGTCGATTATTAACTACCCTTGAGAACAGCTTGTACCCCGTATTTAGCAGGCTAATGCCGCGGTAATTCTTGCAGTCGTTCCGCTTTCCTTTTTTAAACAACGATATGACCTCCGCTGAGTTCCAGGAGTCAGGGATTTTGCACGTCGTCCAGCATTCATTAACAACATGCAGGAGTCTTAATTCCAGCAGCAAACCTCCATGCTTAAGAAGTTCAGCATTTATGCCATCTTACCCTGTGGCTTTTCTGTTCTTCATGCCTTTCAAGGCTGCTTGAAGCTCTTCCATAGTGATGAGGTCAATAGACTCATTCCCTCTGATCTTATACATATCCCTATTTACCTCCTCTATTTCGTCTTGCCACAGTTCCAAATAATGACTTCTCCACTCCGAATCTCCAATAACATTTAAGGCCGCTCTGTCTTTCTCCCCTGCATTCATCAACTTTAGTATTTTGTAAGCACATGTTTGCCTGCCGTGCACATCCTCTTCCAACATACTCGTAAATCTCCCCCATGACTCTTGATGAGCTATCCTCACCAATGATCTCGAGACATTTCGCTTCTGCTTATACTCTATCCAGGATTCAGGGGTTCTCTGTTGTAGAAAGTTCAGGTATGCCTTTTTCTTTTTATTGACTGCTTCCTCGATGTCTTTATTCCATATCTTTAGTTGCTTTTTGCCTCTGCCGCGTTTCCGCTTACCCAAAGCCTCGTGTGCTGCCTTCTCTATGCCGTTCTTGATATTTTCCCATTCCGTTCCGACATCGTCAGCTGTTTCTATGAGAGACATTTCCCTCTGCAATCTGTTCTGATATAGGTGGCGGACACCATCTTCTTTCAACAGGTGCACCTTGAAAACTTTCTCCTCTTTCCTTTCCCTTCCTTCTCCTCCTCTGCTATTCCTCACCCATTTAGCGAGGATATTCAGTTTCCCTTTTAAAAGATAATGATCACTATATAATTATATCCGATCCTCGGTATATCCTGACATCCTGAATCACATTCTTTGACTTGTCATTTACAAGTATATAATCTATAATCGACATCTGCCCCCTCGCGCTCCAGGTGTACTTATGATTGTCTTTTTTTTTTTGAAAAACGTGTTGGTAATTTTCAAGCTATTAAATGTGGCGAATTGTCTTAACTCATGCCCATTACTGTTTATCGTTCTCTCCCCGCAGTTTCCCATTACTCCATCAATTGGCATATTTCCTACCCTGGCATTGAGGTCCCCTGCAATAATTAAATTATCTCTTTTAATTGGGTTCACTACTCGTTGGAGGCGATCATAGAACTCTTTTGTTTCCTCTCTCCTACCTTCTTCTGGAGCATAGACTCCAACTACTGTCAAGTGTCCTCTATCCACCTTCAACTTGGCAGTCATATATATAATTGGCAGTTTTTATATAATCTACAATTATTAATTTCCAATCCGAAGTTACTAATTTTAATGATCCATAATTTTCAAAATATATTCCGCCCGTTTGATTCAAGTACGTAACATTATAGTCTTGTTCAGCGTTATACGATGACACTTGAATAATCAAGTTGATTATACCGAATACAATTAATCTGCAAAAGGTTTAATTCTATTAATTTGTAGTCTTCATAATTTCCCTTTTTCTAATTGAATTGTTACATTTGAATTATGAACTTTTGTTATTTTGCAAGGAGCTCTATAATTAGGTTGAGTCTTTTTCGGTTTTCCAGGTAATGGTACATTTTTAATTAATATTTTATCTCCTATTTTATAATTATGAGCTTTACAATTTTTATCGTATGTTTGCTTTGTTTTAATCTTTAAGTTTTGTAGATTTTCTCTAGCATCTTTTCTTAATTTATAAAGTTTTGCTTTAAGATAATCAATATAATTTTCATAGGTATTTTTATTTATTGGTTCATTGGTTAAAGTTAATGGAATTTTAGGTTCAGCGCCAAAGACTAATTCATATGGAGTCTTTTTTGTAGCACTATGTTCAGATGTATTATATGAGAATACAGCAATGGGAACCCAACGATCCCAATCAGTTTGTTCCTTATTTATAAAACTAGTTAAATAATCTGCTAATGTACTGTTAAATCGTTCTACTGCCCCGTTTGTTTGAGGATGGTATGCAGTAGTGGTAAGCTTTTTTATTTTAAATAATTTAGTAATTTGAGTAAAAGGTTCTGAGAGAAATTCAGCACCTTGATTCGTAAGGATCGAATTTGGTATGCCAAAATTGCAAATAAAGTTTTCTATAAATTTTTCAGCAACAGTCAATTTTTAAGACAGGCAATTTTTGAGCTTCATGATTTGGAATAGGGTATGCTTGAGTAAATTTGGTTAAATGATCTTGAAGGACTAAAATAAACCTGTTACCATTTTCTGTTAACGGCAATGGTCCTAAAATATCTAATGCAATCCTTTCAAAAGCAGTTTCTGCAGTGGTTGTAATTTCTAAAGGAGCTTGAAAATTTTGACGATTAGTTTTATTTTTTTGACAATCTACACATTTTTTAAAGTATTCTTTTACATCAAGATTTATAGTCGGCCAATTATAATAACCTTTAATACGAGCAATTGTTTTCTTTTGTCCAAAGTGACCACTAAACGGATTACTATGTAATTCTTTTAAAATCTTTTGTAGGTATTTGATCATTATTTTTTAGTTCTATGACCTTTTCCTTACAAATAAATATTTTAATATTTGTATCACGGAATGTATACCGTACAATATTAGTTAATTGATAATTTTTCAAGTTAAGATTAGGAAATTTATAATTCATTGAAATAGTATTTACATTATTTTTTATTAAATATTGTTTAATTTTTTGTAAGCAATTGTAAAAATCATCATATGTAACGATTTCTTTAGGGGTAGATGATATTATTGCCGTAAAAATTTTATAAGCTCTATTCTTAATATTGATTGATTCTAATATTTATTTTTTTATGAGTTTTATTAGTTAATTCGGCTTTATTTTCGCATAGGTTTAAAATATCTTCATTTATTTTTAATTGAGAAGAATTAAAATATATATATGAGTTTTTTGCTCTTTAAGATTAGTTAATTTTTTCTTCTACATTTATATTTTTATAATCATTCGTCCTTATTTCATCTAACAGATTGGCTTTTGACCTTGTAGTTATATTAATGCTTTCTTCATTAGTTTTACCTGTTTCAGGGATTCGCGACAAGCAATCGGCATTTTTATTATATTTCCCTTTTTTATACACAACTTCATAATCATATTCTTCCAAAAATAGTCTCCATCTTATAAATCTAGACCCAGGATCTTTAATTGAAAATATCCACACTAATGGTTTATGATCTGTCACAATATAAAATTTTCTACCGTAAAGATAGTGTCGAAAATGTTTAACTGACCACACGATTGAAAGTAATTTTCGTTCTATAGTTGAATAATTTTGCTCAGCTTTATTTAATGTTCTAGATGCATAGGCTATTGGCAAGTCACTTCCAATAGGCCCTTGGGACAACACAGATCCAATGGCAATTCCTGATGCATCCGTTGTGAAATTAAATGGTTTAGTGAAATCGGGATATTGAAGAATTGGATACGATATTAATTTATCTTTTAATGTTTGAAAAGCATTTTCTTGTTCTGGCCCCCATTGAAAGGTTACGTTTTTTAGTAATAGTTTAGTTAAGGGTTTTGTTATTTTACTAAAATTTACTATAAAGTTTCTGTAATAACCTGCCAAACCAAGAAATGATTTTATTTGTTTAGTTGTCTGAGGTTGAGGAAAATTTTTTATTGCTTTAATTTTATCTTTACATGGTTTAACTCCTTCACTAGTCCTAAATATACAACTTCTTTTTTTAAAAATTCACATTTATCAGGTTG
The DNA here is from genome assembly GCA_035578175.1 of Catonia carolina. Classification (NCBI taxonomy): domain Eukaryota; kingdom Metazoa; phylum Arthropoda; class Insecta; order Hemiptera; family Achilidae; genus Catonia; species Catonia carolina. The sequence goes on along the minus strand of JAQMRL010000023.1, from coordinate 388,518 downwards.
TAATTTTAAATTATGTATACGTAGTTTATTAAAAACTTCCCTAAGTCGTTCATTATGTTCTTCTAATGTTTTGACATAGATTACAATATCATCGATATAAACAAAACATTTAAGGCCTCGTAAGCCTGTAAGTACTGTATTCATTAATCGTTGGAAAGTGGCTGGGGCATTACGAAGTCCATAAGGCATTCGTTCATATTCAAAGTGCCCTTGAGGAGTAGAAAAGGCTGTTTTACAAGCGTCCTTTTCATCCATTTTAATTTGATGAAAACCGGATGCTAAATTAAGAGTTGAGAAATAATTACATTTACCTAATTGATCCAAAATTTCTTCAATATTAGGTAACGGATAAAAAATATGCATCACCAACCGTAATATTATTTAGTTTTCGATAATCAATAACAATTCTCTATTTACGTTTACCACTAGCATCAAGCTTTTTAGGTACCACCCATAGTGGAGAATTCCAAGGTGATGAAGATGGTTTAATTATATTTTGTTTTAACATGGAATTAATTTGATTATGTACTTCTTCTTTATGTATTTCGGGATAACGATATGTTTTAGCTTGGATGGGCACTTCCGATGTACAAGGAATCGTATGTTTAATAGCTGACGTATAAGTTAGTTTATCTCCGGGTAAATAAAATATGTCCATAAAATTAACACAAATTTCTTCAAGAGATTTTCGTTCTTCATTGTTTAAATGGGAGGTTCTTAAATTATCTTTAATTAATTTGGATCGGGGTTTTCATAGTCATGTTTTCATGACATTTTCAACATGTTTTCATAGTCTAATTCAACATGTTTACTCAACATAGTTTAATTCAACATAGTCTAATTCTTCAAGTTCTATTTCCGGATTTTCTAATTTATAATCGGATTCAGTTGTATTTAGAACAGAGAACACGCATCTATTTTCATTATTTACTTGCGTAATTGCTTGGCTAAAATATATTCCAGGAATTTTTTTATATTCCGGTACAATTCCCTCCTTTATTTCTGGGTTTTTCAGTGTTGCCCTAATTGCTACCTCAGACCTAGCAGGAATAATATAAGTAACATCATTAGGTTGTTCACCAAAGTATGCTACATTCGAGTTTCCAGACTCTCTACTCTCTAAATATTTTTATTTTATTTTATTTTCTGACGAATTATTTTGAAGGGTTAAACTATTTTCTTGAAAGTTTAAAATAGTTTAAAATAATATTTAACCTCAAAAATTGTGCTTCCTATTATACCATGAATGTTTTTACTAAATACCGGTTCATTTATTACGCGGAATTGATTTAAATATTGAATGTTGTTAATTTTCAAATTTGCGTTAGTTATGTATGTATCACTTTGTATGGACTGGTTACCTAATCCTTTTAGTCTACTTGTTAGGTTGTTGTTTACATACAAATTATATTCTGGTATTTTATGTATTTCAAGCACTGAACTTTCTGATCCGGAATCAATAATGAAATTTAGTGTTTTATTAATATCTGTAGAGTATACAGTTATATACAGCAAATATTTAACAGTTCCACTTTCAATTTCACGCCTTTCAATTTCTTTTAAAAGGTTAGCTTTTTGAACACAATCATTTATTGTATGGCCTTTTTGTTTACAAAAGATACGAGAAGTTTTAAAATTATTAGTTTTACATTTCCAATGTTTTTAGGGAGCTGGTCAGATTGGGTTCTGCCTTGGTTGAAGTCGTTGGTAGGCAATCGGCAGTCATCCCTACCTTTATCGAGTTTAAAGTATCGGATTTTTCAATTTGTTTTTTATCATTATTTATTTTTTTTAAACATTTATCTATTGTTATTGACCTCAAAAATTGATTCCTTTATTCCTTAATTCCTTGATTCCTTGATTCCTTGATTCCTTTATTTTTACAGTACGTACAAAAAGGTTTATTTATTTTGAAACAATTGTCTATGGTATGACCCTTTTTTACAATGAGTACAAAATAATGTTTTTTCCTCTATATTAAAATTTCGAGTTTTAGATGTACCAGCCTGTAAATTTTTATTTGGATTTTTTTTATTCTTACTTTTAAAATAACATTCATCGGTACGATGTCCCGATTTATTACAAATTTTACACCATATTTTTAAAGTATTTGCAGATCTAATTAAAGTTTTTTTCGGAATTGACCTCTTCGTCAATTTTTTCCTTTTCCAATGCGATTTCGTACAATTATGACAAAGAATTTCCACGGTACGATTCTAACACATTGCGGTATTTCGGTTTTACTTTTAATAAAAATGTTCGGAAAGCTATTTCTTTAACTTCCTGTGTTCTACCAGGAATCAATTGTTCATCGGTTTGATAGGTTTCTAAGAAACTAATGCATTTATTCATTTGATGTGTCAGTCTAATATAAAATTCCCGAATACCTTCGAAGGGTTTCTGTTTCATAAATTGGAGTTCAGTTTTTAAATAAAGGTAATGTTTAGGTTTACCAAAAGTGGTTTGCAAACATTTTTTTAAATCTGGCCAATCGACAAAACTTTGACCAGCAATGGCATTTTCTGCCAAGTCCCGCAACTGTAACTTAACATACTCGAACAAAATTATTTTTTGGTTCCTCTGTGCTAACTTAAATGTTACGTCAACCTCTTTTAAGAACCTAGGTAATCCTTCTTCTGACCCGTCAAATGGATGTATCATATGATATAGAGCCTGTATCGGGCTCAAGAAATTATCAGATGATTCTACTGGAGCACTTGGTTCCATTTTTTTTTATTAAATTAATTTATTGTTATTATTATTATTTCAATTTTGAAAATTTACTTGGGTTATTATTATTATTTTCTAATTTCTTATACTTATAGTTAATGTACTTACAGTTTCATTGTACACAAATTCCAATCAATTATTTTCAAAAAGACGAATCGAGCGTTGTCGTTGTACTGCAACAGAACTCTTAGAGGATTAAAATCCACCGAAGTCGCTCCTGGTCGCGACGCCGTAGAGTAAAGTAATACTGTACACCTTGCTGATAATGTCGCTCTTTCGTGGTCGTTGACTACAGAAGGAAGTCATAGCCCGAATTTTACGTTGAATTTCCAACGCCGGGAACTTTTAAACGGTTACCTCTGCAATTCAGCGAATTCCACCTGCGTTCGGCTTGAAATCTGTGGAGAAACGTCGACAGAAGTATGTTGCTTTTCTTGAGACCGCACTTTGTTTAAAAGGTTCGTCTTCAAGCCTGTACTAACTACACAACGAATTACACTCCAACAGTCAAGATGTTAGGCGAATTAATTATCAAACAAGTTCACGTTACAGCTATTACGATGTACATATCCCACCACGCTGCCATCACAATTTATGTTGTGGGTAAGATTACAGCTCACCAGCGTCGTTCACAAATAAATACAATTTTTGTATTCGTAAAACAGTTATAATTTTATTTAATAAATTCACTTTTCCTCACTTGAAGAAACACAAACTTAAAACATCAAAATACACTTTTTAAACATAATAATGATCACAAGTAGATTCGAATAGACGTTAACAGTTAACAGTTGCGAGAAATATGATAATACCGACGTTACGTGGTGCAGTAAAGCACTGAGTTGGTTGTAAGAAGAACGGAGGGGATTTTTACCCTTATCTTTTATAACATTTGCCTACGTGCTATCTTGCCACTGTTTACCACTCATTAATTACAAATTAAGTTGTTTATTAAGATTATTGTTGTTGGTTAATTTCAAAATTTTCCCTATGATTTTCAACATAATCCAGTTTACATTCCAGTTTACATTTACTGGTTTAATAGTCTTTTTCTAAGAAAATTTAGTATTTTGATTCTTATGTCTACGTGTGATCATATTTTATAGTAAACAAAATAATTAATTCTATTTACATTATAAATTTCTTAATAACCGTATCGATCCTTCTAGAACAAATCTCTCAACTTACAATATTTTTAACAATTCACTAAAAAATTGCGTTGTGCAGGCCGCGTTCCGAGCATTGTGTTGGTCAACGATTGTAATACTGTCTTTGTTCGTGTGTGTATTGTGAGAAAAGCTATTGGGTATCTGTAGTAAATACAGTTTTTGTGTATTCAGTTTCATTTTGTATGTGTAATCTTATAAAATTGATTGTAAGTAGTGCTAAGTAAATTATTAAGTTATTTATTGTTTATTATTTATTTTAAGTAAATTATTAAGTTAGTTATTGTATTACTTCCTTATAATTAGTTTGTTGTTTATTTTGTAAATCTGTTAATGTAATAAATATTTGTAATTGTAAACTTTAGTGTATTAATTATTTAATAACCTAGATCCCGGAACGGACCTTAGCGATAAGTGTCACAATTTGTAGTAAATGAGGCGATTTTTAAAAAAATAGTAGGAACCGATTTTGAGAAAATTTCAAAAAAATTACAAATGACACGAACAAACTATTACTTCCGGTAGATGAAAATATTTTGATGAAAATATTCGTGTTGAGTATTCTAGTGGTACCTAAACTTAAGTTTTAAGTTTCAACTTCGATGTTTCGTTCTTGAGATATTTTGTTCACACACACACACACACACACACACACACACACACTCTCTCTCTCTCTCTCTCTCTCTCTCTCTCTGTCGCACGCACACAGACCAATCGCTAAAAACATATTTTTTTGGGTTCAGGGGGTCTGAAAACGTGTATATCCGGTGAAAACTCGATTTCGAAAAATCGACATGAAAACAATACTTTTCTTCCTATATATTCATATAGGCAAAAGAAAGTAATAAGTTAAACAAAATGTGTTCATTAATAAAATGTATTTCGCTACTTACCGTTTTTAGCTGTATTTTACCTGTATTTACTTCTACTGCAGATAACTATAATGTAGTGTAACTTTTTATTACAAAACCTACGAAGAAAATATACTACTCCACTTATATTTTCAATGAGAAATAAGTGTATACAAATTGAAAGTTTATCATTTTATTTATGACTTAAACTATTGTAAGACAACGAAATATATTAATTATGTGTTTTTAAAGGTTTTGGTTTTACAAGTCTGTTTTTCCTCGAAACCCGAGATGTGTTTTGCAGGGGGGCCCAAAATTTATGAACTCGGCACTGCGATCAACCAGTTATAGTACTACTAGCTAAAGTACCCATTCTTTGAACGGTTTTCTTGGTCCGTGGACGGTTGGTTGGGGTATCGAGTTCGATGCCTGTCAGGTCTGATGTTCTTTAATTATTCATTTTTATCTATCTACTTTCAACGTCAGCATTATTATTTATGAAAATAAATAGGTAGTTGAACGTAAAATAAAAGCAAGATCTTGGTATTTTTAATTTAGGATATGTAGTGCTTAATTATTTTCATAATAAATGGAAGGTAAATCACAATAGGAACACCACGATGGTGATAACAAACTATTAAGATGACCGATTCATTTTTGACAATATGACCAAGAAAGAGTGTATAGAGTAGGCTACTGGTGGAATGAGTAGGTATGTATAGGCACTTGAGTCACGATTTACCCTTGTTTGCAACGAGGGATAAAGGGGGAAAGCATCAGTGCGCATGCGCGACTGCTTTAATTTCAGTACGACAAACATAATAACTTCTACTACACCCAGAGCATAAACAGTATATCGCGGAACCTTCTGTAGGTTAACTGAACGAATATAACTAACTGTTTTTACCGTAAACATAAATGTCGATTTTTTTTGAAGCTAAACAAAAATGCCTATCCGTGCCTCTTAACAAAAGCCGTGAGCGAGCGGCTAACTACTGTGATGTTTCTCTTTCCACAATTCGAAATAGGTCTATAAAGAAGGAAGTTAAAGACAGTGAAGAAGATAATTCTTCATCAACAGTTTTGTTGACAAATGGTACAAAAAGGAAACGGTTAGGTAAATTAGGGTAACTAGTGAGACTGATAGTGAAGACGCCGGGGACAGCGATAGTAACGAAGGCGATTCATTCGTAGAAAATTTTGTTCCAATGGAATAAGGTAATTACAGTAAATTAAACATTTCAGGTCATATAATTAAGTTGTAAGCAATATTACAGGTCACATTTATTTCTCATAAGGTTTATGAAGAAAATATTTTCTCGGAATAAACCACAGCTTACAATGTGTGTAGAAACTGCACGGTAGTGAAATTTACGAATAATGTCTCACTGCTAAGGTTGGCAGCACTTCAAATTTTCACTTTCCTTCCTTACAGCCCATCCATACGCAAAAGGCAAGCTCTTGACTTCAGTATCTATAACTGGCTGAATGAATACGGGGTTTACCGGCGCGTAGGCCAAGTTTATTGTTCTGTTTATTTTGTGTATCAATTTTCTAAAAATATTGATATGTTTATTACTTTCTCTTGCCTATATGATTATATTGGAAGGAAAGTATGGTTTTCCTGTCGATTTTTTGAAATCGAGTTTTCACCGAATCTACACGTTTTCAGACCCCCTGAACCCAAAAAAAAACATGTTTTTAGCGATTGGTATGTGTGTGTGTGTGTGTGTGTGTGTGTGTGAACAGAATATCTGTAGAACGGAATATCGTACGAACTTGAAACGTAAGTTAGATACCACTACAGGACCTGACACGAACATTTTCATCAAAATCGATCAACCGAAAGTAGTAGTTTATTCGTGTCATTTTTCATTTTTTGCGATTTTCTCAAAACCGGTTCTTACGATTTTTTTAAAAATCGCTTCATTTACTACATTTTTTATGCTCTACAAGATAGGGTAGGTGCCATGTCTGCTGAAATTCTTGAAGAGGCTGTTTTCTCATAAAAAAAATTGTTATTTTAAGATTGCGGCTTTAATATGCATTTTAGCGCAAAAATGTATAAGAAAAATTATAGAGAATTTAAAATCCTACAACATTTATTTGACACATTTTTTTGTATAACGCTCAGTTTAGCGATAATAATTAGCGATTTTCTGTTTTTTTCTCACCAAAACGTGTAAAAAAATTGATTTTTCTAAGATTTCTGCCTTAGTATAGTCATTTTACGACAGAAGTGTATAATCAAATTTATAGGAAATTAAAAGATCTACAACTTTTATTTAGAGCATTTTTCTCTACTGAGCCTAGTTTAGCGTGAAAGAGTGATTTTCCGTATTTTTAAGCTAAACTGCGGTTGATTTTCATTTTGTGTCTTTCACTCATGATTAAAGTAAGGTTGTTTTTTTTTGAGGTTAGGTTTCTGTTTATTTCTAATGTTTTTATTACGAATGTTACGTTATATTGTTAATTATTTTCATTGGCAAGAGAAAGTCGTGTGAGTGTTTCACACCAGATTTTTTTTTTGTTAGTAGGCCTAATATCTCCGTTATTATGCATAAAATTGAAAAACTTTATATACTCAAACTTATTTATCTTCAAACGTTTCGTAATTTCGATTAGGCCTATATAACATTTTTTGATACATTGACTTTTAAGGGGCATATTCATAATTTTTTGTTTACTCCTCCCTCTGAACTCCCCCAACCCTTTGTGATATTAAAACAAAATTATAGCCTATTTTCATTTTGATTATGTCCAGAAACTAAATACCGAAATTCAATTAATTTGGTTCGGCGGTTCTTGCGTGATGCCGTAACATACTAACAGATAAACAGACAAAAATTCAACTGAACTTTTTCGGTGTTAATTCTTTATAGGTCTGTGGTAAGTAGGCAATCCACATTTTGAAATTAGTGCGCAGCGACCATTTGCTTCATGAGTTACGCGAATGTGGTAAGGATTCATACCAGTGTACGCAACCGTGTTGTTTAGTTGTTACTTTTGTACAGTGCTTAAAAAAATCGAGTTTTTTTTACAGGAAAGCAAGGATTCATGCTAATATAAAGTTGAGATAAGTTATTCTACACATTTTTCTGTTTTATAGGACTACAAGTTCTTTTAATACATTCTTACCACTAACATTATGTGATCCCCATTTCAATAAACGTTCCTTGGTAAATATACTTACCAGGGCTTAAAATAAAAAATTATACTGTCCTGGTACTAGAAGTACGTTATACAAGTCCTTATAAAACAAAATTTAACATTTTACAACATGTAGCCCTATATTTATCCCCGTAATACTGCCCTATAAAGGGTTAACTTGGTAGATCTGGCGTAGAAACAAAATGTGGGGAATTTTGAAAAATTGTACAGACAAAATCACAATTGTATTTATACAGAATTATAGTTTTGTGTAAATTATAAGTTTATTTGATTTATATTCTGTACAATCATGGCCTACGGATTCCATAACAAAGAACCCACCGGCTATGTACAGAAGCCAAAAATTTTTTCTACCGTTTGAGAATATTGATTCCGTAACGTTGCCGTTCGTAGCGTATAACTACTAATTAAATACTTCTAATACTGTCCAGGAATGAATTCCAAAGTAATTTGTTTACATATAAATAAGTTTGATATATACATATCAAACTCAATTCAAATTCAAAGTAACTAATTATTAGAAAATATTGACGTCAAATTCAAGTAGTGATAGTAAAATTCTTTAAAAATTTTTTAATCGAAACGAACAACGACTTTTTATAGCTTAATTAGAGCAAAACTTAGTCGATTGAATTTACAGGTTTAAACTTAGTTACTGCAACTCCCAACAGAGATGGCAACATGTCTATCTAAAGTATTCTTTTCCTAACATCTGAGATTATTTACAATCAGTTTAAAAACAAAAACTATAAGTAAATATTAAAAAGTGTTCACATGGTCTAGCTTCGAAAAGAAAAAAAAAATATTTATAATTTTTGAAAACATTAACTAGACAAAACATTAATAACAGTAATAGAAAACGTAACAAAATTAATAGCGGTGATAGTAGAATCCGTAGAGGAAGAAGATGATGTTAATGTTAAATACAATTATTTACAATGTAGGTTAGTAGGTAAATCTAAATGGAAGGTCATGCAATCGAATCTTGCTATTATCCAATGATTCCAGTCGAAAGTTTTACGGATAATAACGAATAATCCATGGTACGTGACAAAAATGTTGCGATGCACAGGGACTACGTGTCAACACCGTGAAAGAAGAAATTACGCAGCTAAGTTCTAAATATCAAGTAAAATTATCAGATTACCCAAATTCTTTGGCGCTTAATTTACTTGATAATAGCGAAGACGTAGCACGACTAAAACGAATAGTAGCCTACTTTTAAAGACAAAATATTCGAATTGTGGGGATTTCGATCGCGTACAAGATGGTTATATGAAAAAATCTGGTGTGAAACACTCACACAACTTTCTCTTGCCAATGCAAATAATTAATAATAAACCAAACATTATTAATAAAATATTTGAAATAAACAAAAACTAACCTCAAAAACATAACCTTATTTTAATCATGAGTGAATGACGCAAAATGACAATCGAACTCAGTTTGGCTTAAAAATACGGAAAATCACGCTTTCACGCTAAACTAGGCTCTGTAGAGAAAAATGCTCTAAACAAAAGTTGTAGATCTTTTAATTTTCTATAAATTTAATTGTATACACTTTTGTCGTAAAATGCATACTAAGACCGAAATGTTAAAAAAATCGATTTTTCTCACGTTTTCGTGAGAAAACGTGAGAAATACGTTTCGTGATGTTCCGTTCTTGAGATATTCTGTTCACACACACACACACGCACGCGCACGTGCGCGCACACACACACACACGCACGCACACGCACACGCACACACACACACACACACACACACACACACACACACACACACAGACAGACACACACACAGACCAATCGCTAAAAACATGTTTTTTGGGTTCAGGGGGTCTGAAAACGTATAGATTCGGTGAAAACTCGATTTCGAAAAATCGACATGAAAACAATACTTTCCTTCCTATATATTCATATAGGCAAGAGAAAGTAAAATCAGACCTTCCGTAAATCACGCATGTTTTCTCTGCCTGTTGGTTAAGTACTGCTTGAGTTCCAGCTCCGTGTAGTTGCGGGGTGAAGGGTACGGGTGAGGTATAATGAATGAGTGACGCATGCTGAGAGAACAATTATTGTATTACTTTGATACAAAACATTCGTTTTCAAACTTTCCGTATTTAACATACTTGTTTGTATTTATTACAATTATTTATTTACATGTTTTGATATAAAATGGTAAGTTAAATATGAATCCGATCAAGTTAATAACCCGGTAGGTATTTCTTAAATTAATGCGCCGGATGATAAGAATATGTTTTTAGTCTAGTTAGTACACGCTACCACTACAAATGCATCAGCTGTGAAACACTACTAATTCATTCATTCTCCCTCTACTATAACAACGTATTGCATTCCTTCCAACTACACGGAGCTGGGAGTCAAGCAGTATAGCCTACCTACATTTCGACTTCTAATGACATTTTAAATAGAAGTAATCGTTTCCAGGTTTTTGTATTAAGTTTATTATTTATTCATAAATTAATTTCCATCACTAAATTATATTGATATGTTACTCATAACATTTTGCATTCTTTATTTTGTTGCGTAATATTGTATCGTAATAAATTTTTATTAATTTAATCTCTTTATATAAATAGTCTACATTTTTACTTACTCTTGCCTATATGAATAAATATATAAGAAGGAAAGAATTGTTTTCATGTCGATTTTTTGAAATCAAGTTTTCACCGGATCTACACGTTTTCAGACCCCCTGAACCCAAAAAATATATTTTTAGCGATTGGTCTGTGAGTGTGTGTGTGTGTGTGTGTGTGTGTGTGTGCGCGCGCGCGCGCGTGTGTGTGTGTGTGTGTGTGTGTGTGTGTGTGAACAGAATATCTCATGAACAGAACATCGTACGAATTTGAAACTTGAAACCTAAGTTAGATACCACTAGAGGACCCAACACGAACATTTTCATCAAAATCGGTCAACCGAAAGTAGTAGTTTATTCGTGTCATTTTTCACTTTTTGCGATTTTCTGAAAAACGGCTCCTACGATTTTTTTTCAAAATCGTCTCATTTACTAAATTTTTATACTCTACATGATAGGCAAGGCGCCATGTTTGCTGAAATTCTTGGAGAGGCTGTTTTCTCGTAAAAAAATTGTTTTTTTAAGATTTGCGACTTTAATATGCAATTTAGCGCAAAAACGCATATAATAAAAGTTGTAGATAATTTAAAATCCTATAACTTTTATTCTGAACATTTTTTTTATATAACGCTTAGTTTAGCGGTAATTACAAATTTTCTTTTTTTTCTCACGAAAACGAGTAAAAAATCGATTTTTTAAAGATTTCAGCCTTAGTATGCATTTTACGACAAAAATGTATTAATAAATTTAATAGGAAATTAAAAGATCTACAACTTTTATTTAGAGCATTTTTCTCTACAGACCCTAGTTTAGCGTAAAAGAGCGATTTTCCGTATTTTTAAGCCGAACTGGTCGATTTTCATTTTGCGTCTTTCACTCATGATTAAAATTAGTTTATGTTTACTTAGATTAGTTTTTTGTTTATTTCTAATGTTTTATTACTAATGTTAGGTTATATTGTTAATTATTTGCATTGGCAAGATAAAGTTGTGTGAGTGTTTCACACCAGATTTTTTTTACTTGATTATCACAACTTCTGTACTACACTTACTGTTCTTTCTGTTTCTTCATCACATAGTTGGCCTGTGTCCGTGATAGCGTCTGTTCTATCTAACATTATGCGTTAGATATATTTCCACATTTTATTTTGCAAATTACTTCTGTCTACGTAGACTATTGGTCTTCCTAGTTTTCTGAATTCAGCAATCTCTTGTAAATAATTTAACCTATCGTACCCGATTATCATGTCGTTCATTTAATACTGGCCCAATACTTTGAGCGATTTCCTGTCCATCTAAACCCGAGTGAATTCAGAATACGGACAATTGTCAGAATAATGCAATTATCAGTCTGAACCGTGAGAAACGTTGCTGTTTAATTTAGTCAGTAGTTTATTAACTGCCGGTAAAAATTATCATGTTAAAAACAATTATTTACTGAATTGCGTACTATAATAAATAGCTACTTAAGTTAAAATTGTCCTGTTCTATAACAGGTTTCGGTCTTTTAGAATTTTTCTTCGAAGTTGAAAACGATATTGAGGCACTTTCTGCTACTGATTTTGCCTCTTTTTACACAAGTGATTAAACTTTTTGATACCTTAGTTGCTACAATTTATCGGGTCAATAATAAATTCACCGTTTACCGCTTCCTCTGTCATGAATTTAACAACATTAGCAACGTTTTCACTGGTTTGACCGTGAGTATGCTTACTTTGGTTTCAAAAATTTTCAATGTTTTAAATCAAACTACAAAATCAACTACAAAACTAAACATAACAGAACAAGAATATTACGGTAAAATTAAACGAAACGCAAATAATTCATTTCAGGCATAACTTAAACTAATAAACTGTACAAATCGCAAGACAGACCTATAACTTTAAACGGCTACATGTTATCAGTTTAACAGAATTAATAGAACTGGCCAAAAATGAGTAATACACCATTCTAGATAATAGTATATTAAAACTGGACAAGTGTAGAATAATGAAAAAAATTTACAATGAGTTACGAATCATATCTTACTATATGGCATAAATTCTTATTTCATTTGATGCATCAGCGTGGGTAATTTTTTGTTTAGATTGGCAGAAACCAATGTTTATAGTACTGTATGAATCTAAGCTTTGTGCAGCTGCGGGATGAAGGGGAAAGACGAAGTACTAGACTGCTGTTACGTCATAACACTGTACTAATCATCTCATTGCTCTTCGCTGGGCAGTAGGCTGCCTAGTGCGGTGATATAGATAGATCTAGGTGGGTGTTGTTTTGACTATTCGCTGTAGACGGCCACACAGCGTTTATATCTAGTTTGGATAGTACCCACGACTACTACAAGTAAAACGTACTACTACTAACGCAATCTCTCACAGTAGTAGTGACGTAATGCATACCTCTCAGCTGCACAAAGCTTGGGAACGGGCAGTACGTGACAAATGACGCATGCGGGGAGAAATATAAGTACTGCCCGGCCGGTAGCTGTGCACATAGCGTGTGAGAGAGATAGAATGATAGGGCGGCGATAGTTATTTTCTTTTTGAAAAACATCACGTCGCAGTGTACACAGTTTGTATTTATGTACCACATTGTATACAAATTGTACGCAGTCTAAATGTAGCTCAATTAATCATAATGCTGAATCTTCATAGAATGATGAATTAGGCCCACAATTCCGTGTGGCGACAGAATTTCTTGTATAAAGTTAGGTCATTCCTCGGTTTATTGTAAGGTTTTATCTTTTCCTGCGTAAAATTTAATCTAAAAATTTGGTGATTTTTAATTTGCAATAATCATAGACAATGTTAACAGTGTGACGACCGGATTTCGTGTATAACGTTAGGTTATGTTCTCGGTTTATTGTTAAATTTGTTTATTGTAAATTTCAAGCTTTACGTGCGTAAAATTTAATTTAAAAATGGATGATTTTGATAAATGTGTCCTTCGTAGGTTGGTGTACATTTTTCGTTTAACAGAACATCGGCTTCTGACAGCCGCGTTTTGAAAGAAAGAATTGACTATAAAGGTAGAAATTTAATGGCTTTCTAATACATGTAAGCTAAGCAAAAATGTGGCAACCATTTATAAATTAATTAATAACACAAGAAAAGAAAATAATAATTATATTAAGTAAAAGTATTCATTAAAATTTTTCCGTAAAACCGAAGAACAACTCGAATTATTAAAATTTTGTATATATTAAAATAAATCTATAAAATGTTGCATGAAACGAAATTATTTACCGTAAAACATGGATAGAAAACAGTAGTAGATATTTTCAGGTTGGTTAATAGCGCGGGAACACAGCGATGTCTCAATGTGCACAGCTGTACGCTGTCCAGACTGTTCATTCCATTGCGGTAAATATAACTGGAGAAACTACTTTCATTTGAAACCTAGTAGTCGAACCGGTCTGAAGTCGTAGGTCTACTTGTTCACCCCCACTCCATTCGCGGAAGAAAAAAATTGTAAGCTTACCTGGTTACATGTATTTTCTTCATTTCGGCACCATGCTCCGGTCTTTAAGATAAATCTTCTTCTTAAAATAAATAATAAATCTTCGTATAAATCTTCGTCTTTATTATTATTTAAAATTATAATTTAAATTGAACAAAAATATGTTCTAACCTACAGATTTTCACAAGATCATCTAGAATTAATTATTCTTCTCGGTTATAAGGTCAAGGGAAGAATGAAATAATAATCCTAATACATTACAATTCAAATGGGCTATGCAAAAATTGTTGTTTCGAAATAGCTTCAAGATAAATGAAAACTGTCAGTTTTTGGAAGAACCATGGTCTCTTTTAGAATTTCGAGCACATAAAAGATCCATCAACGCCAACACTGATGATGCTGGTGGAGATTATGATAACGATTTAATTAATATATATTCTAGTGAACTAGATATGATAATACTCGATTCACCAATATCATACTGTACTATATTGCCGGGTTTTTATTACAGAAAATACTAAAAATTATATTTTTTGGATAATGCATAATTACGTTGTAGGCCTATGTCACGATTAGAGAAGAGTGCTTATGAGTGATAATATTTATTCGTCATTCACAAAATTTGTTTCGAAAGGTGGGATAATTCGCATTAAATGAAGTACAGTCAATTCCGGATAATAGGGGCACATAAGGACCGGAGCATTTTGACCCAACTAAACGGCTGGCCCTAATAAAAAAATTCGTAAACTGTGGCGTATACGATACAGAATTTTATTACAATTATCACATACATGAATTTTACATGCAAGTTCTATCCATATATACACGAAAAAACAAACCTGGTGAGAAACACTCACACAACTTTCTCTTGCCAATGCAAATAATTAACAATAAACCTAACATTAGTAATAAAACATAAGAAATAAACAAAAACCTAACCTCAATAAACATAACCTAATTTTAATCATGAGTGAAAGACGCAAAATGAAAATCAACCTCAGTTTGGCTTAGAAATACGGAAAATCACTCTTTCTCTCTAAACTAGGCTCTGTAGAGAAAAATCTTCTAAATAAAAGTTGTAGATCTTTTAATTTCCTATAAATTTAATTATAGACACTTTTGTCGTAAAATGCATACTAAGGCCGAAATGTTAAAAAAATCGATTTTTCTCACGTTTTCGTGAGAAAAAACAGAAAATCGCAAATTACCGCTAAACTAAGCGTTATACAAAAAAATGTTTGAAATAAAAGTTGTAGGTTTTTAAATTTTCTACAACTTTTATTATATACATTTTTGCTCTAAATTGCATATTAAAGCCGTAATCTTAAAAAAAACTATGTTTTTACGTGAAAACAGCCTCACCCAGAATTTCAGCAAACATGACGCCTACCCTATCTTGTAGAGAATAAAAAATTTAGTAAACCAGGCGATTTAAAAAAAATCGTAGGACTAGTTTTTCAGAAAACCGCAAAAAAGTGAAAAATGACACGAATAAACTACTACTTCCGTTTGACCGATTTTGATGAAAATGTTCGTGTCGGGTCCGGTAGTGGTATGTAACTTAAGTTTCAAGTTTGTACGATGTTCCGTTCTTGAGATATTTTGTACACACACACACACACACACACACACACACACACTCACTCACACATACACACACACGCGCGCGCACACACTGACTCACGTACGCACGCACGCATGCGCGCGCACACACACACGCACGCGCGCACACACACACGCACGCACACTCACACACAAACACACGCGCGCACACACATACACGCGCGCGCGCGCACACACACACACCAATCGCTAAAAACATGTTTTTTGGGTTCAGGGGGTCTGAAAACGTATAGATCAGGTGAAAACTCGATTTCGAAAAATCGACATGAAAACAATACTTTCCTTCCTATATATTTATATAGGCAAGAGAAAGTAAAAAAATTAGGTATGTTTTCTAAAATGGTTTTACAATTTGCATATGCTCCTCTCTGCGGGAGGCCATCAAGTTATAGACAGACAGCACCTTGTAGAGCATAAAAAATGTAGCAAATGCGGCGGTGTTTACAGAAACATACGAGCCATTTTTAATAAAATCGCAAAAATGTTATTTTTCAAGTTTCAACTTCGTACGTTATTCAGTTCTCGAGACTTGAGATACTGTGTTCACACGCACTCTCGCGCGCGCGCACACACACACACAAACCAAACACTAAAAACATGTTTTTGAGTTCAGGGGGCCTGAATGCGTGTATTCCGGTGAAAACTCAATTTCGGAAAAATCGACATGAAAACAAAGCTTTCCTTTCCTTTATATTCATTTAGGCAATAGAGTACAGTCGAAATTCTATAACTCGAATCATCTATATCTCGAATTGAAATTCAGTTCCCTTTTGACCTTCCCATGCATTTACCATGAAAAATTCATCTATAACTTGAATTCCGCAATTTCTCTAAGTCGAACTAAATAGTTTGTTTCTTTTGACAAAATTTGTACATAGTTCTCAAAATAGCGGTTTCGGTCTTTTGAAAAATCTAGGAACAGTCCTGCTTCTTTCATTATAAGAGGATGTGTTTGACGATGAAAGGGACAAACCTTCACAGTCAGCTGGTTGCCTTTGTATAGGCCTAACAGGCGTAAACCAAAACAATGAATTTCTTTGAATCGACGAATCTTTGGTCGACCACAGAACAACAGAATCATAGTCTGTCGGTACAAAGTACCGTATTCAGCACGTACTGCGTAATTTTGGAATACCGAATACAATATTTTTTACAGTACTTAACACTGCAGCCAATAGCAAAGCTAAATGCAACGTACAGTACTGTATTACGAAATTACGCATGTGCAATAGGCCTACATATTCCACATCTTGTAGGAGTGTTCTTGTAGGAGTGCCTATGTGGAGTGTTCTGTTTGTTGTTTTATTTTTACTTTCTCTTGCCTATATGAATATATAGGAAGGAGAGTATTGTTTTCATGTCGATTTTAAGAAATCGAGTTTTCACCGGATCTATACGTTTTCAGACCCCCTGAACCCAAAAAACATGTTTTTAGCGATTGGTATGTGTGTTTGTGTGTGTGTGTGTGTGTGTGTGTGTGTGTGTGTGTGTGTGTGGGTGTGTGTGTGTGTGTGGGTGTGTGTGTGTGTGCGCGCGCGCGTGCGTGCGTGTGTGTGTGTGCGTGTGTGTGTGTGTGTGTGCGTGTGTGTGAACAGAATATCTCAAGAACGGAACATTGTACGAACTTGAAACTTAGAACTTAAGCTACATACCACTACCAGACCAGACACGAACATTTTCATCAAAATCGGTCAACCGGAAATAGTAGTTTATTCGTGTAATTTTTCACTTTTTTGCGATTTTCTCAAAAACTGGTCCTACGATTTTTTTTAAAATCGCCTGGTTTATTCACTTTTTTATTCTCTACAAGATAGGGCAGGCGCCATGTTTGCTGAAATTCTTGGTGAGGCTGTTTTCACGTAAAGAAACTGTTTTTTTAAGATTACGGGTTTAGTATGAATTTTAGCGCAAAAATTTATATAATAAAAGTTGTAGAGAATTTAAAAACCCACAACTTTTATATCCAAAATTTGTTTCTATAACGCTTAGTTTAGCAGTAATTAGCAATTTTCTGTTTTTTCTCACGAAAACGTGTGAAAAATCAATTTTTTAAAGATTTCGGCCTTAGTATGCATTTTACGACAAAAGTGTATATCATCAAATTTATAATAATATAAAATATCTACAACTTTTTTTTAGAGCATTTTTCTCTACAGAGCCTAGTTTAGCGTGAAAGAGTGATTTTCCATATTTTAAAGCCAAACTGAGGTCGATTTTCATTTTGCGTCTTTCACTCATGATTAAAATTAGGTTATGTCTATTGAGGTTAGCTGTTTGTTTATTTCTAATGTTTTATTAGTAATGTTAGGTTTATTGTTAATTATTTGCACTGGCAAGAAAAAGTTGTGTGAGTGTTTCACACCAGATTTTTAATAATTGCTTTGTTTTATTTTTCCATAACTCGAAATTTTTGTAACTCAAAATATTTTCTCCATTTTTTTCAGTGGTGTCTAAAAAAAAATCTGAAAAAGTTTACTGATAGCTAAGCTAGTGTTGGTGGTGAGACATCAGCCAAAAGGCTGGATTGAACCTCTAGCTAGAGGCTTTACTAAGTAAAACGATTAGTGAGGTGATTTACCCTTGCCTTCCTCACTGATTGGAAAAGTATGCTTATCAGCATGCCAGGCCCTCTGAAAAGCAACTACAGTTCAGCCGTTCTTAGTTTGCTCCTACTGTCAACAAACACAAGCCAGCTACTACAGGGTGCACGCTAGAGTCTGCGACTTTACAGATGTCGTATTCCTATTAAGTTAACTATTTTTTAAATTATAAGTACTTCAGTACTAAAAACATCAGTCATGATATGATGTAGGCTTAACAATTTTATTTATAAAAATACTTTTTTTTTTTTTGTAATTCCTAGTTTGTGTACGTTGCAATCTGTTCAATTCAGAACAATAAGCAACCCCATGGCCCAATGAGATGAGGATGATGTGTATGACGTGTAAGTGAGGTGTAGTCTTGTACTGACTCAGGCCGACCATTCCTGAGAGAGTATGGTTAATTGAACCCCAACCATCAAAGTACACCGGTAACCACTGTCTAGCATTCAAATCCGTATAAAAGTAACTACCTTTACTAGGATTTGAACCAGGAACCTTCGTCTCCGAAAATCAGCTGTTAAACAGCTGATTTTGGCGACGACTTTACCTCTAGACCAACCCGGTGGGTTAAAATACTTTTAAACGTATTTTGTATTTAAATACTTTTGAAAGTATTTTGTTGTTACTTTTTAATCAGTGTGTACATATTTTGATATAATGCGCATGCTCAGTGACGTCATTGTTTGTTTACATTAGTAGCAAACTAAGAGAGGTTGGACTGTACTTCCCACCCTGCAAATGACACGTTCACTTCATTCACCACAGGGTCTGGCTGTATAATGAAATCCATTACTCTCAGAGAAGATAACTCCGACTAGTTTTTTTTTTTGCACCTCTACCTCTTCTATTCTTAAGGGGAGACTGCACTTTGTATCCCACCAATGTTAAATTTGATATTTTTTGGTACATTTTTCAAAGGATTGATAAAAGACGGGGGAATAAAATTTTACACACGTGTAGTTGTCGGGTGTCTTTAGCTAATGTCTTTTTTCCAATTTAATCTGTCGGACTATAAAATTGAAAACAAAATAACGAATCACGTAGATTTTTACAAATTTATTTTCTACGTTTTTTGCATATTACTAATTGTTGGAGCATTTAATGAAGTCATAAAATGCCGGTATACGTGCGTGTACAAGATGAATAACTGGTAAAAATTTCAACCCGGTAGATTTGATGGTTTCCGAGAAAAATGTACCTAAAATTTTAAAAATCTAAATTTACGAGAACAGGCAAAAAACAAAGAACCAAAAACAAAACGTACACACAAAAGTAAATTTCCCATCAACAGTTGGGTAGAAAGATGAACCAACCGGTAAACATATTTAAAATAGTGATGCAGATATTTTTAAAAACTAAAATTCCCTTTGTTTTAAAACGATCAGTATAAAATTATGAAAAATATTCGTTCTTGGTGACATGATAATTTTTCTGGAAAGACCCGGTAAAAACTTAATTTGTTTATTAAAATAATGTTTTTGACGTTATTTAATATTTTTACTTTCTCTTGCCAATATGAATATATAGGAAAGAAAGTATTGTTTTTATGTCGATTTTTCGAAATCGAGTTTTAACCGGATCTATACGTTTTCAGACCCCCTGAACCCAAAAAACATGTTTTTAGCGATTGGTCTGTGTGAGTGTGTGTGTGTGTGTGTGCGCGCGCGTGTGTGTGTGTGTGTACAAAATATCTCAAGAACGGAACATCGTACGAACTTGAAACTTAAGTTAGGTACTACTACCGGACCCGACACGAACATTTTCATCAAAATCGGTCAATCGGAAGTAGTAGTTTATTCGTGTAATTTTTCACTTTTTTGCGATTTTCTCAAAAACCGGTCCTACAATTTTTTACAAATCACCTGGTTTACTCAATTTTTATTCTCTACAAGATAGGTTAGGCGCCATGTTTGCTGAAATTCTGGGTGAGGCTGTTTTTACGTAAAAAAAGTTTTTTTTTAGATTATGGCTTTAATATTGTATGTATATAACGCAAAAATTTATATAATAAAAAATGTAGAGAATTAAAAATTCTACAACTTTTGTTTGTAACATTTGTTTGTATAACGCTTAGTTTAGCGGTAATTAGCAATTTTCTTTTTTTTCTCACGAAAAGGTGTAAAAAGTTTATTTTTTTAAGATTTCGGCCTTAGTATGCTTTTTACGACAAAAGTGTATATAATTAAATTTATAGAAAATTAAAAGATCTACAACTTTTATATAAAGTATTTTTCTCTACAGAACCTAGTTTAGCGTGAAAAAGTGATTTTTCGTATTTTTAAGCCAAACTGAGATTGATTTTCATTTTGCGTCTTTCATACATAATTAAAATTAAGTTATGTTTATTGAGGTTAGTTTTTTGTTTATTTCTAATATTTTATTACCAATGTTAGGTTTAATGTTAATTACTTGCATTGACAAGAGAAAGTTGTGTGAGTGTTTCACACCAGATTTTTTCTTATAGATCTAGGGCTGAACTATTGAAAAACATAAAACACCGAAAATCGAAATTTTCAGTCAAAACCATTATACAGTCTTACCTTAAATGCTTCAGTCACATAACTGTCCGATAATGTGATAAGAAACAGAACTATTTTTTGTAGCCCTGGAACTAGCAGATCGAGTGCAAATATTTTAACTCGTCACCTGCCTGTTGCGAGTAAAGTAAATAAGTAGTATTTGGTTAACCCTTTATAGGGCAGTACTTTGCCCATAACAAACAGGTGGAGTGTCAAATTATTTACACTCAATCTGTTAGTTGCAGGGCTAAAATAAATAGTTCTGTTTCTTATCACATGGTCAGCCAATTAAATGACTGAATCATTTAAGAACAGAAGAGGTAGAGGTGTAAAAGACACTAATCAGAGTTATCTCGTCTGAAAGTAATGGATTTCATTATACAGCCAGACCCTGTGGTGAATGAAGTGAAAGTGTCATTTGCAGAGTGGAAAATATATGCTTTTCAGAGGGCCTGGCATGCTGATAAGCATACTTTTCCACTCAGTGAGGAAGGCATTGGTAAACCACCTCACTCCTCGTTTTACTTAGTAAAACCTCTACAGGTTGTACTGTTTCTTATCTGCCTT
This sequence comes from Catonia carolina, assembly GCA_035578175.1. Taxonomy (NCBI): domain Eukaryota; kingdom Metazoa; phylum Arthropoda; class Insecta; order Hemiptera; family Achilidae; genus Catonia; species Catonia carolina. Next base: position 367,235 of record JAQMRL010000023.1, on the reverse strand, counting down.
TCCTGCGCGACCGTTTGTTCGCTTATCTCTTGGCCGCTGTTGCTTTTGCCTTTTATCTATGGCCTAATTTTCTATGGCCTATTCTTTCGTCCGTACGTTAATTTTCTTGTTACAGTATGCATTTTAACTTGTTGTGATGAAGTTGAATTATTTTTGGTTAAATAAATTAAAATATTATTATTATTATTGAAACTTTACTTTTTTTTAAATATTTCGTAATGTAGTTACGGTGTTAATTCTGGGCTTATGCCTTTTTCAAAATTTAATATAATTATGTTCTTCGTTTTTTTATCCCCTTTTAAGGGGTCGCTGTATTATGAATATTGAAAATATATATAGCAGATAAGTAAATTCACCTTGTACAATTAATCAAAATATTTTTTGTCTGATGGTGCCCTTAAGGCAATTATTTTTTCAACTGTACTATCTATTTAAATATATATTGTAACGTTCCAGCTGGACAAAACCATAACTTTGTATTTTAAATTTTTTTTATAATAGAAACATTTACTAAATTTATTAAAACATTTCTTTAATTAAAAAAAAAATTTTTTTCTATTCTGAATTGTGTATGTTCTTTGTAACATAATGGTAGACAGAACGTGTGGTTAAATTTGCCAATCGGTCTGGCCTGTTAAAAAAAAAAATTTTTATAACTGTTTTCTGATACACCTTTTTTTTATTAATTTGTAAAAATCCAAGTGACAGTTAGCCTGTTTTCTTATTGTGTGTTTTCTGGTTATTTGCGTTTGGTTTCGGGTCCGTCACGATGGTCGACTACCTATTACGTGACGACCTAAGCTTTGAGCTACGCGGACGCGGTGTAGCCAGCACGGGCAACGTGGCCGAGTTGCGTGCGAGGTTAAGGCGGGCTATGGCGCAGGGACTCAGTATGTCATCCGAGAACTTGTCGGAAATACCACCCGACAAGGAAGTTAATTTATTAACCATACGTCTGCATGGCTTTTGCCAGGAACTAGAGAATATAACGCCCCCTGTTACATTTAGATTTGTGGAGGGAATTTCCCGCAGGTATGAAAGTATTGGGGAGCGACTAAAACTGATTGAGTCATTGTGCAGCGGTAAAGAATCTCTGACCCCTAGGGTCATTGAGTGCAAAGAATACCTCAATTCGCTGGACAGTATGGTTCAGGCTGTTCTTCAGCTTTCTAATACCAATCCTCCCGAACCTTTTCCGCCTTCTGTGGATCCCCCGTCCGTACAGGTCAACTCTGTCGCTGGCAACGGTTTTGGGATGATGAGTAACATTTATAGCAAATTACCTCATCCCGCAGAACAAATATTACGGAATATTCAAATTTGTAATGGATTCGACATAGATAAATTACTTGATCTGTTCAAAAATGCTATTAATTTGCGAGCTTCTTTTCCTGATATTTCATCTTGTTTAAACTCTGTTTTATTACCTTACGTGGCATCCCCGTTAAGAGATTGTTTGTTAAAGCATTGCGCTACGCAAAATTTTGATGATTTCCATAAAGAAGCCATTGAAACGTTTATACCAATTAGGCAATTGGCCGAAATTAAGAACGATAGGTACTTCCGAAGTCAAAAGACTAACGAAGCCCTGCACACTTATATATGCGAGGTTAGGGAGGCTGCCCACATTTTGAGATTAGAAGTAAATGAATTAGACATAATTAATAATATTTTAGACGGCCTGTCAGTAGAAACCCGCTCTTGCCTTGTTCTCTGTCAAAGACCCGAAAATTTTTCCGAATTGGATCAATTATGTAAACAAGTCATGAACACCCGGTTCACGGATCTTAAACGTGAAAATGCCGCTTGTAGTCTGTCTAACCCTGTTGCTAGGAGTCGTCCGCTAGCGGTATGTTTTTACTGCCACAAGCCCGGTCATGTTGCTTCTCAATGTTATTCGCGTAAAAGTACCAGTAATAATTTTAATCGAGGAGCAAGTACAAGCAACTCGACTCCTGGTACAAAAAACTAGTGTGCAACGAAGTTGATACGGTCAGCCTGCTTCGTTTTGATAAGATTAAGCCTGACTCCTTTATAAATAAACACCAACCTATATGTTTTTGTTGTAAGATCATTGGCCACTATTTATGGCATTGTCCCGAATATAAACGTTTTTGTTTAACTAAAATTTCACGTGTGGAATCAGCAACCGGTGATAGTAGGGTTATTAGGCCCTCTAATCGAAAAATGAGCGCTAATAGTTATTGTTGTGTTGTTAAGTGGCCTGTAAGTATTAAGGATGGTTTACCTAAAGCCCGTAATAGTATCGTTTCTGTGTGCGGTGTTAAATCTCGCCCACACGTCCTTGTGTCCTTTCACGGGTGTGATATACGCGCCTTACTTGATTCTGGGTCTGTCCGTACCCTCATGTCGGAGGAATGTTTTGAGTGGATTAACCATCCCCATAATGTCAAATGTATCATGGCCTGTAATATTAGCTGCGTTTCAGCGAGTAGTACTTCTATTAAAATTAACTCCGAAGCTGTGCTTAAAATCAAAATTGATAATTACACTTGGAAATTTCCCGTTCTCATATCCAGTAATCTGGCGTGCCCATTCATATTGGGATCTGATTTTTTTATTCATACCGGAATGGTTCTTGATCTTCCTTCTTCGGTTATTTTCTTTAAATTTAAGCCCAAGGAGAAAATCCCCTTATGCAATGATTCTGTAAAACTTGACCCACTCAATCAACATGTTGTATCGCTTGATTCTGATTCCGATAAGTTACCTTTCTCCGTATCCCATTTAAATGATACTCAGCGAAGTTGTGCCCGTGAACTTTTCGATGAATTCCCTAATGTTCTCACTACCCGTTTAGGTCTCACTCATATGATCGAATATAATATTAAATTAAAGGACTCCGTTCCGGTTAAGTCTCAACCATATGTCCTCGCCCCTCCTAAAATGCTTGCTCTTCGAGAACATATCAATATGCTTCTTGAAAAAGATATTATTGAACCCAGCAAATCTTCGTATTCTAGCCCCGTTTTCCTTGTTAATCGTGATAATCGTAAAACTCGTATGGTGGTTGATTACCGCAAGTTAAATCAACATATTGATATCGAAGCTGTCCCTTTGCCTAATTTACATTCCTGCTTCGATTGGTTCGGCCAAGCTAAATATTTCACGGTTCTTGATTTAAACTCCGCCTACCACCAAATTCCCTTATCTGATCAGTCCAAACATGTCACTAGTTTCTGCACTCCTTGGATGCTATATCAATATAAACGTATTCCTTTCGGCCTAGCTACCGGTGGTCAGGTACTTAGCCGCCTTTTGGATACTATTTTCCATGACATAAAATTTAAATTTATTTTTAATTTCCTGGATGATTTGCTTATTTATTCGACTGATTTTGACTCCCATATTCTTCACGTGCGCGAAGTCCTACTACGTCTTTCTAAAGCTGGTTTAACCGTTAATCCTGACAAAATTAAATTCGCGGTTAATGAGATCGGCTTTCTCGGGCATTTGGTTTCTTCTCAAGGCATTAAGATTGACCCTGAGCGCACTGCCAGTATTTTAAAATTCCCTCGTCCCACTTCTTCGAAAAGCGTTTCCCGTTTCATCGGTATGGTCAACTTCTTTAGAAAATTCATTCCTCGCTTTGCCGATATCGCCGGTCCTCTTAACGCGCTGCGTGGTAAACGTGTTAGATTTAAATGGTCCGCTGATGCTCAGACTGCCTTTGATGATCTAAAAGCAGCTATTTCTAATCCCCCGGTTCTGCGCATGCCCGATTTTAATAAAGAATTCATCTTGCAAACCGACGCCAGTTCTTGTGCTTTGGGCGCCGTTCTACTTCAAGAAGTCGATGGATGTCGTCAACCGATTGCGTACGCTTCAAGGAATTTAACTGCCCAAGAACGAAAAGGATCGGCCTATGAGTTGGAATGCTTGGCTGTTGTGTTCGCCATCGACAAGTTCAGACCCTACCTCGAACATCGAGAGTTTATTTTGGAAACCGACAATCAAGCCTTGTCTTGGTTGCTTTCCAGGCCCCGGTCGCTGGGAAAATTGGGCAGATGGATATCAAAAATAATGTCACTTAAATTCAAAGTTACTCACATCAAAGGAAGCCAGAACGTCATTGCTGATACCCTATCCCGCATGTTCGAAGAAAATCCCTTAGACGATTCTGAAGACCATATTCCCTGTTTTGGTATTCTCACCGATTTCCCTCTCGCTTATACCGATATTGCCATTCATCAACGAAAAGATCCCAAGTTATTGCCCATTCTTAATTCCATCGATCAAGGTACTGCTGACCCTAAGTATTGCCTTGTCAAAAACGTCCTTTGTATTTATTCCCTATATCGTTCTTCTCCTCGCGTTGTGCTTCCCTCTAATCTGATCGACATGGTGTTCAGTTATTTCCATGATTCTCTTATCGGAGGTCATCTTGGTATTTGTAAGACGCGTCGCAAAATTGCTGAGTATTTTTATTGGCCCAGTATGAACAGAGATATTGAACAGCGTGTTAAATCCTGTACCACTTGCGCCTGTAGTAAACCTTCGCAAAATACCAAGTTGGGATTATTGTCTTCTACTGTTCCTACTAAGCCCTTTCAGATTCTCCATATTGACCATGTCGGTAAACTTCCTCGTACCCGCAATGGCAATGCCTATATTCTTGTCGTTGTAGATTCATTTTCTAAGTTCACTTGGTTATGTCCTGTGCGGGAAGCCACTGCTAATTCTACCATTAAAGCTCTTCAGACCCATGTTTTTCAAAATTTCGGTTTTCCAGAAACTATTATCTCCGATAATGCTTCTTGTTTCACTTCTCGCAATTTCAAGAATTTCTTATTTTCCCTCGGAATTAAGCATGCTACCCTTTCTCCTTACCATCCCCAACCTTCCAATGCCGAGCGCTTTAACAGAAATCTTAAAGCCGCTTTGATAGCCTATCATTCCAATTCTCAAACCACTTGGGACCAGTCTTTGTTCTGGTTACAATTGGCATTCAACTTTTCCTTTCATGATTCTATCCAGAATACTCCGTTTTCCATTATCTTTAAATTACCGCCTTCTTCTCCTCTGTCAAACGTTTGGAAGATCCATGATTTATTACCCGTAGCTGCCGAAGATGTTAACGAAGTGTGGAAGAAAGCGAAAAGCAATCTTGTGAAAGCACATGAGAAACGCGCTGTGCAATATAATAAAGGTCGCCTCGAAAACCCTTTTAAAGTAGGTGATCTTGTTTGGTGTGCTAAACACAACCTTAGCTCTGCGATTGATAAGCGTACTGCTAAACTTATGACCCGTTGGTCCGGTCCTTATGTCATTTTAAATTTTGCTGGGCCTGTTACCGTCCTGCTTGCTGAACCCAATTCTGAGGTCGTGTGCCGAAAGGCGCATATTTCTCATTTAAAGCCCGCTTACAAGCCTAGTGTGCTTGTCAATAGTCCTGATGTAGATGATGTTTTGGTGAATGCGACTTGTTCCTTATTGTGTGACTTACCTCCCTGATGTGTCTTGTGTTTTTTTTTTGGTTTGTTTGCTTTTCCCCGGGGAACCCCGCACGTGTTACTTGTGTTTTTCCCTGATGTGTCTTTGCGACTTTTGGTCGTCTGTTTGATCCTTGTGATCGTTGGTGTGGTGTTGGGGGAGACGTCCTCCAGCCACCTTTTGCACTGTAGGTGCGTTGTTTTGGGTTTGCGCCTGTTGCTGCCCCTTTTGTTTTGCCTTTTGGCGGTCCTTGCCTTTAAGCTTTTAGTTATAGTTTTTTTAGTTGGTAAGTTAGTTTAGTGGTTTGGTTTGCTTGGTTACTGTTGGTTAGTTGTGTTTTTGGGGTTTTGTGTTTTGGGTCTAGTAGTGTAGCGGGAGTGAGATCCTCGTTTTCTTTCCTTAGCTGGGCGGAAGGCGTAGGTATCTGCTCCTTGAGGTCGCTGATTTCGCGTGGCGATTCGCTTCCTTTCCTTTAATTAGGCGAGTATGCGAGTTGTCCCGCGTAGTCTTCGACTTTTCTGTTTTGGTCACGCGAGGGTGATGACCTTAACTACACCCGAGGGGTTTTGTCGCGCCTGGAGGACGACGTTAAATACCTCCTAGTTTGGGGGGAAAATTGTTGGTCGCGCTAAGGGGACGACCGTAACTACCCCTGACCTTGTCTTGGCAGAGGCAAACCGGGCCTTTTTCTAGGCCTTGTTTGTCTTTGGCGAGGGGAGGATGTACTGTTTCTTATCTGCCTTTCCTGCGCGACCGTTTGTTCGCTTATCTCTTGGCCGCTGTTGCTTTTGCCTTTTATCTATGGCCTAATTTTCTATGGCCTATTCTTTCGTCCGTACGTTAATTTTCTTGTTACAGTATGCATTTTAACTTGTTGTGATGAAGTTGAATTATTTTTGGTTAAATAAATTAAAATATTATTATTATTATTGAAACTTTACTTTTTTTTAAATATTTCGTAATGTAGTTACGGTGTTAATTCTGGGCTTATGCCTTTTTCAAAATTTAATATAATTATGTTCTTCGTTTTTTTATCCCCTTTTAAGGGGTCGCTGTATTATGAATATTGAAAATATATATAGCAGATAAGTAAATTCACCTTGTACAATTAATCAAAATATTTTTTGTCTGATGGTGCCCTTAAGGCAATTATTTTTTCAACTGTACTATCTATTTAAATATATATTGTAACGTTCCAGCTGGACAAAACCATAACTTTGTATTTTAAATTTTTTTTATAATAGAAACATTTACTAAATTTATTAAAACATTTCTTTAATTAAAAAAAAAATTTTTTTCTATTCTGAATTGTGTATGTTCTTTGTAACAAGGTTCAAACCAGCCTTTTGGCTGATGACCTAAACAACAAGGGCAGTACTACGGGGAATATAGGCTATATGCTGTAAAATGTTAAATGTTGCCGTACAGGGACTTGGAATAATGTATTTCTTGTGCCAAAACAGTAAGATATTTCTTTGTTTTAATGTTAAGCCCTGGTAAGTAAAGTTATCAAGGATAGTATATTGAAATGGAAATCACATAATGTTTAGTGAAAAGAATGCTTATTAAAACAGCTTGTATTATATAGGGTGATTCAAAACTATGCGGCAGTCTCTTGGGATCTCACTCTATAGCCAAAAATAAGAAAAAAATATGGTGTGAAACACTCACACAACTTTCTCTTGCCAATACAAATAATTAACAATAAACCTAACATTACTAATAAAACAATAGAAATAAACAAACAAATAACCTCAATAGACATAACCTAATTTTAATCATGAGTGAAAGACGCAAAATGAAAATCGACCTCAGTTTGGCTTTAAAATATGGAAAATCACTCTTTCACGCTAAACTAGGCTCTGTAGAGAAAACTGCTCTAAATAAAAGTTGTAGATCTTTTTATTTTCTATAAAATTAACTATATACACTTTTGTCGTAAAATACATACTAAGGCCGAAATCTTTAAAAAATCGATTTTTCACACGTTTTCGTGAGAGAAAAACAGAAAATCGCTAATTACTGCTAAACTAAGCGTTCAACAAAAAAATGTTTAAAATAAGAGTTGTAGATTTTTAAATTCTCTACAACTTTAATTATATAAGTTTTTGCGCTAAAATTTATAATGAAGCCGTAATCTTAAAAAAACTACTTATTTACGTGAAAACAGCCTCACCGAGAATTTCAGCAAACATGGCGCCTACCCTATCCTGTAGAGCATAAAAAAGTGAGTAAACCAAGCGATTTAAAAAAAAAATCGTAGGGTCGGGTCCGGTAGTAGTAGAAAGCGAATAGTTTTTGAGAAAACCAGCGTCAAATGCAAAAAATGGAATGAAAAAACACATTTTTTTATCTTAGTTTTTCCGGTTAATTTTACTTTGTACTCTTATGAATAAAAATTCATTTAATCAAACATCTATTCGCTTTCTGTGTACTTAATTTACACCGGTTTATTCAGAATAAAATTTTCTACATCTTTCATTGAAAAATTTTAACTGTTTCTTGGTGAAATAACAAAGTTATTCTTGCCCAAAGATGAAAAAATGTGTTTTTCACTCCATTGTTTGCATTTGACACTGGTTTTCTTAAAAACTATTTAACTTACAGTTCTGGGACCTGTTTAATTCAATTTATCAGATCAAAAACCATAAGAAATGATTGAATTCGCCCCTTAATCTACCTTACCAGAATTCCAGGAAGACCTCATTTTACCTGGTGAGCTGAAATCCAGGCGAAACTTTCGCTAGCCGTAACTCGGAAACAAAGCATTTCCGGACCCATGTTTATATAAACTTTTTTCATTATTTTTACTTTCTCTTGCCTATATGAATATATAGGAAGGAAAGTATTGTTTTCATGTCGATTTTTCGAAATCGAGTTTTCACCTGATCTATACGTTTTCAGACCCCCTGAACCCAAAAAACATGTTTTTAGCGATTGGTCTGTGTGTGTGTGTGTGAACAGAATATCTCAACAACGGAACATCGTACAAACTTGAAACTTGAAACTTAAGTTACATACCACTACCGGATCCGACACGAACATTTTCATCAAAATCGGTCAAACGGAAGTAGTAGTTTATTCGTGTAATTTTTCACTTTTTTGCGATTTTCTCAAAAACGAGTCTTACGATTGTTTTTAAAATCGCCTGGTTTACTCAATTTTTTATTCTCTACAAGATAGGGTAGGCGCCATGTTTGCTGAAATTCTGGGTGAGGCTGTTTTCACGTAAAAACATAGTTTTTTAAGATTACGGCTTTAATATGCAATTTAGAGCAAACATTTATATAATAAAAGTTGTAGAGAATTTAAAATTCTACAACTTTTATTTCAAACATTTTTTTTGTATAACGCTTAGTTTAGCGGTAATTTGCGATTTTTTGTTTTTTTCTCACGAAAACGTGAGAAAAATCGATTTTTTAACATTTCGGCCTTAGTATGCATTTTACGACATAAATATATATAATTAAATTTATAGAAAATTAAAAGATCTACAACTTTTATTTAGAGCATTTTTCTCTACAATGCTTAGTTTAGCGTGAAAGAGTGATTTTCCGTATTTTTAAGCCAAACAGGTCGATTTTCATTTTGCGTCTTTCACTCATGATTAAAATAAGGTTATGTTTATTGAGGTTAGTTTTTTATTTATTTATAATGTTTTATTACCATTGTAAGGTTTATTGTTAATTATTTGCATTGGCAAGAGAAAGTCGTGTGAGTGTTTCACACCAGATTTTTACATGTAAAATGAGCTCCTAAAGTTTCTGCATGTCTTCGTGGATCACCCTGTATCAATAATTCTAGTAATATTACTTTCTCTTGCCTATGAATATATAGGAAAGTATTGTTTTCATGTCGATTTTTCGAAATCGAGTTTTCACCGGATCTACACGTTTTCAGACCTCCTGAACCCAAAAAACATGGTTTTAGCGATTGGTCCGAGTGTGTGGTGTGTGTCTGTGGGTGTGTGTGAACAGAATATCTCAAGAACGGAACATTGTACGAACTTGAAACTTAAAACTTAAGTTGCATACCACTACCGAACTCGACACGAACATTTTCATCAAAATCGGTCGCCCGGAAATAGTAGTTTATTCGTGTAATTTTTCACTTTTTTGCGATTTTCTCAAAAACTGGTCCTACGATTTTTTTTTAAAATCCCCTGGTTTACTAAATTTTTATGCTCTACAAGATAGGGTAGGCGCTATGTTTGCTGAAATTCTCGATGAGACTGTTTTTACGTAATGAAATAGTTTTTTTAAGATTAGAGATTTAATATGCATTTTAGGGCAAAAATTTATATAACAAAAGTTGTAGAAAATTTAAAATTCTACAACTTTTATTTCAAACATTTTTTTGTATAACGCTTAGTTTAGCGGTAATTTGCGATTTTCTGTTTTTTTCTCACGAAAACGTGTGAAAAATTTATTTTTTTAAGATTTCGGACTTAAAATGCATTTTACGACAAAAGTGTATATAATAAAATTTATAGAAAATTAAAAGCTCTACAACTTTTATTTAAACCATTTTTCTCTACAGAGCCTAGTTTAGCGTGAAAGAGAGATTTTCCGTATTTTTAAGCCAAAATGAGATTTTGGGCAAAAATTTAAGTAACAAAAGCTGTAGAGAATTTAAAATTTTACAACTTTTATTTCCAACATTTTTTTGTATAACGCTTGTTTAGCGATTTTCGGGTTTTTCTCACGAAAACGTGTGAAAAATCGATTTCTTTTAAGATTACGGCCTTAGTATGCATTTTATAACAAAAGTGTATAGAATCAAATTTATAGAAAATTAAAAGATCTACGGTTTTTATTTTAAGAATTTTTCTCTACAGAGAATAGTTTAGTGTGAAAGAGTGATTTTCCGTATTTTTAAGCCAAATTGAGGTTGATTTTCATTTTGCGTCTTTCACTCACGATTAAAATGTTTTAAAAATTATTAAATGTTTATTAATTTATGTTTATTATTAAATGCGATTAAATGTTTATTGAGGTTATTTTTTTGTTTATTTCTAATGTCAGGTTTATTGTTAATTATTTGCATTGGCAAGAGAAAGTTTTGTGAGTGTTTCACACCAGATTTTTTCTTTTAATCAAAATAAATGTCGTTTTTCATAATAACATGTATTCGCTAAATTACTAAACAGAAATAATTATGTTTTAAAAAACAACGGATAAACAAAATAAGTGTCATTTGAAATGATGCAACATATCGATGGTAGGCCTATGCATGATTATAAATTCTGATTGCGAATAGATAATGGTTTCTATATATGGATCTTTCTCTTTGATACTCGTAGACTAGACAACAATATTTCAGAGTGTATTTCTGGAGCAGGACTTAAATACGTTTTGCTATAAATCATAGCAAGTCAGGGAGTTACTAGGTAGAGTAGTCTGCGGTTACAGACATTGTTAAATTCTTGTATTAATCCAGTCAAAGAGTACGTCCAGTTAAGAATGCTACAATGCCCTCAATTTTCAATGTTAAAATTGACTTCATCATATATGGTGTCTTGGAGTAAAAAAAAACAATCAATTTTTACTTTCTCTTGCCTATATTTAAAATATTAAATTAATATTATATCAAATAAGATTTCGACCGTAGTCTGCATTTAACAACAAAAGTGTATACATAACCAAATATATAGGAAATTGAAAGATCTACAACGTTTATTGTAAGCATTTTTCTCTACAGAGCCTAGTTTAGCGTGAAAGAGTGATTTCCCGTATTATTAAGCCAAACTAAGGTTGGTTTTCATTTTGCATCATACACTCGTGATTAAAATTAGGTTATGTTTATTGAGGTTACGTTTTTGTTTATTTCTAATGTTTTATTGCTGAAGTTAGGTTATATTGGTAATTATTTTCATTTGCTAGAGAAAGTCATGTGAGTGTTTCACACCAGGTTTTTACTTCGTGAAAACAGCAGTGGAAACGAAAGAAATAGTTAAAATTATTAACTCCAAGGTACGAGTGTTTCACATCAGATTTTTTTGTTCACAGTTTAGTCTTTTTTTAAACACACTACTGAGTATCTTTTATATTTTCATTCTAACCACGCTATTACTCAGATTTTTACCATCTTTGCTTAGTTTATAATTATTACATTTAAGAAAGTCTGGTGAAACACTTATACAACTTTCTTTTGGCAATGTAGATAATGAACATGTTAATGATATAAGTTATGTTTAATCATGAGTAAACAATGTAATTTTTTTTTATAACTGCATACAGGAGACTCCAAAAAGGAGTAGGGTATAGGACATGTCAAGTTAAAATTTTAACATATGATAAATTCATTAATTACCAATATTTATTACCAGTACTACATTGCTTACTTCAATAAGCATGTCATCAACCCAGTTGTATCAAATAATACAAAATATTAGTAGTCTCAACCTTTAATTAGAAGTTATAAATTTTTCAACTAAAAACTATTCACAAAGGGATTAATGTACAGTGTAAAATTTTCATAAATCAAGTACTTTTAGCTCCTTTTTTAAACAAACTTAAATTGTCACAACTTTTTAAAGCTTATGGCAATTTATTAATCTATTTTCTACCTGCAAAAGTCGTTTTTTTCAAACAATTTAATGTTGTGATTAGCAAATTAATAATAATTATTAAGTTGCTACAAGAAACATAATTATGTTTCTTGTTGTGAACATATAAATTCTGTAAAATGGTATTATGCTTTACGTACATTATTACTTTAAAGATGCACAAAGAAGGAACTGTAAGCAATGAAATGAAAGCATAACCCAATTTTAATCATGAAAGAATGACACAAAATGAAAATTAACTTCTGTAGAACTTAAATAGCCCTATACGGAAAATTACAAATTGCCTCTAAACTAGGCTCTGCAGCGAAAATTCTTAAATCAAAAGTTGTAGGTTATATAATTTTTCATGACTTTAATTATATAATTACACTTTTCTCGTAAAATGCATACTAAGGCTGCAATCTTAGCTATTCAGGGGATCTGAAAATGTGTATATCTGTTGAAACCTCGATTTCAAAAAATTGACATGAAAACAATACTTTCCTTCCTATATATTTATAAAAGCAAGAGAAAGTAAAAATCAGAAGCGGAGAAGAGAGAACATTATAGAACTATCAGCCTAACGTGCCATGTATTCAAGATACTAACAAGACTTATAAACAGCATAAAACATCGAGTAGTGTTGTAAGATTACCAATTTGGATTTAAAAGAAGAATGGCAACTCAAGATGCAATATTGGCTCTGAGATTGCTTATTGAGAAAAGGATAATGAAAAGAAAACTATTTATATAGCATTTGTAGATTAGTAGAAAGCATTTGACAATCTGGACTGGAGTAAAATGTTTAAAATCTTGAAAAAGCTAGGAATTATATACAAAGAAAGGAAAGTTACCTACGGTCTGTACAAGAATTAAAAGGCTGTTTTGAGAATTGACAAGTATGAAAAAGAAGTTGCTGTATGAAAAGGTGTATGACAAGGATGTTCACTGTTACCACTACTTTTTAACTTGTATGTAGAAACGGGTGTAAATGAAGTGAATGAAAAATTGAATAAAAAATGAATGAATAAATGAAATGAATTGAATAAAAAAAATTCTCAGAGATACTATAAAAATGCTGAGATTTGCTGATGATATCGTACCATTTGCCAACTCAAAGAAAGAACTAAAGGATATCTTAAAATATGGAATGAATCAGATCATGAGAAAGGATTACTTCATGAAAATGAATAAGAACAGAACAAAAATGTTGTGTAGTAGCAAGAGGGGTTTAGAGGGGATGGGAAATTTAAAAGTAGGCAGCGAAAAAAATACAGGAAGTTGGGCAATTCTGCTATTTAGGGAATAAGATAACAAAGGATGGTAGAAGCACAAGTGATATCAAAAGTAGAATCGCTCAAGCTAGAAGGGCATTTGAAATGAAAAACAGCTTACCTATTACAAACACTGACATACAGATTAGTAAAAATTTCTTAAAACACTTTATTTGGAGTGTAGCATTATACAGGAAAGTGAAATGTGGGTGATAGGGTCTGTAGTAAGGAAGAGTATAGAAGCTTTTGAAATGTGGTGTTATAGGAAAATGTTAAAGATTTGGTAGGAGGACAAAATAGGTAACTTAGTAGAGGTTCTTAGATGAGTGGATGAAAGAACAAGTATATGGAAACCTCTTACCAGAAGAAGGGTTAGGCTAGTCGGACATATCTTAAGACATCCATGTATTATATTATTATTACTATTACTAATGGAGAGTAACACTGGGGTAGTAAATTGTGGGGCGAGGCAAGGGTTAGAATATTTAAAGAAAATTATATTAGATGTAGGGTATTGCAGGTATACCCATTACAAACACTGACATACAGATTAGTAAAAATTTCTTAAAACACTATGTTTGGAGTGTAGCATTATACAGGAGAGTGAAATGTGTGTAGATATGAAATGACTTGCAAATGTTAGAACCACTTGGAGAACTGCATCAAACCAGTCAAGAGACTGATGACAAAAATGTATAAACTTATAAGTTTTTGACATGTCCTATACTTCCTTAGAAATCGCCTGGCTCCAATTAATAAAAAATGTATGTATAACTGACATACCTCGCGCGGCTTCGCACACGAAACATGTGTAATCAATTTTTTTTTAAATAAATACCTATGCAACAGAAATTGTGTAGCTGCTAGATCGACTGTATACTCTAACGTACACACACACACACACAAAACGATGTTTTGATAATTTCCCCCGCGTACACCTTTCAAGTTCACAAACCCCTCATCCACTTCAACACCAATTCGTACACATGTACACACACACACACATACATATATTATATGAAAAACTTCATTAGGGCCCTTAGGGTTATCATTTTTGAAAATTTAAAAATAAAATGTTGCTGCGAATATAAATGCAAATATGCTGTCAAAATTTCATAAAAATCCGTTCAGTAGTTTTGGAAATTAGCCTGCACAAAAAAACCGCTTTGTCTTTAAAATATTAGTATAGATAAAAAAAATATATAGTTAATAATGAGTACAACATAGTGTTAATACGTATTTAGACTTATCAGTTTTTCTCTTGACACTCCTTTTTTGGAGTCTCCTGGATGCAGTTAAAAAAGGTTTTATTTACATTTCCTGCTAGGAAATTTTACCAATAACTTTATAACAACAACGATTTTTAAGGAATAGATGTTTCTGAGTGGTACCTAATATTAAATCGAGCAGTCGATTTCCTAAATTGAATAAGAAAAATATGGTATTATTTTCCTAATAGTTGGCCTGAGTCTGTACAACACTAGTCCTCATTTACATGTCATACACATCACCTTCATCTCATTGTGTAAACAAAACAAGAAGCTTGTTTTGAGATTGAAACAAAACCCCAAATCCAAATGGGGATTTGATGGGGTTACTTATTGTTCTTTCATTGAATAGATTCCCATGTACACACATTAATAATTAAAAAAAAAAAATTATTTTCCTTCTCTGCTCTTCCAATGAAAATTACGTAATAATAAAATATTCAGTTGCAACACAGAGGCGTTTGCCAACATTTTTGGATTACGCAGTATACGTGGGAAAATAATGGAAATGATAAATGAAAGCTCAATTCACTATAAAAAATTATTTTTGACAAGTACGTTATTAAAAATAACTATCTAGACGCAAAATAATCATATTTATACAATGAGTTAGCATTTTATTATCACTCCAATACTTAAATAGAAAGAGAAACGCCGCTTAAAAGAAAGCGACCTTGAAATCAGCTGATGGACTTTTGCAGTAACCTCGCCTACTGTCTGAGACCAAAATAATAGCACAGTGAAAAATGGCGGCACCAATTCTTGAAAGAACGTTGAGGTCGTGCAATTTTGCCCTTGTACAGGTTAGCATTTGTGTATAACTTTCATTAATTTATAATGATATTAATAATTAAGATTTTGTATTTGTAATTAGGTAATTTAATTAATTTTTGATGATATCGAAAGGAAATATAATTCAAAATATGTTCAAGATTATTCATTGTAACCTATCAATATCACTATTTAACCTTTAAAGCCGAATAATAATTTTAATTGTACAATTAAATTATCTTTTACAATTTATTAGGTCAACCGTGTTATTTGTATTCAATTTTTTATTTTCTATTCTGTGTCGGTGACCTATTGAAATTTTATCAGTATTTACAGTATGAATCCTGTTTTGCTTCGGCAAATATATAATTTTTCTTATTGTCGATTTCACCTAATTTTTAATCGGAATGCAACAATACTAAACATTGTATTATTAAAGATTTTATGAAGTTTTGTCCAGCGTTTGTATGGTGCGGTATTACAAAATTCATCCTCTTGTATTCTCGTTTCTATTTAATTTTTTTTATAGAATCTCACATTATTTTAAGTACTTATATTTTTATTCTGATTTTCCTTTTTAAGATTTTGAAAATGTTGAAAAGTAAATTATTAATTTTTCGAAGTATAAACAATTTTCTACAATTTCTTGGAATTTTGTTGTTTGTTATCATTGAGAGAAGTTTTTTGGGTGATTGAGGTATTAAATTGTGTTAGTAGAATTTCTGAGAGCAGCAATATTGTAGATTTGGGACTAGAATGTATTTTATTAAATATTGGAACATTTTGGTCTTATTAATTTTTGTATGAAAGTGTAAAGATGAAAAGTTAGGGTAGGTTATATTTTTAGGTCATCAGCCATAAGGTTAGTTTGAACCTCTGAAGGCTTTTACTTAGTAAAATGAGGAGTGAGGTGGTTTATCTTTGCCTTCCTCACTGAGTGGAAAAGTATGATTATCAACATGCCAGGCCTTCTGAAAAGCATCTACTTTCCACTGTACAAATGACACTTTCACTGATCTTAAATGCTTCAGTCGTAAAATTGGCTGACCATGTGATAAGGAGTAGAACTAAGTTATTTTTGTAGCCCTGGAAGTACAAAAATAAAAAACCCACCTGTCTGAATGAATAATGTTTCTAAAAAATGAAGAATTAAAAGCATAATCGCCCCAATTTCTTTTCATAGCCCTTTTCTTATGATCTTATGGATAGGATGTATATAAAAAATGAGACATCAAATGAATAGCTTACATTTTGATCTTGCTTCACAGTTTTCTTTCTTTTGTGAATCGACCAAATCATGATCACTCTATTTGAAATCAACATTCTGATTCTTTGCCTCCTCAAGGTTACTATTTTTCTAAGTTCATACCAACTTAACCCAGCAGAATTCATGTGGTGGAAAAGGCTACACACAGCTGTTTTAAAGCAATAAACAGTTGTCTTATTACAATTCTATGAAGTTTAGTTGTTTTCATTTGAAGACAATATAAAAAGGGTTATGACTTAAAGAAATAGTATAAATTCAATAATATAATGGCAAAAATTATCAAACTCTAAATGTTAACTTTTGAGTATTTATTTATAATCAAGTTCTTCTTTGTCATCATCACTAGTTTTTCATTTGCACAAGAAAATACTGTGTGTTATTGATGATTGCAATTTAAACACTAAACAAATTTTGTTTTTGTTTACCTATAGGGTGATTCAAAAAGAGCGCCGGTTTTGATATATCAAATTAAGAGATTTATTTTATTGAAAAACTGAAAATAAATACATCAACAAGGTCATCTTACCTTCCGATTTCATGTATGAAAAATGATGTCATGCATGTGTCCTCCTCTACTGCGCTGGCACGTATCAACTCTGTCCATGATTTCAACTCTGTCCATACATTTCCCTTTCATTAACCACGCGAGGGTTTTCTAAACCCCACATACGGCAGTTCTGTTTATTAACAAAACCGTTTAAGTGGAAGTGCGCCTCATCACTGAAAATGATTTTGTTTGCGAAGGTGTCATCATCCTACCGTTTTCTCAATACCCAGTCAACAAACTGTCGTCTCTTCTGGTGGTCTGCCACTTTCAAATGTTGCGTCAACTGAATTTTATACGGGTGATATTGGAGATCGTACCGAAGAATTATCCGTACAGAAGAACATCTTAACCCAATTGTTGAGAACGGCGACGTATTGATTTTGGTGGGCTAACAGTCACACTGTCACGAACCAACGCAACGTTCTGCTCAGTTCGGCCAGAACGACGACGTCCAGAACTTTTAAGGTCGACTGTTGAACCCATCTCAAAAAACTTTTTCATGAGCCTGCGAACTGTTGATTCATTCAGTGCTTCATTACGTCCTAGAGTACCGCGAAGTCGCCTGACAGTAGCCGCATAACTCTCTCCACTCTGGTAAAATGTTTTGACGATTAGCACTCGTTGTGCAATAGTAAACTTCTCCATGGTTAGACACAGACTGCGAGAGTACTACACTGCGAACAAGAGAAACTACAACTGAATCGTCAATCGGAATGTTCTCCAAAATAGAAATGAGGTCTAACAATGTTGCCAACCGATAAACAAAAATTTACCAGCTGTTTAAAAACCGGTGCTCTTTTTGAATCACCCGTTATTTTTTCCTCTATCATGGTACATACTCTTGGAATGTTGAGGTTCCTTTTCACTGGGTTTACTTTAGATCCTGATACCAAGATATTCCCTAAGTCATTGATTAATGCCAATGGGAATGCATGATAAGGTTAAACGGTGTTCTATATATTCTTGGCACAATGATTTTGAAATTCAGTAGTTATTGGATACAGTGACCTCCAAAAGACTGGCTAATTCCAGCGACTGTAACCGATTGTCTTTTCTTGAGATATTTTATTCATACACAGATCAATCACTAAAAAAATGTTTTTTTGGGTTCAATGGGCCTGAAAATTTGTATTTCTGATGAAATCTAAATTTTAAAAAAATCAACATGAAAACTAAACTTTTTTCCCCTTTATTCATATAGGGCAAAAGAAAGTAAAAATCAAGTCGATATATCAGCCATGAGCTGATTATATTGGCTAGCAGCCACTTTTTTTTTTTTTTTTTAAATTTATACGGTGACCTTCAAAAAACCAGCTAGTTCCAGCCTCTGTAACCAATAGTCACTGTAACCAATGGCATTTTCTTGTTAGCAAAGGTCCAGTATGGTCATGTTGTTTGCCCGTTGCAAAGTAAATTACTTTAAAAGAGCTTCTTCTACGTCTTTTTTTGACTAAGTCGAAATCTTTTCAATTTCTCTTTACCTTCATCAAAACTTTTCTGAATTTTTCTTGTTTTCAAATTGTGGATATCGTGGAGTGTCCAACATTGAACTCCCTTGCAATATCCTCATTCATTTCACCGTTTTCCAAACACTAAATAATGTGCGTTTTTTCCATCACTAAAATGTCTACGCGATGACGCCATATTTATGTTGGTATGAAACACAAAACTACCAATAACGAACAGGTTTACACAAAAGATATGAACTAAACTTGAGTAATCAGGACAGTAAAATTATAGATCAGTGCTGTTTTTAAGACACAAAAAGAAACGCTAGGCTTATTAGTAATCAAACTTCCAATATGAACTACTGTAAATGCACGTTGAGACTAATGCTATTTTTAAAGAAACATGTTAAAACTAAACGAAACAATGAGTAACAAGCTGACTAATGCTGTTGACAGATATCCGGCATAGTTGAAAATTCATACAGTTGTCTCTAAAACCAATATGTGATTTTAATCACTGTCACTGTTAACGATATTGTTTTATATTACACGTAATAGCGGACCAACCTTTCCATTGAATATTTGTCACACTAACCTACCCCTATGATAGGTCATTATATTCGATTCACTGTATGCAGTAACTACTGTATTTATCAAAAAATGCCTCATTTCAAGTGAAACAGAATGTTTTACCTCGGAAAATTACTTAAGAGTTAATACCTGCGATGTTTATTATTGAATAAAAAAAACTGTCATTGACCGCATTATCTTTCTTATTAAACTTAGTAATATTAGTACAAGACGATTCCCAGTCTTCGCATTTATGTAATGCAAAATCTTCCATGTCTATGTAATGATCGCTTTGTTCTAGACAATCTTCTTCTTCTTCATCTGGCTCTTCACCACTTCTTATCATGTCCCTTTGTTGGTATTCAGTTCCTTCTTTTTCCTTCTCAACGCTCTTAAAGCTTTGCAATACGACTACTTCTTTAGAATCCATATATAAAAGATGTAATTGACAATTAGATAAGGTGTAAAAATTTATATCAGTACTAGAAAATTAACTGATAAATAATTTAAAGTTTACAAAAATTAAAAGCTATAAATTAGTTTTAAATGATATAAACAAAATAAAACCCACCGGGTTGGTCTAGAGGTAAAGTCGTCGCCAAAATCAGCTGATTTTCGGAGACGAAGGTTCCTGATTCAAATCTTAGTAAAGGTAGTTACTTTTATATGAATTTGAATGCTAGACAGTGGTTACCGGTGTACTTTGATTGTTGGGGTTCAATTAACCATACTCTGAGGAATGGTCGACCTGAGTCTGTACAAGACTACACGTCATACACATCATCCTCATCTCATTGGGTCATGGGGTTGCTTATTGTTCTGAATTGAACAGATTGCAACGTACACAAATTAGGGATTACAAAAAAAAAAAACTTGTCAGAATGGATACAGACCCTATATACACTGGTGTATGAACTAAAACACCACAAATAGTATTAACACTGTACCCATGTTGATTTTACCGTCAAGGGAAATGTTTTGTTGGCCATCAATCTGACCCACCCCATACATCCCCACCTAGGATTTGACAGGAGGACAAAGTCAAAAACAAATAGATTTATGAAGTTGTACTCACACTAAAAGAATGAGTTCAAATCCCGGTCACGCAAGTTCTGGTGGGTTAAATATGATTTTAATTAGATGTGACTTAGCTCTTACCACTGGGATAATTTGTATTAAGCATTTTCTGCAACTATAATTATGCATCCAGCTAACAGCAAAGCAGATAGTTTTTTTTAATGACAGTTACAAAGATAACTGCAATAAATTGTAGTGGCTGTAATTAAATTGAAATTTTTTTATGTGGGCAGTTTACAGAAAGCCAATTCCATTAGATTGGTGATATAGCAATGTTTTATTGCAAAGTGTATACAAATAAATTAAATTCTTTGTAACTTTATTAATATCCTTAGGTCCACAAAATGTATAGACTATATAACATTGTTTGCTGTTCTAGGCATCATGGAATGTTTTAAACAAACGGTGCTTGGCTACAGCGGCTGCAGCTGCTGCTGTGGAAACAGAAAAATCACCAAGAATAAAGAAGTTTGCAATTTACAGGTGGAACCCTGAAACACCTGGTGACAAACCTAAATTACAAACTTATGAAGTGGATCTGAACAAGTAAGTTATTCATAGAGTGATGAACGAGTGTTGTGAAAGGGGAAATTTTCTGGAGTGAATTAAAATTTTATTGATTTTAGATGTTGTAGTGGAAATATAGTCTGGATTCCCTCTTACAATGCATTTCTTGGACAAGTAGAAATATTTTTATAAATTTGTTTGTAGCAATTCATGTTATGCCTTTACCTTTAGAATTTCTTAGACATTGCGGCAGCAGTGGTACTGGATTTTTATTTTGTGTCCATTTCTGACTTAAACCTTTATATTCATTACTATTTTATGTACAAGACTTGTTCGGAAAGTGAGTACAGTTTCACTATTCGCCACAATGCTAGTGGCTGCACTACACACTTGCACTCTACTTTCTCTATTCCATATTGGTACTTAATCATTTTAAATTATGGTCGAGAAAAAAAAATTAAAAATTAATATTTTTGTGAGTAGGTTAACCCGAGGATCGGTTAACCAGAGGTTGAATAACCAAGGGTTTACTGTAGTAGGTTTATGATTGGAAAATCTGGTGTGAAATACTCACACAATTCTCTTACTAATGCAAATAATGAACAATATAACCTAACATTAGAAATAAACAAAAACTAACCTAATATTAATCATTAGTGAATGATGAAATAAGAAAACCAACCTTAGTTTAGCTTAATAATACAATAAATCACTCTTTCACGCTAAACTAGGCTCTGCAGAGAAAAATGCTTCAAATAAAATTTGTTTAATTTCCTATAAATTTTATTACAAACACTTTTGTCGTAAAATTCATAGGTCTACTTAGGCTGAAATCTTAAAAAATTAATTTTTTACAGATTTTCATGAAAAAACCAGAAAATCACTAATTACCGCTGAACTAAGCGTTATACAAAGAAATAATTAAAATAAAAGTTGTGTAGGTTTTTTAATTTTCTACAACTTTGATTATATAGCCTACACTTTTGCCTTGAAATGCATATTAAGGGCCCAATCTTTACAAAAAAAACATTTTTTTTCTACGAGAGAACAGCCTTCATAAGAATTTCAGCAGACATGGTGCTTACCCTGTCATGTAGAGCATTAAAAACGTTGTAGTAGTCGTTTCTGAGAAAACTGCACGAATAAACTACTACTTCCAGTTGAGCGTTTTTGATGAAAATGTTCCATGTCGGGTCCTCTAGTAGTATTGAAATTAAGTTTCAATTTTCAACTTCGTACAATATTCTGTTCTTGAGATATTTTGTGTACACACACACACACACACACACACACACACACACACACACAGACCAATTGCTGAAAGCATGTTTTTTTGGGTTCAGGGGTCTGAAAACTTGTATATCTGGTGAAAACTTGATTTTGAAAAATCGACATGATAACAACTTTCCTTTCTATTTATTCATATAGTCAAGAGAAAGTAAAAATAAGCAAATTTTTTAAGTAACTTGTTAAAGATCACCCGTGAATATTATTCAGAGTTTTTGGACAGATTTGATATTGTTTTGAAGCAAAAACGATTGCATTTGAAGAAGAAAAAGTTCTGTTCCATCAATACAATGCACGGGTGCACACATGTGTTGTCACCATGGCAAAAATCCATAAATTTGGCTATGAACTGCTATCCCAACCAGTATATTCTTCAGATTTAGCTCCCAGTGACTATTAACTGTTTCCAAATCTGAAGAAAGGTGGTAAGAGATTTGGGTTGAATGAAGAGGTTATCATTGAAATGGACACCTATTTTGAGGGCCTATTATTTTGATGGAATTAAAAAACTGGAAAAACACTAGACTAAATGTATCAAGCTAAAAGGAGACTATGTTGAGAAATAAAACGCTCTTTGCTGAAAAATTATCTTTTATTCAAAAGTTACGGGACTTATCAAACCACCCTTCTACATTATACACTCTGATGATGGATCCACCAAAAAATGTGTAAATAAAATCTTAAAGAAATAAAAATAAAGTTAGCTAAAAATGTTTATAAAATAATTTTAAATATTTTATACATTAGAATTATTTACATATATATAGTGGCGACTATTTACAACACTATGGGTCGTTTGTCGCAGTCTAAACGCCATTTTTGCCTGTCTTGCCATGACTCCTCCTCTATGTTTCTTCTTTCCATGGCTCTGTCAATACCTTCCATCCATCTCCCTCTCGGTCTTCCTCTTTGTCTATTTCGCTGCGGTCTCCAGTTCCATGCCTTCAGTGGGATTCGTACGTTGCTCATTCTTCGCATGTGACCATACCAGTGCAGTTGTTTTCTCTCAATATGGTCTATTATTGAGTCTTCAATGCCCATTATCTCTCTTACTCTTATATTCGTTACCCTATCTCGTAACGTCAATCTGCAACATCTTCTCCAGTATCTGTTCTCCACTGTACTGATTCTATTTTTCATGTTTTGCGTAATGGTCCACACTTCTGCCCCATATGTCACCGTACCTTCCACTATTGCTGAAAATATTCGTTTCTTTATGTCTTTTCTTATGTTGAGACTCCACAGAATTGAGTTCAGTTGACCAGTTAATGCCTTTCCTCTCACAATTTTATTAGCTATGTCTTTTTCGTCCCTTCCATTTTTTGTAAACGTCACTCCTAAATATTTATACTCTTCAACATTCTTAATGATGTTTCCGTTTACATTAAGGTCTCTTCCATCTCTTCCTATAACCAAGTACTGCGTCTTTTCCGTGTTCACCTCTAGCCCCCAATTATCATACTCCTCTATTAATTTTCGCAACATGTATTCCAAATCTTCTTCATCCTCAGCTAGAACAACCTGGTCGTCAGCAAACAAAAGTGTATGAATGTAGTCTCTTCCCAACTGGACTCCCATATTCCTACATTTTCTACACCATTTTTCCAGTGCCGCATTCATGTATATCTTAAACAGGGTAGGAGATATACAACACCCCTGTCTCAAACCTTTGTTGACAAGAAACATGCTTGACACTCCTTCTCGACTTTTCACGCTACTCATATTAGCTTCATACATCTTTTTTACTGCGTTGATGTATGTATTGTTTATTCCACTTCTCTCCATGGCTTCCCATAATCTGTTTATTGGTACACTGTCATAAGCTTTCTTCAAATCAATGAAGGCTATATGGAGTTCACTGCCATGTGCAATTGTTTTTTCAATCAGTTGTTTCAAGCAGAATACATTATCAATACAGGACCTTCCTGCTCGGAACCCACTTTGTTCTTCCTGATCTACTATTTCCTTTTCAATTCTATCTCTTAGTATTCGTCCATACAGTCTACCGGTTGAAGCTGTAACACTCAGTCCACGATAATTGGAACACTCTCTTTTATCCCCTTTTTTGTACAGTGAACTAATGTGAGCAATCTTCCATTCTGTAGGTACATCTTCCCCTTCAATACACTTTTGAAATAAGGTTACTACTTATTCTATAACCACATCGGGAGCATTCTTATATAGTTCAATCGGTATACCTCCAGGACCCGCTGCTTTATTACCTTTCATTACGTTAGTTGCATGTTTCACTTCATCCTTCTCCAAAGGTTCCGTTTGATTCATTTCCTCTATTACATCATACCTAACCTCTTTGAATTCATTTCTATTTTCTGTCAACAATTCTTGATAATATCTTTTCCACATTTCTTGTCCAATAGGGTCGATTGTCAAAGTTTCTTTTTTATTTTTTCTTAATTTTTTAAAAATATCCCACGCTGCTCTAGATCTGGATCTTCCTAACTGGCTATCAATATCCGTACACGTCTTGTCCCAAAATACATTTTTTGCTACTGTTACTTCCTTTTTTACAAGATAACAAAACCTTCTGTATAACTGTTTATCTTGATCATCTTTAGTAGAGAGCCATTTGAGGTACGCTTTCTTCTTTTCCTTCACTAAATTCTCCAGTTCTTCATTCCACCAATAGTTCCTTCTGCCGTTTACTTCTTTCCGTCTTTGTTCTCCTAACGCTTCTTTGGCTGCTTCATGTATCCATCCTTTTAACTGGTCATACATTTGTTTTGGAGCAGCTAGTGGTGGTTCTACCCTTGAAGCCAATCTTAACCTATAAAGAAAGACTGTGGATTCATTTTGTAACTTTTCGATATTTTAGAATTATTTGCTTTAGAATTATTTGCAACCTGCAATCAATCTAGGAGCGACACTCCTAGAAACTTCACTGTTTGTTCATGTTCTAGGATGTTATTATGTATACAGTTATCCACTTCTTTATTTACTTTACAGAATGTATGTTTTTGAAATATAAATACTTAATTTTTTTCCCATTGACTTTTAATAGCATTCAATTCAGGAACTGTACAACAAACTCTATGTTAATATATTTATTTACTTCAAGAATATCTACCAGTAAGCTTTTATTGATCATTCAGAAACATGAGGAAAGATTCCATTGCCAGGATATTGTTGAAGCAATCCAGTTGCTTGACAACAATGTAATCTACAGTGATTAAGGAAGATCCTTGACAGAAAATTGAGAAAGTCTAGATTAGTAGTTCCAGTCACTTTCAGATATTATCTAATTCGGTTTAATAATAAAAAGTAAATCCCTTATGTTTGCAGTCTATATTGCTCTGTGAATTATTTCTAAACGTGGAACTAATAGGGTTTTGTGGGATTTCAGATGTGGTCCTATGATTTTGGATGCTCTTATTAAAATAAAGAATGAAGATGACCCATCCTTGACATTCAGAAGATCATGCAGAGAAGGAATCTGTGGTTCATGTGCTATGAACATTGGTGGCCTCAATACGCTTGCTTGTATATGGTAAGTTTCATAAATATATTCAGCTATTTTCAGATATTAATGTGCATCACTTGAAGACACAACAAAAAGGAAGCGAACAATAACAGACAGGGAAAGATGGCCGGTGCACTTGAATAGAAATCACTCTTAACCCTTTCTAACCCAGTGTGACATAGAAGGCATATTGGAGTGAAATAACAGACCTCAAAATTTTAGATGTTAGAGACAACTTTGGATTAAAGAATGCTGGGTGTGAAGTGTAATAATTTTCTGTACCCTAGCCAGGATTCGAACCTGAGACCTTCGCTTTGCAGTGTAGTATGCTGACCATTGCGCCACGGAGGCAACCATTAATTTCTTTTTAAATTTCATTTTAATTTTGGTTTCAGAAGTTTGTTTCATTTACTAAAATAAAGTAACATTTCTTCGAATATAGTGTATGTTTGTACACATATAATTTTTAAACTGTTACTAAATAGTGATTTTATCCATTTTATCAATGTTTTTAATTGTAAAATTTTTGAAGTCTTAAATAATATCATACTTAGTTTTTTTACTACAAATCTAAGTAAGAGAATATATTTTGTTTAGGAAGCCTGAACATGATTTGACTTATTCTTATTGTTGGGAACTTTCATACCATCAAGTCCTAATGTGACGTACATGTAACACTTTTTTGTCAGGCCATCAAAAGGGTTAAAGGTCTAAAATTGATTTTATTACACTTAAATATCAGTAAAATGTATGAAACAATGTAAACATATTCTTTTGTGTAGTTTAAAAATTTGGGATTGAAAGGGTTAAGAGAAGCCAATATTAGACATTATAATACTGTAATAAAACCTATGTGCCTGTACGCGAATGAGTGCCTAAGAATATCCGGGAAGGCTGGTCTAAGAAAAGCATAGAAATTTGAGACAAAGACCCTCCTCAAGATAATGGCTCAGAAAATATTAGACTGACAGTATTGGTTACTAGTTCAAAAAGAACTGTACAAAGAAAATGAACGATTAATGGAAGCAATTAGAAAAAGAAGACTAAAATTTTATGGACAACTGATTGACAAAACTAATTTTTGAGACACTAAACAACAGACCTAAGGTGTCGAATAAATGGTTGAAAGAAGTTAGAAAGGATATTAAGAAAACTGAAGTAAACCGAGAAAAATTAATGAATCAAGCCAAATTCAGACAACTAATTATGGACTTTAAGGGCTTCCATGAAGAGCAAAACCAGACACTGTGTTGACGGAAGGAACGTGAAAAGCCTACTTTGAGCGTATAGTGAATGCTGAGAATGTGGGCTACAAAAAAATATTTCAGAAATGTCTTAAGTAACCTCACATACTCTAAAATGAAAAAAATTAATGGGCACACCACGACTAATTAAAAAAATAAAATTTTTCTTATACTCTCACCAAATTTTAATGCGGCTGTGATTATTACGGATCAAGTCAACAGGGAGAGGTATGTGGTTAACAAGTCTTATGCTAATGCTTTCCTCTCAGTGCAATCTTTTAAATGTGAACCTTCTCAACGGACCCTGTAGTACCAATTATTATTACTTTGTCATTTTTGCTCTCTTTTAGTAGGTACTGCGCTGCTGGCCGACAATTATTCTTACACGCCAACAATACTTCCGGCAATGCAAAGAGCTAGTAGCCGCACGTGCACCTGCTCTCTGCATACTATATAAGACAACCTGGATTGAACCTGGTCATCATTCCAGTCTAGTCATTTGCATACAGCTACCAAACTGACAAAGATCCATCGATGACCCCACAAGAAGATGATGCTTCCGGTCACCGGTCATAAACTTTATAACTGCTCCATTGACTGGTACTATCATACCAACTTTTCCCACCTACATACAAAAACTTAAATTAGCTCTTTCCAGGGCTCCCAAACGTTTAACGTTTCCCCACGCCACTCATGCAGTAACATGTTCAAAATTCTGTTGTGAAACTCACAAGTTTTCTCTTGCTAATGTAAAAAATGGAAAACATACCTTATTTGAATCATGAGTGGCTGATGCTAAATAAAAATGAACTTCTTGCACTTGGATTTTAATGAGCAAAGTTTGGAAAATTATTAATTGATGCTAAACTAAGCTCTGGACCAAAATAAGCTTGAAATAGAACTTGTAGGTTTTAATTTTCTGTAACATTGATTCTATACAATTTAATTCTAAAATGCACGGCCAGTCAAAAGGTTAAGGGTTGAAAAATAACTCCGAATTTTGGAATTAAAATGTTTCATAATTCAGTTTTCAAAATTATATGCTACTAGAAGGCAAAGTGACTGTTTTCTGTAATTACATTGTTTATAAGTAAACATTTGATTAGTTTCACACTTGAGACCTTCCTTAGAAATGTGGCTTGTTTTTCTTCTTCTTTTTTATAGGCCATTTTAGACCTTGTGAGGTGACTTCAGATGTTTCTAAAAGCTCTATTTACAGCCCATATTCTCAGCACCCATTCACTGTAGGCTCTTGTCCTTTCTTCTGTCCACCTGGTTTACTATTTTCACTCTTCCTGGAAGCCATTAAAGTCTGTAATTAATTGTCTGAATTTGGTTCAGTTAAGTTCATTAAGTTTTCTCGATTTATTCCAGTTTTATCAGTATCCTTTGTGATTTCTTTAAACTTTTTAAAAAACCACCTTAGGTCTATTGTTTAGTGTCTTAATAATGTATTTCTTCTAAACCGTTGGTCATCTATTCCATACAGGTGTTCATAAAATGTTAGTGTTCTTTTTCTAATTATTTCCATTAATCATTCATTTTCCTAGTACCGTTTTTCTTGACCTCGTAACCTATATTGTCCATCTACATCTTTGGACCTATTATCTTGCAGAGGATCTTTCTCTAAAATTTCTTTGTTTCTGTTAGACCAGCCTTCCTGGTCATTCTAAAGCACTTGCTTACAGACACACTGGTTTTATTACAGTATTATAATATTTAATCTTGGCTTGTCGTAAGAGTGCTTTTTTTGTACAATTGGTGAGTTCTTCAAAGTGCAACAGCCATTTTCCTCGTCTGATGTTGTTCGCTTCCTTTTTATTGGTCTTCAGATGTATTATTTCCCTTAAGTACTTAAAGCTATCAAGTTTTCTAATTTTTCTGTATTAGTAAACATGCCTTGTGTATTGTGAAATTTCTTTAACAATTGTGAAATTTCTTTTACAGTAAAATTGATACAAATCTGAGTAAGACTACTAAGATTTATCCATTACCACATCTATATGTCATTAAAGATCTCGTACCCGATCTGAATAATTTCTACAGTCAGTATCGTAGTATTCAGCCATGGCTTCAGAGGAAAGCGGAGAACATTGGGGCTGCACAGTATTTGCAAAGTGTTGAAGACCGAGCAAAATTGGTAAGTTTACTATACTTTCTCTAATTTTTTAAGCGCTTTTGACAAGATATCTCGCCAAAACATTTGAATTTTTTAGGTTACCTTGATGGTTTATCATGCATTGTGTCAACGTTCAACAGCTGTAAAGCAAATAATTAAAAGTTGTCTCACAAGGATGGATTAGGACCGCCAGAATGTAGTGCATTTAGTTCATTTCATTTTTTATATTTTCACTTTTTTTGTAATAAGAATTTATCTCATTTGTTGTGAATTCCATCTTGTTATCAAGGCAAGTAAGCATGTTTGTACTGATTCAGATACAGTAAAATCTCTCTATAGCGGAATTGAAGGGACCATGAGGTACCGCCGCTATAAAGAGAGTTCCGTTATAGAGAGAGGGAGTAATTAACGGTGGGAGGGAAGTTAGAGTACTAATTTTTCTGTACAAAATAACTTATATACGTATGTAAATGGTGCATGGAATAAGTTAATGAAAAACTACTGAATAGATAATTTTATGACGAATGTGTAATACTGTAGATTACTTCAATACAGTGAGATATTTAAATTAATTACATAAAGTGTAGGTTATTAGCTTCACAAGAAATTTGGATACAAACTGGTTTTATTAGATGTTGTGTTACTAATGTTTAACAATAGAATTTCACTTTTCGTATTGAAATTTTTTCAATAATCATTCATACAGTACATACCGTAATAGATAGCCTAAAATTAATTAGCACTGAAACTTGTTTTCCACTGAACAGTAATAAACACAGGATACATACAATTAAAATCTCCTAAAACATAGGCTACACAAACACAAAAAAGTACACAGTACAGTATATATTTTTTCGTTATTAATACTTATATGGAAACATGTTTTTTATAACGTTAATAGAAACACCCGGTCTGACAGACCGCCATTTCATTTTTGGCAATTTATTTGGGAATCAAAGGCAAAGAAACTCAACTAGATCTGTTTAACAAAAATGATTTTATTTTACTTTAGTATAATGATTTAATTGACATTGGTATAAGATCCGGTTATCGAAAAACAATTGTTTAAATAAATGAAAAAAGCCAAATTATTTATGGTATTTACGACTTAATTTTTAAAATTGATAACATACTTAGGGTATAATGTCTTTTTTCACTCAGATTAAATGTATTATTTTAATACATATTTAATCACATACTTAAATTTAAAAAAAGCAAAAATTTGTATAAAAGAAACATAATTTAAAAGTGAATACTTACATATTAGGGTTTTTATTTTACTGACATTTATTTTTTGTACAATCAAGACCCAGTTTTCTACTGCATTCTAGGCAATTAGCTTTCTTGCAAGTGATACATCCGAGTCATCAATTTCATCACAAATAGAACCTTCCGATTCACTGTCATCATTTTCCAATAATCTACGAATTCTGTCACCATAGTCGGGATCGCTTGTACTAAGTGGTCGAGCCATTTCAGAAATTTACAATTAAATAATAAAAAAAAATAATTAAAATATATGCAAATAATTAAAATATAAACCCGTAAAGGAAACACCCGTCTTACAGACCGTTAAATACAGTAAGGGAAACACACGGTTCCACAGACCGCTACATGAAATACACAAAAAGAAACACGCGGTATCACAGACCGGTATGATTTTTAAGAACGATTTACACTTCCGCAAAGATTCACGTGAACTGAACCATATTTCACTATGAAGTAGATAGGAATGAGGGAGGAAGCTACTATGACGGTCAGCACCAACCCTAGCTCAGGGAACCCAGTATTATGTAAACAAATCACCCTTAGTGCCTGTGAGACCGATGTTTCCATATAAGTGTTAAGGAAACAATGACTGTGAACTACATTTCATTTCGTAAAATAAGTTTTAAATTTTGTTTCGTTTTCAATTCATAAAACATGTCTTCAATCTCATTTTCAATGTTTAAAACTTGTAAATTTTCATTTACATATTGGCAGTGACAGTACGTGGAAACAACAAGAATAGCGTCTAGTGCCTGTTTACTTGAAGGGGCACCATTTCTGTTTCCATTTCATCGTCATCCTTACTTTCTTCCTCGTTGTTTTGGGCTAAGACATTTTCGATTACTGCAAAGTGAAGTAGCTAAGTGATGAAGTGGCTAAATCATTGGCTGCCCCTATATAGGGGTCTAAATCCATATCCTGAAGGTATTGTTTAGCCGCTATAGAGAGATTTTTGTGCCGCTATAATGAGAGCTAAATACATTACCGGAGTTTACGAAAGGGTCGGGGTCGGCAAATAATGCCGCTAAAGAGAGATTTCCGCTATATAGAGTTCCGCAATAGAGAGATTTTACTGTATTGATAATTTACTGAGAAATGAATAATTTGGTGATTTTAATTATATTCTGATGAAGATAATTATATTTATTAAGAGTAATTATATTTTATGTGAAATTAGTTTATTAAATATAATATTTAGGTTCTCAAATTCATCACTAGAAGCATTAACTATTTTAATGTAATAGTTTCTATGACTATAAAAAGAAGTTGTGTTATAGCGTTATTGTTTACTATGTTTTCTATTGCGCATCATTCTTGTGTCGTGTTGGTTGTATTGTTTTTGGAATTTAGTTCTGTTATTCTGTTTTGGTTTCAAACTGTAGGTATTGTTTATTATAATGTTCAATTATTAGTGTTTATTGTGATTACTGGAGTTATTTTAATGATTATATTTTGGAAAAACCTTTTGTACTCAAAAAGTGTTTTTTACAAATAAATATTTTATTGTCTGATAACTTTTTATTGTTAATGTTTTAGTTTAATAAAAGAGGAAATTTAGAGCTTTAAGTAGATGAAATTTTTAGATAAATCTTGTAGTTAATTTACTAGGGTAATTCGGAAAGTAAAGAATGTTTTTCTTTATTTTGAATTTTTTTATTTTAGCCAAACAAACCTTTTTTTACAACATACCTGATACTTAAACTATTTATGTGCGTAATCGCTGTAAAAATTTAAAAACTTGTACCATTTCACCAATTTTGCTATGCCCTCTGCATACTCAGTTGCCACCAAGTTGTTTAACCACTCACTAACACCCTCTTTCAGTTTGTAGTTAAAATTTTTTGTCGCCCAAATCATTAATATCAATTTCATAAAGAGCAGTTTGTTAAATTTCAGGAAAGAATGAATTTAATTCATATATCGTGAAATCTCTGTCCTGTTGAATTTTTTTCTCAATCCTTGATTTGAGTTTGTCAGTCTCAGCTGAAGGTTCGCCCAAGCGCTCTTTATCGTGAACATTCGTCCATCCGCCATTAACCTTCATGCACTATTTTCAAACTGAAACTTTGAATTTTTGATAATTTTGATAGGTCGCACTCCTTTAGCATTCAAAAAGCGTATTACACTACGAACCTCGCACTTAGAGGGATTGTTAATTTTTTTCACACATTTTAAAGACTTATAAATAGTCAATACACGACTGTATTGGCTCGCTATTAGCACTAGACTCCCTGAAGGTGACTGGAAGGTCAATGACTCGGCAGCAGAGGTGGTAAGGAAACTGCGTGGCTCATCAAAACATCTTTACTTTCCAAATGATCCTTGTACTATGATCCTTTAAAAATAATTATAAAAGGTTGTGGTGTCATTACTTTATGAAAAATGCTAGGCTCCAATATGTTACAAAATCCCATTTTTTAATACCTAATGAGAGAAATCACTAATTGACGCTAAACTAAGCGGTTTAAAAAAAAATGTTTAAAATAAAAATTTTAGGTATCTAATATTCCATAAATTTGATTGTATATGCTTTTGCCCTAAAATACATATTAAGGTCGCAATCTCAATAAAACATTTTTTACCTCGAGAGCACAACCCCCTTCCAAGAATTTCAGCAGATGTGGCGCTTACCGCCTTCAAATATCTGTGGTGGTCGTCATTTCTAAAAAGGCATAGATTTTTACATAATAAGAAACAATGGAGGCCCCCTCCGTAGCGTAGTGGTTAACGCATTGGCCTGCCACGCAGAGGTCCCAGGTTTGATTCCCAGCCAGGGTCTGGAAATTTTCACGTGTCAAATCCCACAGTTAATGTTACATAATCCACCGTAGTCGCTAATGACCAAGCAGTTGATGCAACTTTAAATAAATAAATTAAAAAAAAGAAAACAATAGGAGACCCATCTACACTTTACCAGAAAAAATCCAAAAAATATAGAAATGATCAGTAACAGACGTAACAAAGAATTCTTTTCCAAGAATTGAAAATTCCATTTAAAATTTTTCGTTCACAGTCATATACTCACTATACTTGTTCAACACACACAATACACAATCTCTTTTACAACGGAGAATCTATTCCCTCAACCATTTCTAGAATATTATTGAACAGTGTTACAATACATTCTTTCCCTGTATGTTAATACAGGGCAAAAGAAAGTAAAAGTCTTTTACGAGTATATTTTTACAGTAAATAGAAAATGTTATAGTTGGAAAGCAATTTTAAAAGTGTTGTCTATAGAATTAAATTTATTTCTGTGTTGTATGCACCTATTGTTAATTGACTGTTATGTGTTTAAAATTACAGGATGGTCTCTATGAATGCATATTGTGTGCATGCTGCAGTACTTCGTGCCCATCTTACTGGTGGAATGGTGAAAAATATCTTGGCCCAGCTGTTCTTATGCAGGTATATTAAATTTTATCGCATTTGCTTATGACCACATGTGAATATGTGGTTATTTATGCATATGATAACCATACTCCGACTGATTGTTTATGGTGCTATGGGTTGTCTCCAGCTGCTGTGATGTTAGTCATGTTAGTTCAAATTGTACATTAGTGTGTCAGTTAGGTTCACTTTATCTTACAGCGAAAGTTCTAAAAATAATTTTTATGGAATTTTTGTATTTGGACAACACCTATCCTCTTCTTTATATGGTCATTAGCCAAAAATGTAATAGTTATGAATACACAAGGATGGTTTTCTTCTACCTCCTGTAGGCTTTAAATAAAAGACAAGTGAATATAGAAAAAATGCTTTATTACTGTACATTACCTATACTTGTGACTATTTTTCAACATAATCACCTCGATGATTGAGAGATTTGTCATACTTGTAGACACGCTTACCAATACTCTCTTCATAAAATGTTGACACCAATGAATGTAAATGAGTCTGGACGTTGTCTTGAATTCCACACATTTTTTGTGCCTCATTGAGAAGACAAGGAACCCACATTCCTGTTACTTTACTGTATTCAAGTATCTCTGATGTATGTAATGGAATGAACACTTACAACCACCTTTGATACAATTTCATCAACAATAATGCGACAATCATCTCTCACAAACTTGCGTACGACCTGAATGTTGTTGTTTAGGTCATCAGCCAAAAGGCTGGTTTGAACCTGTAGAGGTTTTACTAAGTAAAACGAGGAGTGAGGTGGTTTACCATTGCCTTCCTCACTGGGTGGAAAAGTACGCTTATCAGCATGCCGGGCCCTCTGAAAAGCACATATTTTCCACTCTGCAAATGACACCTTCACTTCATTCACCACAGGGTCTGGCTGTATAATAAAATTCATTACTTTCAGAGGAGATAACTCTGATTATTGTCTTTTACACCTCTACCTCTTCTGTTCTTAAATGATTCAGTCATTTAATAGGCTGACCATGTGATAAGAAACAGAACTATTTATTTTAGCCCTGCAACGAACAGATTGAGTGTAAATAATTTGACACTCTACCTGTCTGTTATGGGCAGACGACCTGAATATTGGCTTCATTGATGCTTGTCACCAGACGCCGTTTACGGCTTTGATTTTCCACTTTATCATGACCACTTCAAAACTTATTGGCCCAATCAAACACTTAAGTTTTACTCAAAGTTGCATTGGTGAACTGATCTTGGAGTCTATTCAAAATTTCACTCACCTTTGTTGTCTTGAAAATGAATAATGTCTTGCACAACAGACACTTGTACCTTCATGTTAAACAATATTTCTTCATGATAAACGAAATGGAGCAGCACACTGTGTTAAAAGAAATCCAAAAACAGTGCACTCAAAAAAAAAAATTCAGATTTTTTCAAATGAAATTACAAATTGTGTTTTTCTGTAGTCTACTTCTTAAAACAGAACTGTGTTTGTTATTTTAATAATGCTTCACAAATTAGGTATCATAATTAATACATAGTACCTAAGTAAGCACAGTGCTGTTTTAGTTTTTTAAGTGTACATAATATGTAATTTGTATAGTAAATTAGTGTTAAGTATACATTTTGTAGTCAATTTTTATTAAAATTAAACATACATTAATTAAAATTTTTCATTTTTATATGTCTTATTTATTACTGAATTCACCGACTTAAATTATTACATAGACTTACGCTTTGAAATTTATCTAAATTAAATACACAATGTCTGTAAAAGTCAGGATTACAGGTGATTTTAGAAGTGTTCCATAATTCTGAATTTTCACTAATTCGCACCGATCGTGGTCTGCATTAGGTCGAATTAGCGAGGTTTTACTGTATTTATACTTCGTAAAAATATATATATAATACTATGTAAACAAACATCCCGGGCCATGTAGGTTAAACACAACGCAGGTTATGCTCTTGAAATCTCATCTGATTTAACATAATAATAAATTGTGCAACTGGTCGAAGTATGACATGTATTGATTTTTTATAAAGCTACTTTTTTAGGAATTTATTTGACTAAAATAGTATCTACAAAATCTTGATAAATCAAACACTGGTTCGCAAGTGTACCAAACATACTGTTATCCGATATATCGACCACAGGTACTCAAAGGGTTATGAAGGCTTGGTTAAACTGAGTTATTTGTTGTTTGGTTGGGGTTCAATTAACTATACTCTCTCAGAAATGGTCGGCCTGAGTCTGTACAAGAACAAGACTACACCTCATTTATATATCATATGTATCGTCCTCATCTCATTGGGTTGTGGGGTTGCTTATTGTTCATAATTGAACAGATTGCAACTTACACACATTAGGGATTAAAAAAAAGTTCAATTCCTTTCCAATCAGTTTTTTAAAAATGTAATCATAAACTTTTAAAAATCTGAATAATAATGTTCTTAGAATGGATATATAAAACACACTCAGTAGTATGTTTCAAAAATAGACTAAAACCTCTGGGCAAAAATAAAACTAAACGTGTCTCTGAACTGTGCATTAGTATCTTGAAACATGAAGTAGCTGAAGTTGAAGATTGTGATGATTAGAAGTAGAAGTAGAAATAAAATTAAATGAGTTAAATGATTAACAAATTCTTAATGGTAAGTTTGATCTTTTTAAAACTTTTCAGTCTGTAAATATCTTCATTGTTGTTGAAAAGGTTAATTGCCAAGGATTTTGTTGGTCTTCTAAATTTTTAAAAAATGTACTCACTACGTTGTTTAGTTTCTTCTTTTATGAAGGGCAATTTTAGATTGTTGTGCAATATTTTATTGGTTACATACCATGGGGCTGCAGTAATTTCATATTTGATGAACTAGCAGTATCCCAACAAAACAAATAAAAGCTAACCTGTAAGTCTAAACTGGTTTGAGTATTTATTTATATTAGAGAATTTTATTTCAAAGAGAGAGTTGAGACTTAACTTACTGCTTAAGAGCCAGAATGATTGACATAAGTTCAGCCCAAGTTGTTTTTGTTTCGTCCATATATGCCTTCTTCACATGAGTCTTGTAATATTAAGATGCGTTTTTCATACCAACAAAACTAAATTGTGTTCTTTTTGTGTTCAGGCGTACAGATGGATCATAGATTCCAGAGATGAAGCTACCGAAAAGAGATTGGAAGCTTTGAAAGATCCGTTCTCAGTATTTAAATGCCATACTATTATGAACTGCACCAGGACCTGTCCGAAGGTATAGTATCTTTTTTATATTGTCTTTTACAGTATTTTAAATAAAAACTTATGAGAGACAGTCAAATATAAATGGGAATTTTTAAAAAATGATTTTTCTAAGAATGATGGAATTTGAAAACCATTTGTTTTTCTTCATAATTTCCTTGTACTGAACACATTTTTCCCAGCGTTTTGGAAGTTTTTTGGTTCCATCATCATTAAAAGTTGAAGGCATAGAGTCTTGAACTAATTGTATTCAAAGAGTTCATCACTATTGAACGTTTGACCTTCTGAAGCTTCCTTCAACAGTCCAAACAGATAGTAATCATGCGGTGATAAATCTGGGCTGTACAGTGGATGTTCTAGTGGATCCCAATGAAATCTTTTAATTTTGTTTGAGTTATGCGCGCTGTGTGAGGCCTTTCATTATCATGAAGGAGAATGACACTTCTGATTGGGAAACACCATCTTTACTTCAATGTGCAATTTTTTTTGCCATACCATGACTTAGTCCTACTGAAGAAGCAATTTTGTCTACAGTGAGGCGCCAGTCTTCTTCCAAAAGCTCTCTTATTGTACTGATGTTTTCTTCTGTGAAAGAAGTTGTTCACCTTGGATGATTAATAGTTACATCAAATATTCTGAAGATATATATTTATGTATGAAAATAAATCAATTTATTTAATATAAATGAATCTGTCATTTCAGTAAGCCCTTAAGTCAAAAAAGGAACTTTTGGAAAAATGAAAAAATTGGTAATTTACCACGTTTCAATGAAAAATGACATTAAAAATATGATTTGTTCAGAGGGCTGTCCCCTGTAATAAAAAATGTATACTTTTGTCTTTTAAAGATAAGCCACTCGTTTAAAAATACGTTGAAAATTTTGAATTCAGGTGTTTTGTAAAATAAATTGAAGTGAAATGTGTTAACTTATGTTGTTTTTTGTAAAATACGTTGTTAGACCAGAAGAAAATTGTGTTGTACAATATTATTTATTTATTTATTTCAGTAGTTTACATTAGTGACTTAAAATAGCTTTTTGCAGTAATAAAAATTGAAATTCGTAACCTAAGAATGAAAAATTTTGGTTTTCAGGACTATGTACATTCTTCGTCGTCATAACAAATAGTAGTTATCTCCCTTAAAAAGATTTTTGCATTAAAACTTTGTGTAGCCTCTTTCACGAAAAAGTAGAGCTTAAGCTTCAAAAATCATCCACTTTCATTTTTTAATTAGAAGGAAGCACTTTATATCACGTAGGATATGCCGTTTCTAAGTGTTAGATTACTACTTGAGGAAAGCCCCCTTATGTGATTTTTGTAGGGATGGTGTGGTATGATTCAGTTAGTCCTAAAATACATTAAAGAAAAAATATAAAATTTTGACTAATTGGTTTTCTGAAATGACTGATTCAAATGGATTGTAAACATTTATATTTTCAAAGATAACCGCATAGTATTTTATTATTCAAAATAATGTGTTATGTAGTATAGATATTTTACTTATTTCAGTTCTTTTGGAAATATTAGGTTTTTAATTTTTCAATAATGTTGAAATAGGCTCAGCTTGTAAGTTATATCAAAAAGAACAGTCACGCTTAGCATATCTGTAATAAAGTCAAATACATATTTATTTTTATTTTTAAAATAAACAGTTCTAAACAATTGAACATATAACACAAAATTGTAATACTTCAAATTAAATAAAAATTAAATTAGTTTTAAGAAAAATAATTAACTCTAAATTGAAATAAATTTTTAAATATATTGTAACCTCTGTACTGTTACAAAGTTTGAGGATGCCGATTGTGACTTTGATTTTCCACCATTTCCCATCCTTCAGAAAAATTTTTGTGCAACTTGTACACATGAGTTTTTGAGAGAGTTTCATCCCTGAGTTGTGGTTGTAAACGAATTATAATTTCTAAACGTCTCATTCTGTCTCATCCAAAATTTTGTAATAACACATTGTGCAACGGAAGTAGGAACCTCTTGCTCACCGATTGCTCTGGTATCGACTGAATGAGAATACCTTGGTAGGGTATGGAAGTGGAGTTGGGAGAAACCCAGATGGAATTTGTGGATAAGCAGCAGTGCCCTCTGACTCTCCTACTAGGATTGAATATAAAAATTCCCATTTATATTTGACTGACCCTTATATTAAAGAAGATGGTACAACAAATGACACTTTTGATGGTCGAGGAGGTGGATAGCATGGTGTCTTGTCATTCAATGCAGATCTTCTTCCCTTGCTGTAGGGCGTCAGTGGCTGCTTTGTCAGGACCTAGTGGGCACAATGCTTAGTTGAGGGTTCATTGTGGGTATCACTTGCAGCAGCTGGTGATGATGGTCCAAGTCAATGGCAGATTTGGTATGAGGTCGGTGAGTAGAAGCATCAGCTTCCAGGAGTGGAAGCTCTTGCCGAGTCGTCAATGGATCTTTACCAGAGTCCAGTAGCCATGTGCTGTAGAGTGGAATGGAATGACAATCAGGCTTTATCCAGGGTGTTTTATATAGCAACCAGAGATGGTTACTAGCCCTTTTGCATTGCCGGCCTCGTCGGAAGTATTGTTGGCATGTCAGAATCTTTGTTGGCAGCAGCACAGTAGCTAATAAAAGGGGGCGACTGTGACAAACTTTAATGTTTTTTTGCTTGACACTGACGTAGACTATGCACTGAGAAAAAAATAGAAACTTCAAATGGTACATAGCAGATTTCAAAAATATTGTTAACACAATCCAAAATGGCAAGTACAAACATAATAGAAACTCTTACAGAACCCCCTGTATCTTCCTTTCAATTTATATTAAAATGAAAACCTTATACGTATACTTTTTTAATATTTGATAAGCTTTCCAACAATGTGTTACAACAACTAAACATATCTGCCCATTTGAAAATTTTGGACTGTCTTATTTTGAATTTGTTCAAATTTGGAATCTAAAAAATTTTATTGGGTTTCTTAAGCATGATTTAGTGGGGAATATTTTTGTTTCAACATTGTTTGTTAAACCATTGTTCCATAATTGAATTGTAACTATATAGTCCATCCTGTATATTGTGCTTCATTTGCCACATTCGAACCCTACCAGCTTCACACTGAATGTGTTTACATATTTTATCACTTTTATTTAAAACTGTTAATCATTCGATAAATTTGTTACAGGGTCTTAATCCTGGAAGAGCAATCGCTGAAATCAAGAAAATGTTGTCTGGAATATCTAAGAAACCAGCTCCTGGTCTAAGCGCAGCTTCATTGCAGAATTAAATTATTTTCAATTAGTATTTTTAATAATCATTATTGTGTATTAAAAATTAGGATATGTTCTATTAATTAATTTGTTAAAGCAATCGCAGGTGAATTAGCTTTGTTTGTTGGTTTCATCTGTGTTATTTATTATTATTAAAAATAAACACTATTATATTTAACTGAAATTTGTTACAGATTTGCATTTTTTATTGTTGTGTTATTATCTGTTATCCCTTTGATGAGCAACATAATAGTCCGTATTGTCCCTGGGATCAAGTCCTCTAAACTGAATTCTAAATTACAAGAGTAGTCTAAAAATTAATGCAAAGATGCTTGTGGAAGCGAACAAAATGACCGACAGAAGCACGCCTGGTGGCATTCAGGAGTTATATTCATTCCCCCTTTATATGCATCCGCAGTTTGAAGGTGCAGCATTCACCAGTTTGTTTCAAGTAGTGGAAATATGGAGATGTGTTCTAGTGTTGTATCAACACGAGTTGAACAGCGTGTAGTTATCAAATTTTTAACTCCTGAAAATGTGATTCCTACTGAGATTTATCTTTGTTTGAAGGCTGTTAATGGGGGTGATGCCATTGATAATAACAAACATACAGTACATTACAATACATTAGTGTTTGATACATTATTTTAATAATAAGGTATACCATGAATTGATGGATAATTCAATTTCATGTTTTTAAGCCTGGAAAAGCCATAATTAATGATAAAAAACAGCACGTATCCGATCACTGCCACAGACAATGAACATCACAAACTCTGGTGAATCACTCAAAAATTTATGACAAACCATACTGGAATATCCAAGGATTATGTTGACTTTATTATTGAACAGTTGAGATACTGTAAAATCTGTGCATGAGGGGTACCATGTCACATACAAGAACCGAAGAGGCCCTGTGAAACCTGAAGTTTGAACTAATTCCACATCATCCTCACTCCCTCGATTTTGTGTTTTGCAATTTATACTTTTTCCTTTACTCAAGGGGCACCTTATGCATTATTCATTGCACCTCGGATGATGAGGTGAAGACAGCTGTCGCATTCTCTTTTCAAGAAAAGCCGAAAGAATTTTTCACTAACTTGAAATTCACTAAGTTCTGGACAAGCTAGATGGCTGAAACTTGGTGGAGATGTTATTTATTGTTCAGCTACAAAAATTACCCCTTAACCATTTCCATAATGTACCCCTAGGGGATGAAAATGCTGTTCAACCCTTAAACCAATATTTTCATTTATTAACATGTTCAGTGCAGCCGCCATATTTATGTGGCGTATTGAACAGTCCCAGAGTGCGGGCCGCCACAAATATGTGGTCTGTTTATGCAGTTTTATAATCTCTTCTTTCTGCGTTCAGCTAGGGTAAATTGTATTTCTTTTATTGTTCAGCCATAGAAAAAGGTTCATTCTATGCCAGTATACCTTCAGCTTTTGAAGAAAATACACCGGTTTTT
The DNA here is from genome assembly GCA_035578175.1 of Catonia carolina. Taxonomy (NCBI): domain Eukaryota; kingdom Metazoa; phylum Arthropoda; class Insecta; order Hemiptera; family Achilidae; genus Catonia; species Catonia carolina. The sequence goes on along the minus strand of JAQMRL010000023.1, from coordinate 325,781 downwards.
TTTGGCAGAGTTATAAAACCTGATATATTTTCTTCTGTGTTTCGAGTTTTATGGGCTGTTTTATTTGTTATTAATAAAATGTTATTTTATTATATTACTTTTCTTACAATTACGCAACATTTACTATACTTAGTAAATATTAAGTGGCAAAAATGGCAAAAATGCAATTAAATAAATAAATATGTGTATACGAATGTAATACCTAAATGCTTTAAATTTAAGTTGGCCTATTTTATCGTACATACAGACCTAAAGTTAACTTTTTTTAAAGAAACTAGTAGGTATTAATTTTTTTTTAAATGTTTGCCTCATTTAAAAATTGGTTATAGAAATATTTTATTAGTACTTATAATTTTAGGAGCCTATGAGGCGTGCACAGTCACACAAAGCGGCAGGGTCATTTACTTATAATAGTATACTAGTAGGCTTATTCAATTCTTTTCTTAGGTGACCCCATTTTTGGAATTGCATTTTTACCTGTCCACGGAAATACTTACTGCCGTGGGAACAGAAAGGGTAATAAAATATTGTTGAAAACAAGAAAATATTGTAAAGCCGTCACAGGTACTGATATCTGTCTGCCATCTGTACCGTAATATTACTTACTTTCAACTTTTCAAAAACCTTTGGCCACACCGCAGTTATTCAGCTGAGTGCCATGTATAGAACTATTATTATCCTTTTATTCCTATAAGTTTTTAATTTTTTCTCATAGTGATAAAAGCAAAGTACATTCAGACTTTTACATTTGTTTTGGATTTATACTTTCATGTGTGTATTTTTAAAATTAAAACAAATACATTTATCTATAGTAAAATACATAAACATACACATATAAATATAAAATAAAAGTATTGAATGAAAATACACACGAGAAATCGTAATTGTAGAGAGAATATGAGGATATGAAGCGCCGCGGACTTGTGCGCTTCTGTGTGCAGGGAACATATAAATGCGGCAGGCGACGGTTCAGCCACAGCGAATAACATCACTTCACCCGGGCCGCAGTGAACGTGTTAAGTTCCAGACAAGGTAGATTGCTGAAATTTGGTGAAGGTGTCTAAATATATATAATGATATCAGAAAATATTATTTTTTGTATTTATAACCCTAATTTAAAAATTTATTGAATTAAACCAAAATTATAACCGGGACAGGCGGCTAGTGAGAATGTATATGCTACTGTAATTTAGTAAATTTTTTCAGTTTTATTTCTGAACACACTATACAAATGTAAATTAATTTTTCAAATAATTAATAATTCAAAAAGTGTGTGTGCGTTTATGGTGTAGTCATATCTACCTTATTAATATTCGTATACAAGATTATTAACAAAGAACATAAAAGTGTCATATGAAAGCAGATATCACTTAACACATTGTGTAATAATAATTCATAGCATACTAAAGTTCTTTATGAGTGTCTGATTCTATGAAAATGTTAAACTGATAAAGATTATACTTAAAATAATTCCATTGTTTTTTCCAATTAAAATTGTTTATCTTTTTGTTTGTTATGCGGAGAGATATTAATATCTCTTTGTAATAATTATAATAAGCTGTACTGAAACACAAATGTTGTAAATTAGCTGAATTAATGTTAAAAAACAAATTAAACTGTCATTGAACGTGTTGTTTATTTATAATTCAATGGATTCTTCAAATTTCATGAATAAAACAATCCAGTAATTTCTAGTTTTTGATAAAATGTTACATGGTTGTTATAGGTTATGAAGTTAATAATCTATGTTAAACACTCACATGACTTTTTCTTTCCAATTTAAAAAATGAACAATATGGCCCATGTTTAATCATGAGTAAACAATGTAAAGTAAAAAAACAACCTAATTTTGATCATGACTGAATGACAATGAAAATCAACCTCTTTAGAACTTTAAAAATCTGGTGTTAAACACTCACACAACTTTCTCTTGCCAATATAAATAATTAACAATAAACCTAATATTAGTAATGAAACATTAGAAATAAACAAAAAACTAACCTCAATAAACATAACCTAATTTTAATCATGAGTGAAAGACGCAAAATGAAAATCAACCTCAGTTTGGCTTAAAAATACAGAAAATCACTCTTTCACGCTAAACTAGGCTCTGTAGAGAAAAATGTTTTAAATAAAAGTTGTAGATCTTTTAATTTTCTATAAATTTGATTATATACACTTTTATTATAAAACGCATACTAAGGCCGAAATCTTAAAAAAATCGATTTTTCTCACGTTTTCGTTAGAAAAAAACAGAAAATTGCTAATTACTGCTAAACTAAGCGTTATACAAAAAAATGTTTGAAATAAAAGTTGTAGGTTTTTAAATTCTCTACAACTTTTATTATATAAATTTTTTCGCTAAATTGCATATTAAAGCCATAATCTTAAAAAAACTTTGTTTTTACGTGAAAACAGCCTCACCCAGAATTTCAGCAAACATGACACCTACCCTATCTTGTAGAGAATAAAAAATTGAGAAAATCAAGCGATTTTAAAAAAAATCGTCGGACCAGTTTTTGAGAAAATCGCAAAAAAGTGAAAAATTACACGAATAAACTACTACTTCCGGTTGACCGATTTTGATGAAAATGTTCGTGTCGGGTCCGGTAGTTGTATGTAACTTAAGTTTCAAGTTCGTACGATGTTCCGTTCTTGAGATATTCTGTTCACACACACACACAGACCAATTGCTAAAAACATGTTTTTTGGGTTCAGGGGGTCTGAAAACGTATAGATCCGGTGAAAACTCGATTTCGAAAAATCGACATGAAAACAATACTTTCCTTCCTATATATTCATATAGGCAAGAGAAAGTAAAAAATTACTAATTTACACTAAACTAGGCTCTACGGGAAAAAATACTTCAATTAAAACGTTTTGGAATTTTTAATTTCCTTTAACTTCAATGTATTCACTTTTGTCATTAAATCCATACCAAACTAAAATTAAGCTAAACTAAGCATTAAAAAAACACTTGAAATAAAAGTTATAGCCTTTTTTAATTTCTTACTACTTAAATAAACACTTTTGCCCTCAAATGCATGTTTATTAAGGCTGCAGTCTTTAAAAAAAAATAACTACGTGTATAGCTTATACATTTTGCTGAAAACTGTGAAACAGACATTGTGAGTCAAACCACTGCATGCAGTACATACAGTATGGCTCATGTTAAACTAGACCTGCTACGTTACTTGGATTTATTGGTTACACGGAACTTAGTACTATTTTTACTTTCTCTTGCCTATATGAATATATAGGAAGGAAAGTATTGTTTTCATGTTGATTTTTCAAAATCGAGTTTTCACCGGATCTATACGTTTTCAGACCCCCTGAACCCAAAAATCATGTTTTTAGCGATTGGTCTGTGTGTCTGTGTGTGTGTGTGTGTGTGTGTGTGTGTGTGTGTGTGTGTGTGTGTGTGTGTGTGTGTATACAAAATATCTCAAGGACGGAACATTGCACGAACTTAAAACTTAAAACTTAAGTTACATACCCTTACCGGACCCGACACGAACATTTTCATCAAAATCGGTCAACCGGAAGTAGTAGTTTATTCGTGTAATTTTTCACTTTATTGCGGTTTTCTCAAAAACTGGTCCTACAATTTTTTTTAAAATCGCCTGGTTTATTCAATTTTTTATTCTCTACAAGATAGGTTAGGCGTCATGTGTGCTGAAATTCTTGGTGAGGCTGTTTTCACGTAAAAACATTTTCTTTTTAAGATTGCGGCTTTAATATGCATTTTAGCGCAAAACGTTATATAATAAAAATTGTAGAGAATTTAAAAACCTACAACTTTTATTTCCAACATTTTTTTGTAAAACGCTTAGTTTAGCAGTAATTAGCGATTTTCTAATTTTTTCTCACGAAAACGCGTGAAAATTTGATATTTTTAAGATTTCGGCCTTAGTATGCATTTTATGACAAAAGTGTATATAATAAAATTGATAGAAAATTAAAAGATCTACAACTTTTATTTATAACATTTTTCTCTACAGAGCCTAGTTTAGCGTGAAAAAGTGATTTTCCGTATTTTTAAGCCAAACTGAGTTTGATTTTCATTTTGCGTCTTTCACTCATGATTAAAGTAAGGTTATGTTTATTGAGGTTAGTTTTTTGTTTATTACTAATATTAAGTTTATTGTTAATTATTTATATTGGCAAGAGAAAGTTGTGTGAGTGTTTCACACCAGATTTTTATTATTCTTATTCTGTATTAGTTGCATTTTTGTATTATTGTACCTGAAGTGCAACATATATTAAAATAATTGTGTTGTTGTTTAGGTCAACAGCCGGAAGGCTGGTTTGAACCTCTAGAGGTTTACTAAGTAAAAACGAGGAGTGAGGTGGTTTACTATTGCCTTCCTCACTGAGTTGAAAGAGTATGCTTATCAGCATGCCGGGCCCTCTGAAAAGCACTTACTCCATCCTGCAAATGACACCTTCACTTCATTCACCACAGGGTCTAGCTGTATAGTGAAATTCATTACTCTCAGAGGAGATAACTCTGAGTAGTGTCTTTTGCACCTCTACCTCTTCTGTTCTTAAATAGTTCAGTCATACAATTGGCTGACTATGTGATAAGAAACAAAACTTTTTTTGTAGCCCTGGAACAAGCAGATCGAGTGAAAATAATTTAACACTCCACCTGCCCGTTATGGGCAGATTGAAATAATTATACACATTTATAGTGACTAATATACGTATTATTTTACAAACATTCATATAATAAGTAAACAAATACACTATTTGACGAAAATATCACATCAAAGAAAAGTATTACAAACATTAAACCAATTACAGTTTAAAATTGTGCACTAAGTATACATGCAATATGCTTTAGTAAGCCACCACAGGAAACTAAAAATATAGTTTAAAAAACAGGCACTACTACTGAAATGGCATCATGGGTATCAGTCAGTCAACTTTGGAAACAATCAAGGGGTTTTGTAAATACTGATGTTGTGCATGATTTAGCACAGGATTATTTACGTGACTATGTTGTACTAGGCTCTTTTAATATATTTTATTTATTAAATCAAAACTCCCCCCAACAGATTGCCACTTTTGTTCTAGCCTCCTACACTGAATTTTATTTATATAAACATAAGTCCTTTTCTAGAGCAAGGTTTATGGGAGTACTCTCAGAACCTTTTGAAGTCAAGACGGGAGTTAGGCAAGGAGATGGATTGTCTCCCATACTCTTTAACTGTGTCCTGCACAAAGTAATAACTGAGTGGAGGAAAAAATGCCAAGAATACAACACGAGGAATAAGATAAAGGGAACCGTCTATGGAGGGAAAAGTTTGGCCACTAGATTCGCGATCGATGTACTGGCTTTTGCAGATGACTTGGCTTTGGTTGCAGAAACCAGAGATCAAGCGATTTTTCAGATAGACACGCTTAAAAGGGTAGCGGGGGGAACGGGTCTGAATATCTCTTTTGAAAAGTCCGTTTTCATGTCTAATGATAAAGACAGCCCAAGGTCTCTTAAAACTGATTTTGACAGATTGAGCAGAGTTGACCATTTTAATTATCTGGGCAAAATCATCCAACAAAATGGATCGGATGCCCTGGCATTACGGAGAAGAATTGGAAAATTAGAGATGGCGTATGTACGGATGAAAGGATTTTACAACGAAAAGTGTATCTCCCGCAACACCAAGTTAAGACACTTAAACACGGTGGTCCTCCCACAGGTTTTGTACGCGGCTGAGACTCTGACATGTTACAGAAAGGGAGAACTTGCAAAGCTGGACAAGGTACACAGAAGATTTGCCCAGACAATATTGGGAACAGTCTATGACCCAGACACTAACGTACATAAAAAACGATCAAACGAAGTAATAATGAATTTTCTGGGGGAATCCTTGGCAACAAAGTGTCGGAAAAGACGACTGCAATATTACGGACATCTAATGAGGTTTAGGGATATAGAATATGAGACCTACAAGTTGATCAGAAGCCCGGAAGGACTTTAAACCAGAGACAGATGGTTGAAGGAAGTGGAGGAAGACCTCATAATGTTGGACATCTCGGGCAACGACATTATGAACAGAGACATTTTTAGGCACAAGATTAAGAATTTCGGGAATTTCCATTCTGCTGAGTCCAAGACTAGAATCTGGACAGAGGAGGAGAGACGGGTGGTGAGTAGGAGGATGAGGGAGTACCACGCAAGGAGGCGACAGCTCCCAAAACAGCCTAAGGGAAAATGAATTTAATTACAAAACTAGTGCGCTCTTAAAAGGGCTATACAATTAAAAAAAAAAAAACATAAGTCCCCCCAATAGGGATTGCCACTTTTGTTCTATCAGTTTTATGCTTAATTATAAATCTATTGTTTATGTGTGGGGTTCATTAGATGGTTTAGTGGAAATAGGTGGTTTATAAAACACAACACATATTGTGACTATTACTTATCATTTTAATTAAAATTATATTAGTTGAGACACACCCTGTTAAATTATAAAAGAGAGACAATTAAATTAAATAAAAATATGTGTACACATTTACAATTGATATATAAATACCTGTAGGTTTTTTACTATTTTTTCGTAACTTGATGTCGTATGATGGAGTTGTGTACCGATCGCTTCCCGAGGATGTCTTGATCAGAATACTTTGACTGGTTGGAAGTCGCCAACTGTCCGGAGGGCACAAATCGAGATGTTTTGTAGCTGGTGGATGCCGGAACAGGTCCTGTGGTTTTTTATTGAAGATTTGGAGTAAAAGTGACTATCAAGGAGACAATAAAGAAGAAGAAGAAGATGAATAAAATTCCGATATAGATGAAATGGTATTATTTTCGCGGTAATGCTTGAGATTATATGGTTGTTGTTTGTTTTTTACTACTTGACCGTGATATATAATTTACTGCAATATGTTAATTTAACTGAAATACTTTAATATTTAAACCAACTGTCTGTCATTTAGCGTTTTGTTGCCCACCAACCTCACTGTGCACCCTTCGATCTCTCCTTTCCAACTAACTGTCCTTACTCCTTTATCTTCCCTTTTCGACTCACTTTTTTCCTAATTACCACCAAAAATCCTCACATCAGACACATGTTACACATATAGATACCCGTAAGCCAATGATAAATGTTTGACCACAACTCTGCCTGGATATGTTCAAACATCAAAGGCTCCACAGGGTTCCTTCCTGTCTTTTCCCGCACGGGACAATCTACTAATTTTTTATTTATTTTCTTATAACAATTCTTAATTGTCTTGTTCCCGTTAGAACTCTTTTAAAATTTCTACTCCCCTTACGATCTTCACACCCACATTCCTTAATTTGTTCAAGCAAATGACACCATTCAAGTTAATTTATGTTAACCTTTTAAGAATTATGTATCTACCAAATTAGGCATGTCTCAACGTGATGGGAAAGACAAGGAATGGAATGTTCGGCTGCTAGTGCGCATGTCTGTTCCGCGGCTCTCAGCAAAATGCACAAGTATTCCTGGGGAGCAAAATGCCCCCAGGAAATTCAGCAGACATGTCCTTTACTCTACTTTGTAGAGCATAAAAAATAAAGTAAATGAGAAGATTTTTTAAAAAATTGTAGTTCTCTACCATTTTTGAGAAAATTGCACTAATAAACTATTTCTTTTGATTGACCGATTTTGATGAGTGTGTTTGTGTCAGTTCCCCTCATGGTACCTAACTTAAGTTCCAAGTTTTAACTTCGTACAGTATTCTATTCTTGAGATATTTTGTTCACACATGAAGACCAATCGCTAAAAACATGTTTTTTTGGGTTAAGGGGACATGAAAACGTGTATATTCAATGTAAACTCAATTTCGAAAAATCGACATAAAAACAATACTCTTCTTTCCTCTATATTCATGTAGGGTAAGCACCTTGTCTGCTGAAATTTTTGGTAGGCCTATACTCTCATAAATTGTCTTTAAGATTGGGCCTTAATGCATTGTAGAGAAAAACTTTAATAATCAAAGTTGTAGAATATTCAAAAACCTACCTACAACTTTTATTTTAATTTTTTTTTTTACAATTAGTTTAGCAACAATTAGTGATTTTGTATTTTTTCCATGAAGATCGGTAAAAATGGGATTTTTCATGATTATGGCCTTAGTATGCACTTAACGACAAAAGTATTTATAATCAATGTTACAGGAAATTAAAAAACCTTAAAATTTTATGTTAAGCATTCTTCTCTACTGAGCTTAGTTTAGAGGCAATTACTGATTTTCTGTATTTTTAATTTCTACAGAGGTTGATTTTCATTTTGCTTCATGATTAAAATTAGGTTGTGATTTTCATTTTACATAGTTTACTAATGATTAAACATAGGTTTTGTGTTTCATTTTTTACATTGGCAAGAGAAAGCCGTGTGAGTGCTTCACAGCAGATTTTTCTTATTTATTTACAAATTAATGTGTTGCATTTTACTAAAACATTATTATTTTCCCACTTAAATCTATCCTTCTTTTCAGAGGACAAGAAAGGATGAGTCGTAGGCCCTTTTTTATACTTTTAAAATTATGTACGATCTTTAGCTTATATGATCAGTCAGTTTGTCCAGTAATTTAGAAAATGAATGAACTAAAATCTTTAAAAATAATTTTACGTTATGACCAATAATTTTCAGTGGCTGTGTCCTCTGTAGAGGGCAATCGATGCTCGGATGATCGAATTTCAGGAAATCAGTTGTTTTTGGTACATTTTTCATGTGTTACTTTTCAATAAAATGCAAATAAAAATTTTACTTTTTGAAATATAAAAGATTTTATTGATGTAACAAAATTATAAATTGTACCCTATTTACATAGACATGTTGTGACCTCTTTTAGAAGTTGTGGTAACTTAAATTAAATTCTGTAAATTCAATCGACGAAGTTTTGCTCTTATTCAACTATAAAGGGTTGTTGTTCGTTTCGGTTAAAAAAGTTTTGAAGAAATTTACTATTACTATATGAATTTGACATCAAATTTTCTAATAATTAGTTACCTTTAAACATTAATAATTAGTTACTTTTGACATCATCCTATACTGACACAGCTGAGCCTGACATCTGAATAGATCCCACCTCCAAGATCAATTGACCCAGATCACCACATGGTGTACCTTGTGGAAACTTGACTTCAATCCCCAAAAGTGTGAGGCGATCAACTTTACGAGAAAACTTAAACAACCAGCACCACTTACCAAAATCGATTGCCACTTTTGTAAAACTCCTCATATATTCTGCTATTATCTGTTCCTTCTATATGGATTGCTGGTGTGTTGGCCACTCCTAGCCAATAGGCATAAAAAGTCCTTTCACACCTTTCAAAATCGCACCTATGCCTCATGGCAATTTCCACTATCTAATTCCTAACTCCATCATCCATGATCACCTTCTCTTTCCCTCCATCCAGGACTACATCTGAAACACTTCAAGTAATCTCCACGACGCCAGAATGGCTTCAGAAATAGAAGCTATCCGAAGCATCTATACAAGACCACACCCACTAGCAATGATCCGCCAACTGCCATTCCATGACTCTCTAATAGTAACACGACTTTCGACGTAAGTTGAACATATCATTGTATATCAACGTTAGTCCTTCCTGCCCTGCCAGATATTTTGTGATATTGATTTATATTAATATTATGGAAAATCTGGTAATTGTTTTGTAATATATATGTTGATATAATTATTGATGTACGTATTTGTGTTTAGTCCCGCTCATTTTTCTGATTCTGAAACTAAATTTTACTTCCTACGACCCTTCTGTAATGTTTCATTGAAGAAACCTAGCCTGGTCATAAATCTTCGAACGATCAGGTGGTATTTCCCACAATATCGTCTAAATTATTTTCTTTCAAGTTTAGTTTTCAACCAAGTTTTGCTCTAATTAAATTATAAAGTGTCGTTGTTCGTTTTGATTAAAAAAGTTTTGAAGAATTTTACTAGTACTGTTTGAATTTTATATCAAGTTTCCTAATAATTAGTTACTTTAAATTTGAATTGAGTTTGATATAATTATTAAACTCATTTATATGTAAACAAATTACTTTGGAATTCATTCCTGGTCAGTGTTAGAAGGTATTTAATTATTTGTAGTACCAACCAATACATTATTAAATTCAATAGTTCATAAAAGGTAGACAAAATTTTTGGCTTCTATACATATCCTGTGGGTTCTTTGTTTTGGAATTCGTAGGCCATGATTGTACAGGATAAATCAAATAAACTTATAATGGCTGCCTCCATAGTGTAGTGGTTAGTGCACTAGCTTACAATACGGAGGTTCCAGGTTCAATTCCCAGTTAGGGTCTGGAAATTTTAACGCGTTAAAACCCACTGTAGTCGCCAATGACCAAGCATTGATGCCAATTTAAAAAAACTTATAATGTTAACAAAACTTCAAAAATATAACGAGTTAATCGCTTTCTTTTATATCTGAGGCGACAAGAAAACTCATGTTCACTCCCCACAATGGGGAAAGTGTGTTAAAACTCAATATTAAGGATCCCATCCAGTTCCTAGTAGGTCGCAATTGCCTACCAACCAAAAACCGACTACCTGGCCATTTCATCCGACAACTGCAAAAAAATCCTCCACCTCCCTCAGAACTGTGTGTATAATACTACAAGGGAAAAAGGTAGGAATAAAATTCAACACTGTCAGCAGGGTGTGGAAAAAAGAAACGTAACCTAATTCCCCCCTCACCGTCATCAACCTCCATTCGCTCTCTCACCTTTATCACTAACTCAGGAAATAAGTTTTTTATTTTATGTGATTGGGACAGGATTCATTTTGAGCGGAGTAGGATGATTCCACTGGTTTCCGGCTGTCTCCTCCATCTGCAATACCTCAATCAACTTCTCTGTAAACTGAATGACCAACTTTCAGCTCTTCTCATCTCGTAGCATCACAACCTTCACTCTCTCTCTCTTCCTCTCTCTTTCTTCCCCTATCTCTGGGCTCCACAGTTTAATTCCTATCTTTCCAAATGTCTTCATTCTTTTGTACTAACCAAAATATGGACATCTTTAAAAGGTATGTGCAACAAACTCCCCATCTTCTCTGTTGCATAGTCAACATGTTGGCACTTCACCAAGTTTAAACTTCATCAAATATGCCCCAAAGCAACCATGCCCTGCTAACAATTGCGTTAATTCATGGTTTGTTTCACCAAATGTCCTCCTTATCCGTACCTCAACATTTAGAATGAACCTCCTTGTCCACTCTCAGACCCTAGCTTCGCTCCACCTCCTTTCTTAGTTTGATCGCTTTCTTAGCATAACGGTTAGGACGCTTGTCTGTAAACCGGTAGTTACCGGGTTCAGTTCTCGGCTAGGGTCAGGAAATTAGGTATTTTATGCAAAAGTCTTCAGTAAACACTTACCAAGATGTTGGTATGACTTCTACTGGAGACCCATAAAACTTTTTATTTTAAACCCTTTTTTCGAAAACCGTTGAAGGTATTCAACAAATTCAATTAAATGCAGATTAGAGCTTTACTTTTTGAAATGTTTTTAGGCAGAAAGTTTCATCTTTCTCGTGGAAATTAAGTTTTCTTATACGAAGTAATACTCACACCAGTTTGGACTGACGGGTTAGAGCTATGGGGTACAGCTAGTTCATCAATATAGAATTACTGCAGCGCTTTCAATCAAAATGACTTGAGGCTCATCACTGGTAACCCATGAAATATTACAAAACGATCTAAACGTATTCTTCATAAAAGAAGAAATTAAACAGCGAGAAACATTTTAAAAAATTTAGAAGAGCATCAAAATTCTTTCCCACTTAACCTCCTCAACAACAGTGAAGATACCCACAGACTGAAACGTTTTAAAACGTTGAATTTACCTTTACGATTTTGTTAATCATTTAACTCATTTAATGTTTTACTTTCTCTTGACCTATATGAATATATAGGGAAGAAAATTACCTATTGATTTCATGTTAATTTTTTGAAATCGAGTTTTCACCGAATATAAATCTACACGTTTACAGGTCCCCTGAACCCAATAAACATGTTTTTAGCGATTGGCTGTGTGTGTCAATAAATATCTCAAGAACGGATCATCGTACTAAGTCGAAACTTGGAACTTAACTTAGGTACCATAAGAGGATCCCGCATTAGGATTTTCATGAAAATCGGTCAACCGGAACTAGTAGTTTATTCTGAAATTTTTCATTTTTTAGCAATTTTCTTAAAAATGATATCATTTACAATATTTTTTATACCGTACAAAATAGGGTAACCGCCATATCTGCTGAAATTCTTTGGTAGCCTGTGCTCTCGTAGAAAAAATGGGTTTTTTAAAAGTTTGCAGCCTTAATATGCATTCTAGAGACTCCAATAAGAAGGTTGCAGAAAATTTAAAAACTTAGGTACAACTTTGATTTCAAACGTTTTTTTCTTTAAAGCTTAGTTTAGCGTCAATTAGTGATTTTTTTTTAATCAAAATCGGTAAAAATTGGGAATTTTTAATTTTGCGGCCTTAGTATTCATTTTCCTTCAAAAGTGTACATATATTCAATGTTACAGGAAATTAACAACCCTAAAACTTAATTTAAGCAAATTAAACAGACAGTATATCAGACAGTTCATTTTTCTCTACAGTTCCATTCCCGGCTAGCATAATCAAGTAAAAAATTGTACTCTGTTTAGCCTGAACAAGTTGTGACCTCTGTCGGAAGTTGTAGTTACTAATTATTTTTCTGTAATTCAGTCGACTACATTTTTCTCTACAGTTCCATTCCCGGCTAGCATAACCAAGTAAAAAATTGTACTCTGTTTAGCCTGAACAAGTTGTGACCTCTGTCGGAAGTTGTAGTTACTAATTATTTTTCTGTAACTCGGTCGACTACATTTTTCTCGATCAACAACTAAAAATTGTTTTTGTTTGATTCTACTATATAATATTTAAAAAATTTTCCGGTTTATATGTGAATGTATTTTATCTTTTTCTAATAATTGACAATTTAGTTTGATTTTTACTTTTATTTGAGTTTGACACATAATATACATGTAAAGAAGTCACTTCGGATTCATTCGTGATCAATGTTAAATGGATTGTAACTAGTGATACTTTTTGAACAAACCACTATAGGGTGTGGATATTCAGTTATTCATTACCTTGGTTTGTACCGGGTGATTCAAAGAAATTTGAATTATTTTTTTTGTTTGATTAATACGTTACATCTACACAATGATTGTGTCGATGTAACGAATTAATCGTTTTTAATCATAATGAATATAATGCTCCAAACACTCTTCCACTACACCACTACACGGGCGTCTCCGACAGATCTTATTATCGTTGGAGTTACGGTTAATTAGCCCATAATCTAATGTTAATCACTAGCAAGGTTAAGGTAGGTCTTAAGAAATAATGCCCCAACCGGGTCCGTCAGGTAGAAAGTCATTTCGTGAGCTTTCTTACAGATTCTATGATGTGGCAGTACGCTCCGTTCTAGAGAAAATTTAACTGCATCTTTTTCTCACGCTGGAAAATTCCAGATCATTTGCCGTTTCATCTCACTATCCATTCGCGAAAAAATAATAGACTAAGCTGTTGTTGTTTTTTAGGTCAGCAGCCGAAAAGCTGGTTTGAACCTGTAGAGGTTTTACTAAGTAAAATGAGGAGTGAGGTGGTTTACCATTGCCTTCCTCACTGAATAGAAAAGTATGCTTATCAGCATGCCGGGCCCTCTGAAAAGCACATATTTTTCACTCTGCAAATGACACCTTCACTTCATTCACCACAGGGTCTGGTTGAATAATGAAATCCATTACTTTCAGAGGAGATAACTCTGATTAGTGTCTTTTACACCTCTACCTCTTCTGTTCTTAAATGGTTCAGTCATTTAATTGGCTGACCATGTGATAAGAAACAGAACTATTTATTTTAGCCCTGCAACTAACAGATTGAGTGTAAATAATTTGACTCTCCACCTGTCTGTTATGGGCAGAGACTAAGCTAATACATAGAAAATAATCGATACCCTTCAGACAATACAGCTTGTACTCTCTGTTATCGTACATAAAATAGTAAACCGATTGTAATTTTATTTATCAAATTATGAACACAAATAGATAACAGTGAAGTAAACACCGGAAGAAATAAGATAGGTAAGTTGCGCTCTGATAACGTGCCTCACAGATAACGTAGAAGTGGAAAAAATCATTTGACGGTAATTTGGACGCATAGTTTTACCATAATAAAATTAACACAATCCAAAATTTATAAATGCATAAACGTTGTTCTCCGTTTATAAATAACAGTTATACATACTTTTCACTTCCACATTAATAACCCGGCATGAAACAGAAAATTCGGAGTGAAATACTCACACGACTTTCTCTGGCAAATGTAAATACTGAACAATATAACTTGTGTTTAATCATGAGTAGACCAACTCAATGAAAAATGAAGAATTTAACCTAATTTTAATCATGAGTGAATGACGCAGAATGAAATCGACCTCTGTAGAACTTAAAAATACGGAAAATCGGTAATTAACTCTAACTAGGTTTTGTAGAGGAAAATTCTTATGATTAAAAGTTGTACCTACCTACCTGGTTCAAATCCTAGTAAATGTAGTTACTTTTATACGGATTTGAATGCTAGACAGTGGTTACCGGTGTACTTTGATGGTTGGGTTTCAATTAACCATACTCTCTCAGGAATGGTCGGCCTGAGTCTGTACAAGACTACATCTCATTTACACGTCATACATATCATCCTCATCTCATTGGGTCATGGGGTTGCTTATTGTTCTGAATTGAACAGATTGAAACGTATACATATTAGGAATTAAAAAAAAAAAGTTGTAGGTTTTTAACTTCCTATAATTTTGACTATGTACACTTTTGTTTAAAATTCATACTAAGGTCGCAATATTAAAAAATCCTTACCAATTTTGATAAACAAAAACACAATCACTAATTGTTGCAAAACTAAGCGGTGTACAAAAAGGTGTTTCAAATAAAAGTTATAGACTTTTGTATTTCCTATAACTTTAATTATAAACATTTTTGCCGTAAATGAAAAAATAGGCCGGAATCTTAAAAAATCCCATTTTTTACAGATTTTCATGAAAGAAACAAAAAATCACTTATTGGCGCTAAGCATTGTACAAAAAATTATTTTAGAAAAAAGGTGTAGATTTTTTAATTTCTTTAAGGTACGGCTCCCATTGGTGCCTCTCCCCTAGAATGAAAATTAAGTTTAACAAAATTATATCAAATTAGCAGGTCTCTACTCCAGCGTCTTTTAAGGCGTCTAGCGGGTTATTAAATGAAGTTAAAAAACACATCTTCTTTTAGGGAAATTGCAATTAAAGTTGGTTAATATTTTTTATTAGTATATTTTTACTTTCCCTTGCCTATATAAATATATAGGAAGGGAAGTATTGTTTTCATGTCGATTTCGAAAAATCGACATGAAAACAATACTTTCCTTCCTATGTATACTTATAGGTTAGAGGAAGTAATGTATCGACGTCCTGTTTTCCGAACGTTGGTACTAAAAGGGTTAAGGTCCCAATCTTAAAAGCACGGTTTCTTTCTACGAGAGCACTGTCATATCAGCAGACATTGCGTTTGTCCTATCTTGTAGAGCATACAAAATATAGTAATTAAAGCGATTTAAAAAAACAATTTTGTAGGAGTCGTTTTTACTTCCCTTCCCCATAAATTCATATTGGATAAAAGTAGTTAAAAACATCTGAAATACCAAAGGCGTCCACATAATGGAAGAGTTAAATAATCCTTAAACCACATTTATTAATATTCAGACTTTTTTGTCGTAAAAATATCTCCACATAACTTTTGGATAAATATTTTAAAATAATATTTTTTTTAATAATTTATACTAATTAACATTATCTATTAATTTAAATTCATGAAAAATTTGTTAAAAGAAAATATTAATTGTTAAAAGAAATTTGTTACAACAAATTTGTTAAGCTAATCGAATATCTCCAGTCATGTTAGCGTTGTCCATTATTTTGCTGATTACACTAGTAAGAATACCATGAAATATAATATTTAATAAAGCTACAACATATGGTTCAACCATCTTCACGATCGGTTCAAATATACCGCCGTCATCTTGGAACCATCCTGGATCTTCAGTTTCCTCATTATCATCATCATCATCATCACCGTTTTCTTCTGCATTTCGTTTATAATAATCCTCGTTTCTTTTTACAAAATCTTTACTACCATCCTCAGTTGTTGACCTGTTAAAAAATAATTAAAGTAAATTAATTATGTTATAAGAAATAGATAGATTGTAACATATTAAGAACGTCAAAAGAAATATGTTAAGGGAGTAATCAACCCAAGATTTAGCAAAAAAATAATTTTTTCAAAAATATTTTTTGTCCTGGTTTTTATTATTTGAAACCTTGTTAATTTTGTGGTAAAATTACTTTTTTCATATTCAAATAAATAACCCCTCAAAAAGTTTTTCATGAAACCGTGACACGTGAAATACCAGCTGTCAACACACAAAAAAATCGCATTTTTCAAAAATGTACTTTACTTGGCTGCAGAAAATGATAGGCAGTTCATTCATGAACCACTAACGTAACTAACCTAATACATTTCTTTCTGTATTTAGTTGTGTATTCAACGCTCAGACATTACCCAAGATAATATGGTTAAAATTTATGACAAACTGTGTTAAGTGCATGTGCTTCAATAATGTTGTTGCAATTGAAGGAGTGAGTGGATGTTAATTGACTTTATCACAAAAATTTAGTTTTCATCGGTAATGAAGTTTTTATGTGGATATTTTTCAATGGCACTAACACAGAAATCTCTATCTGCTTCCATTAAGAAGATACCAGAGGATGAACGTGTTATCTAAAAGTCAAATAAGTAATACTAACAATAAAATTTCCTTTATAGTACATATTATTCATTAGTTTCTTTATAATATAAAAACACAATTTAGTTAGGCCTACATTAAAATAAATTTGTTATATTTTAACATTTTTTTGTTAACTAGTTGTTACTTAACACCTTCATTCATTTTAAAATAGACATTTTATTAAAAAATATTTTAGTGACAGAAGGTGTTATATACCTACACAAAAATTAGTTAAATTCAATTTAAAAACTAAATTAGACAAGGTTTAGAATACTTAAATAAATTCCCTATGTCTATTTAATATACTGACACCAAAAATTTAACTTTCTGAAATCAGTAAATAAAGTTACAGCTTTTGAACTTCAACACTCAATAGCTCGAAATTGTATTTATGTCACATAACACCTTCATCCACTGAACTTTTCTGTTGTGTTTTCATTGAAATTATCATAATATCTGATACTGAAAGGTTTATAATAGAATTCACTTTTGAATACTTCATCAAATGATTACACCAACCGAGATCTAAAAAAGAAACGTTGGGAGGAAGTAATTGATCTGCTTGATCAAGAATAAATGGCTCCTGAAGAAATCACTTTTTATAATCATCTCTTTGGACAAATCATTCTTGCACAAACTTAATAATTCATAGAACGACACGATTGACATCAGCACGTTGTTAAAAAATTGTTTGGATACTTTCGCAAAACATTGAACAAGATTTAAAATACTTTACTTATATGGTAAAACGATTAACAACGAAAGTATGTACCCAAAATTTTATCTTTTTCCTTTTTTTCTTTGTCGCACATAAAAGAGCAGTGCTATATTTTCAAACTTCCATATTGCAAATAAGTAGTACCACCAGCTCTGCTGGTGTACCTCTTGGTTGCCTGATTGGTTGCTCAGTTTGGTTGCTGAGGTAACCACAGTGTCGCCACTGGTTGCACCACCGTGGTGTCCTAGTGGGATATAGCCCTAAGAGAAGGAGATGACTGGAGAGTACTTAAAATGTAGAACTGAATACTCTCCTTGAAGACAGACATAGTCCGCTTCATAAAGGCCCAAAGTCTAAGGTGGTTGAGGCATGTAGAGAAAATGAATTCAATGAAATTAAATGGGAAGAAAATGTAGAAAAAAATCTTATATGAAACACTCACACGACGTTCTTTTGTCAATGTATATAATATAGTAAAATTAATAACATAACATTATTTTAAAAATGTGTGAATGCCAGAAAATGAAAATCAACCTCTGTTTGAGTTCAAAATACAAATTTACGCTAAAATAAGCCATTTGTTTACCGATTTTGATCAGCAAATTACAGAAAATCACTAATGATGCTAATTTAAGCATCGTAGTAGTAAAAGTAAAAAT
Source organism: Catonia carolina (assembly GCA_035578175.1). Classification (NCBI taxonomy): domain Eukaryota; kingdom Metazoa; phylum Arthropoda; class Insecta; order Hemiptera; family Achilidae; genus Catonia; species Catonia carolina. Next base: position 307,548 of record JAQMRL010000023.1, on the reverse strand, counting down.
AACAGAAGTTGATGGTAAAATTTCACTACGTAATATTTTTTATTTTTATTTTGGAGGAAGAGGAGGAGGAGGAGGAACAGGCGAAGAAGGAGAAGAAGGAGAAGAGCGAGGAAAAAGAGAAAGAGATAAGGAGGAGGAGGAGGAGAAAAAGAGGAACAAGAAGAAGAAGGAGGGAAGGAGGAGGATGAGGGAAGAGTTAGAAAAAGATAAAATAATAATTTACAAAATAATACAGATAAAGTACATACCTTAATTTCATGTCTGTGACAGTTTTGTTATCTCTTTCTGTGTAAAACTGAAACCTAATAACAGATGATGGATTATTTTTCTTATCAGTGATGTTCCCACGAATTGTAAATGCACGGCCTATAGTAGTTGCTTTTGTCATAACACCAACATTCATAAACGGTGTAAATGGTGTTATATTTGGTGATGAAGATCCAGTGTTGCTACTAAATTCTGGTTTTGTATCACCAGAATTTGCATTTTCTAACTGAAACACCAAGATTAAAAATTTAATCGAATTGATAAAATGTTTAAATGCATTGGAAAAAGGAGAGAACAGCTAGGTTTGTTATTGATTTTTTCGTGTTTTTTTTTAAATCCTTAATCTCTTGGGTCCTGAGGTATTTTTTTTGGATGCATTTACTGAGACTGGGGTGCTTTGGTTGAATCCTGGCATATGAGTAGTGATGTATATTGATAGAGATCCGTAGGTATAGTGTAATATACCTGTACGGTTCAAGGATTGAGTCCTGAGAAAATTTTTCCACTTGTAGATTGAGTTGAAGCGTTGTCTGCCATTTTCATAGGGATAAACAGAATACAAAGAAAACATCATTTGTAGTACAAAAAAGATCCAACACATGGAGTGCACTGCTAAAAAGTCAAATTTAATAGACAATACATATGTGAAATACCAGTGAAATCAATGTATAATATACTACACCTTCGGTTCAATAAAGCACCATAATTTTTCTCATCAGGACTCAGTGTTATGTGTCTGGTATAGTCAACTATACCATAGGTCTCATGCCAGTTACCATGTATAAAACTGTTGGGTCTCAATCAATGGGACTACTACAATACTATACTACATGGTATACTATTAATAACAAAACATTATTTTAAAAATTATTAAATGCCAGAAAATGAAAATCAACCTCTGTTTGAGTTAAAAATTTGAAATTGACGCTAAAATAAGCCATTTGTTTACCAAGAATGATGTATAAAAAGATAAAATAATCGAATAAAGATAATACGTATGTGAAATATCAGTGAAATCAAGGTATAATATTATACTACACCTTCGGTTCAACCAAAGCACCATCATTTTTCATGATGACTTTAGTTCATGGTTAACATGTATAGTAAACTATACCATCAGGTCTCAGGAAATTAATGAGTGTATGTTTCAATCTATTCAATTTAGAACAATAAGCAACCCCATGACCCAACTAGACTGAATTACCTTAATAGTGCATGTGCGTACCGGTGGTATCAAGTGGTTATGGACAGATAAACCATTGTTTTGATTGTTAAGTGACAGTTTCTTAATCATAGTCAAGTTTAGTTGAAGCTTCAATTTAGTAATTAATTAAATTTAAGTAATCTAATACGTATTTGTTAGTAAGCTAAGTTTAATCATTAATTGTGTAAATAAATAATTAATTCCTATAAGTTTAAAGTAAGTCTGTTTATCATTTATATACCCAGATCCCGATAGAACCTAGTCTTAGAAGTTACAATACATTAGGCTGTGATTATACTGAAGATTTTTGTATTACAAACCTGATGTGCCATATTCCTTTGCGAATCAATCAAGTGATCCATTCTTTCTAGTATTATTTTCACAAACTCCTCAGGGCTGCCATCTATTTCAATAATGGCTGAAATTTAAAAAACTAAATGTCAGTTACTTTTCCGGTGCGTTAAAGAAAAACAAATTGTTATAATAAGAAGCCCTGCACTTTAAAATCACTGTAAATTGGCTGTAGATTTATTTTTTTAGTTTGTTTTAAATTACATCAACATCTTGGTTATTAGCAACTACTTTGGGATATTTTCCCACCACGAGTTAATTTTTTTCGTATATGGCCAATTTTAGACCACGTGAGGTGACTTTAGACGTTTCTGGAACCTCTTTTTCCAGCCCAAATTCTCATCATTCGTTCACTGTACGCTTTTCTTCTTTCTTCTGTTCACCCAGTCTTTTGTTTTTGCTTTTCATGGAACATTTAAAGTTCGTAATCAGTTACCTGAACTTGGTTCGGTTCATTAAATTTCTTTGGTTTAATCCGGTTTCTCAGTATCCTTCCTGAGTTCTTTAAACCATTTATCGGACACCTTAGGTCTATTGTTTAATGTCTTAAAAATCTGTTTTATCAACCGGCTGCCATCTATTCTCTACATGTGTCCGTAAAATTTTAGTATTCTTTTCTAATCGTTTCCATTAACTGTTCATTTTCCTTGTACAGTTCTTCTCGACCTCGGAATCTGTATTGTCCGTCTACTATCTTCGGACTAATGAGTCCAAAGATAATGAGATCCTCTGCAAGATCATTATCTTCCATTGATCATTGAGCTTTCTCTCATATTTCTCTGCTTCTCTTAAACCAGCCTTCCCGGTCATTCTAAGGCACTCATTCGTGTACAGACACTCAGTACAGCGGCTCGTTCTCCTGTACCGGAATGAGTTTGGAACGATCAAAAATGGCAAATACTTCTGTTAGGGATTGTCAGTAAGGTCCAGATTTTAAGATGCGCCCTCCACGTGGTGGCCTTGGATAGGTAGAGCATCTACTCTACTGGACTAAAAAGGAGCGTCTATGGCTTACAACTATAGTGCTAAATCCGATAGAGCGAGGTTACGCTATCCCACAATTTTATTCTTAAGGTGACTTTAGACCACATGATGAAATGTTTCATATTTGTACCACCAAGAGTTATTATAATTAGTTTTAAGTTATAATTATAGAAATTAACATTGGTTTGTAACGATTTTGTAACGTAATGGGATAATAAATTTAAAATAAATAAATAAATGAAACATTGGTTTTGGCATTCAATAATTTCATAGCCAGTAGTCGAACCCGGGAGCATTCACTTGGTTGGCTAATGAGCTAACCACCACTCCAAGGAGGCTCATTGTACTATTACTCTATTTTGAAATTTGGTGAATTAAATTTACTATATTATATTTGTGAGAATAAAGGTTTTTTGCCGAGTTTAGTCTCAACTCCCATCGGACTGGACATATTATAGAAACAAGACATTATCTCACTATTTTTACAAAATAATCTAAAATAATTTTTTTTGTTTATTTAACGTCGCATTAACTAAAAAGGTCATTAACGACGACGTTGGGTGTAAATATATACAAAGGAGAATGAAATGATTTTTTGTAACGTATGAAAATATGCCGTGCCTGAGTGGGATTCGAACCCACGACCGTATGATGAGAGGCGAGCACGTTACCAACTACGCCAATGCAACTACGCCAAAATTGGAGAAAAAAGAATTTTGTACAATATTAAAATAAAAAATCATGCAGCTGTCTCTAATAGAAACAATTTTTATTAAATATGGTGTTGAACGCTCACACGGCTTCTTCCTGCCAGTGTAAATATTGAACAATATAATCTACGTTTAATCATAGTAAACTTATGTAAAATAAAAAAAACAAATCCAAATTTTCATCATCAGTGAATGACGCTAAGTAAAAATTAACCTCTGTTTGACTTATAGATACGGAAATTCACTAATTGACAATAAACTAAGCGTTTTAAAAAACTGTTTGAAATAAAAGTTGTAGGTTTTCTAATTTCACAAAACTTTGATTATGATGAACTTTGACCTAATATGCGTATAAAGCCTCAAACTTTTTAAAAAATGCCACGAGAGCACAGCCCCTCAGAAATTTCAGCCGACTTTCCGCTTACCCTATCTTGTAGAGCACAAAAAAGTAGTAAATGAGGCGATTTTTAAAAAAAATCATAAAATTCTTGAATTATAGTTTTAGGTTTTTAATTTTTCTTTAACTTTAGTTATGAATACTTTTGTCGTAAAATGCATTCTAAGACCGCAATCTTAAAAATCCCATTTTTTACCAGTTTTAATGACCAAAATACAGAAAATCATTAATTGACGAGCGTTGTAGAAAAAAATATTTTAGAAAAAAGTTGTAGGTTTTTTAATTGCCTACAACTTTTATTATATAACCTACGCTAATAACCTAAATGCATATTAAGGCCACAATGTTTAAAAACATTTTTTCACGAGAGCACAGGCCTTCCAAGAATTTCAGCCGACATGCTACTTGCCCTATCATACAGAACATAAAAATTGTAGTAAATTAGGCGATTTTTGAAAAGAAATTGTAAAAACTGTTTTTGAGGAAATCGCCAAATAAGTAAAAAATTTTACGAATAAACTACTACTTTCAAATTAACCGATTTTGGTGAAAATGTTCGTGTGGAGTCCCCTTTAGTGGTACCTAACTTAAGTTCCAAGTTTCAACTTTGTACGCTATTCCGTTCTTGAAATATTATGTTCAAGACCAACCGATTTATTGTAAACAGACCAACCGGTAAAACTAGGTGTTTTTTTTTTTTGTTTAGGGGGCCTGAAAACGTGAATTTCCAGTGAAAACCCGATATGAAAATAATACTTTCCTTCCCTACATATTCATTTACGGCAATAGAAAGTAATAAAACACTTAGATACATACAAAGAACTGTGTCAAAAATACTCCCAACCTTTAGACCTAGTTTGAATGAAATGTAATTATAACTTACCTTGAATTACTGCAGCCTCATTAATTGGCGCATTTATTGTAATTATCAATAATGATGTAACAGTCAATCTGAATTTCATTCTTGCTGATGATGATGATTTTGATGCTGCTGAACGATTGTACTTTTTCCCTATTGTTTCTTTATCTTCAACAATTATTTTCGCCATCCTATTTAAATGAAATTGAAATTGTTATACTTCAAAAACACTAGCTAATTGCTCAAATACAGAGTTAATTTTTTAGTCCTGTTACCCAATTGTTAATCTCTGCTAATTTTTTTCTAAGAAAATTGAATTTTGTTCTTTGACACGAAGTTGGTAGCCCTATTCAACCGGTATAGATACGGCAGTGTGAGTTGATTCGCCTTGAGCTGAGTAAAATTTTATGCCGTTTCCGGTCGTGTTACGAACAGAATGTCTTTTACCCTAAAACAACGGGTTTTCATTCTTGAACAATACTTTGCTTCGAAATCGTATGTAAGTGTAAAAAAATAATTTTAAATTAAATTTGTTGGTGTTCCTCCACCAGAAAAAATGTCAATTTCTAGGCTAACAAACAAACAAACATGATTTCGAGATACAGGTAGTGTTTGCGACAGAAAACATAGTGGTCGACCAAAACTCTCTTGACAGATGACGTTTTGGAAAATGTGAAAACAAGATCGCTCGAAATCCTCCACGGAAAAGTTTACGAAAACTATCCTCGCAAATTTGTTTGTCATATTCTAGTGTTCAGAAAGTTGCTGAAACATTGAAATTGTATCCGTATCGCGTACGATTAGTCCAAGAGCTTTAGCCTCCAGACTTAAACAAGCGATTGCAATATTTCCGTTGGTTTAGATTTTCCGTAAATGATAACGGAATCGAAGTTTTAATCCATCTCGACGGTTATGTGAACAGTCAAAACACTCAAATTGGGATGAATCTTTTACACTCGCGTACGATTTGTAGCAAAATATTGTTCAAGAATGAAAACCCATTGTTCTAGGGTAAGAGACATTCTGTTCGTAAACGACCGGAAACGGCACAAAATTTTACACAACTCAAGGAGAATCAACTCACACTGTCGTACTTATACCGGTTGAGTAGAGCTACCAACTTCGTGTCACAAAACAAAATTTCCCTTCTTAGAAAAAAATTAGCGGACATTAACAATTAGGTAACAGAACTAAAAAAATCACTCTGCAGTAAAACGTCTGAATGGCGGACATCGAAAATTGTCCGTTGTATAGAGGTGTCCCTTCTAAATAGGGAGCCAATATGTACAAACATAACTACTTAATGATTTACGCGTTTTAAGGTTTCAACATAATGGACACTAACGTAAATTGGGGTACGCGATTTTAAGTTAAAATAAAAAATCTTGTGTGAAACACTCAAACCACTTTCTCTTGCCAATGGAAATAATTAACAATAGGTCTATAACCTAACATTAGTAATAAAACATTAGAAATAAACAAAAAAAAATAACCTCGAACATAATCATGAGTGAAAGACGTAAAATGAAAATCAACCTCAGTTTAGCTTAAAAATGTGGAAAATCACTCTTTCACGCTAAACTAGGCTCTGTAGAGAAAAAGTCTCTAAATAAAAGTTGTAGATCTTTTAATTTTCTATAAATTTAATTATACACTTTTGTCATAAAATGCATAATAAGGCTGTAATCTTTTAAAAAATCGATTTTTTTACACGATTTCGTGAGAAAAAAAAAGAAAATAGCTAATTACCGCTAAACTAAGCGTTATACGAAAAAATGTTTGAAATAAAAGTTGTAGAATTTTAAATTCTCTACAACTTTCACGAGAAAAATCTTTTACGAGAAAACAGCCTCACCAAGAATTTCAGCAGACATGGCGCCTACCTTTCTTGTAGAGCATACAAATTGTAGTAAATGAGGAAATGAGGCGATTTTAAAAAAGAATCGTAGGAGCCGTTTCTGAGAAACTCACAAAAAAGTGAAAAACGACACGAATAAACTACTACTTCCGGATGACCGATTTTGATGAACATGTTCGTGTCGGGTCCTCTAGTGTTATCTAACATAAGTTTCAAGTTTCAAGTTCGTACAATGTTCCGTTCTTGAGATATTCAGTTCACACACACACACAGACACACACACACGCGCGCGCGCGCGTACACACACACGCGCGCGCGCGCGTACACACACACACACACAGACCAATCGCTAAAAACATGTTTTTTGGGTTCAGGGGGTCTGAAAACGTGTAGATCCGGTGAAAACTCGATTTTGAAAAATCGACATGAAAACAATACTTTCCTTTCTATGTATTCATATAGGCAAGATAAAATAAAAATTAAACATAAAGAGTCAAATCAACTATGTAGTACACACGATATGTAATTTGTTACTGTGAACGTAGAATATAAATCTATTTACCAAACATAGATGAAAATTACATAGATGAAAAATGTGTGAAATAAACACTAAACTACACTTATCTTCCGAAAAGAAACAAAAATAACTTTTTTAAATAAAAATGATTATTATTTTTATTGACAAGATGAACAAATTACACTTTTTTAAATTATGATTCAAAGTAGTATGTGAGGTGGTTTTTTTTAGCTTTCGCTTTGCACGCTTGTTTTTGAAATGTATGAGCAAATTCTCCACCATTAGGCATCCTACTTCATCTTTCTTCGAAACGACAAAGTGTTTTACGTCTGTAATTTGTTACACTACTTCCTTACAAGTGAGTTTGGTTGTAGGTTCTTCAGTTTTTAGTTCATTGTCGCTGGGTGCATCGTCTTCGCCAAAGTACATGATACGTCTCAATATCTTGTTTAAAAATTAATTACGATAAACGACTTATGATAAAATACATATTGTATTACATATCTAATATGCACTCTGTATGGATAAAAAGATATGATATAGTGTTCGGAATAAAGAGTGTCCATATTTCGGAGACTTTTATTAAATTCCCTATCTAATGGAATCAGGACGGTAAAAAATGTTTCCTAAATAGAGGGGTCCGTAAAATGGAGGTGTCCTTTTTTAGGACAGGTTTTACTGTACTACTTCCGAATGATTGATTTTGATGAACTTGTTCGTGTCGGGTCCCCTAATGGTGTGTAATAAGTTCCAAGTTTCAACTTAGTACGTTATTCCATTCTTGAGATATTTTGTTTACACGCGCGCGCAGATCAATTTATAAAAACCTGTTATTTTTAATTCAGGGGATCTGGAAACGTGTATTTTTGGAGAAAATTCAATTTGGAGAAATCAACATGAAAACCATACTTCCTTCCCTATATAATAAGCCTATATTCATATTACGCCCATAACAGACAGGTGGAGTGTCAAATTATTTACATTCAATCTGTTCGTTGCAGGGCTAAAATAAATAGTTCTGTTTCTTATCACATGGTCAGCCAATTGAATGACTGAATCATTTAAAAACAGAAGCGGTAGAGGTGCAAAAGACACTTATCAGAGACATCTCCTCTGAAAGTAATGAATTTCATTATACAGCCAGACCCTGTGGTGAATGAAGTGAAGGTGTCATTTGCAGAGTGGAAAATATGTGCTTTTCAGAGGGCCCCGGCATGCTGATAAGTGTACTTTCCACTCAGTGAGGAAGGCAATGGTAAACCACCTCACTCCTCGGTTTACTTAGTAAAACCTCTAGAGGTTCAAACCAGCCTTTCGGCTGATGACCTAAACAAACTCTATATTCATATAGAGCAAGGGAAAATAAAAAAAACTTCATCGAGTGCGTTTGTTTGTTTAGGTCATCAGCTGAAAGGCTGGTTTGAACCTGTAGAGGTTTTTTAAGTAAACCGAGGAGTGAGGAGGTTTATCATGCCTTTATCACTGAGTGGAAAGTACACTTATCAGCATGCCGGGCCCTCTGAAAAGCACATATTTTCCACTCTGCAAATGACACCTTCACTTCATTCACCACAGGGTCTAACTGTATAATGAAATTCATTACTTTCAGAGGAGATGTCTCTGATAAGTGTCTTTTGCACCTCTACCGCTTCTGTTCTTAAATGATTCAGTCATTCAATTGGCTGACCATATGATAAGAAACAGAACTATTTATTTTAGCCCTGCAACGAACAGATTGAATGTAAATAAATTTGACACTCCACTTGTTAGTCTGTTACGGGCATGTTATGGTCATCGAGTGCATTAAACAAAAATGTTTCGGCAATGTATATCACTGATTAATTTACACTTTGCCAATACATACAAGATTTTTACACTTTGATAATTACACTTATTTAAATATGCACTTAAGATATTACACTTCGGAATCCCATAAAAGAATGTTATTGAAGAAAATCTATTACTTAACTATATTACAAATCAAACAAGTAATTAAACAAATACAAAAATTACTTACCTAAAAACTGTATTTATATATTTTTAAACTAAAAAAAAATCTACAAAAACTTTACAATTGTTTCACAATCACCAAGTCTATTCAACCATCAGAATTAGCATACGCAAAAAAATACAAAAATGCAAAATACATTTTAAAATGATTCATGATTTTAAAAAATTACAAATTGAATTAAAGTTTGTGAAAATCACAAAAAAATCTTGTTAAATTATTACTAGGCGTAAGGTATATTATCCAGAAACTGTTGAAGAGTTAATATCTTATGAAGTTAACGTATATATAAAGTTAGTTAATTTTTACAGATATATGATAAAAATGTAATCTTAAAAAATATTTTATTTTTTAGGCCTGTTATGTTGGTATACGTGTAAATATTCCTATTGGTACACGTAGTATATTTTATAATCGTAGTATGGTGTAATCGACATGTTACTGTGTACCAAATGTTTAAAAATTCATGACAATTTTTTTACTTTTTCTTACCCTTTATGAAAATATAGACAAGGAAAATATTATTTTCATGTCGATTTTTCGAAATTACTTTTCACTGGAAATACACGTTTTCAGGCTCCGTTAACAAAAAAAATATGTTTATGTGATTGGTCTGTGTGAATAAAAATCTCAGGAACGGAATATCGAACGAAGTTGAAACTTGAAACTTCGTCGTCGTCGACCATCATGAATTAGGCTGTAATTGAGCCTGTTCCGGCGTCCATCTCTTCCTCGATCTCCCCATATCTCTTGTACCCTTTGATTCATAAAGCCATACACTCAAAGGGATCCTATGGTTTTCTAAATAAATTATCTGTCCATTGACCTTTATATTTCGTGATGAACTCATTTATGTTGGTTTTCATACCCCTCTCTTATCACCTCATTCCTGATGTGGTTTTGTTTCGTACATCATTTAACATATCTAAAAAACATAATTTCTGGTGCTTGGATTATTGACTTTTGTTTCTTGTTAAGTACCGAAGCTTCACTTACATACATCAGTGTCGGTGCGCCCATCACCTTCTAAAACTTAATTCGTGTATCCTTTCTTGTTTTGCCTTTCAGGCTTCGGCATATAGCCCTACATATCGTATTAAATCTGGATACCTTTTCTTTCACATCTTGATCATAATTATAGGTTATGTCACATCCCAAATACTTGACATTTCCTTTCTGTTCCAATATTTTATCACTAATAACGATTTTCGTCCTTGTCGGTCACTTTCCGCAAAACGCCATCACTTTCAATTTCTGAATTGATATCTTCATATTAAATATAGTTTGCTTAGGAGATGAAGCATTTTGCTTAAATGATGAATTTGCCTAAATGACAAATGGGACTACGGTCAGGAAGTTAAAGCGCGTATCGAGCAAGCCAGAGCAGTGTTCACGAAACTAAAACACCTATTGTGCCAACGTGATCTTAGTCTCAACACGAGGCTCCGAATTCTGAGGTGCTACGTACTTCCTGTACTTCTTTACGGGCAGGAAGGGTGGACACTAACGAAACTTCTAGAAAAGAGGCTGCAGGCGTTTAAGATGTGGCTATACCGCCGCATGCTCCGTATATCGTGGACCGACAGAGTACGAAACACGGACGTACTGACTCGGATGGGCAAGGAGATGGAACTGCTATACGACATCAAGCGACGAAAACTGCAGTACTTCGGCCATGTTCTTCGAAACGGGAAATACAGACTTCTTCAGCTGATAATGGAAGGAAAGATTGCAGGAAAGCGCCGGCCGGGCAGAAGGAAAGCGTCCTGGCTGAAGAATTTGAGAGATTGGTTTGGTCTCAACTCCACTTCACTGTTCCGAGCAGCTGTTTCGAAAGTTAGAATAGCAATGATGATCGCCAACCTCCGACGCGGAGACGGCACTTGAAGAAAAAGAAGGAGATGAAGCTGATGCACTGCCCACTGCAGTTTTTCTTCCGAATCCTGAAGTAATACGGTATCATTAGCAAAAAGCAGGTAGTTGAGAAACATCTTCGGCTAAGAGGCATACCCTCGTCAACTTGTCGCTGCCACCTGGACATAAGTTCGTCTACATATACCGGGTGGCCCATATGTCGGTTTCCCCATGAGATGGAACATTTAATTTTGATAAGTTGGTAGTGAAATGTTAGCAGCATCACGTACAACATTCATTATTTGTCTGTAACAGTGGCTAGTGTGAGGTACGTCTCCGTGTAGTTAATATTTTTTCCTTCGTAATGGTACTTTTAAAACATGCTTCAGTTGTGGTGGAAGCATCATAAAAATACTGCTAAAGTACTGGAAGAATTTAGTGATAAGTATCCAGGTGTGTCGTTACCAACTCGGTAACATTTACGAAAGTTAAATAAGAAATTTGAAAATACAGGAAGCGTATTAAATGCCCCGAAGTGTGGTCGTCCACGATCAATTTGCAATGACGATAGCCTACAAATCATTGCTGAAGCGTTTGTATCCAGTCCTGGAAAATTAACTCGTAAGGCATCTTCTGAACTAAGGTTATCACGAACTAAAGTGCAAAGGATGATGAAGGAATTAAAATTGAAGTCATTTCGTCCATCTTTACTCCAAGCGCTTCATGAGTACGATAGTGACAGGCGGTTGGAATTCTCTAAGACAGTCGCTGTCCGTGCAGAAGCCGTTACAAACTTTTTGCAATCAATTTTATGGTCTGATGAGGCATGTTTCAAACTCAATGGATGTGTTAATCGGCATAACTGCGTGTACTGGTCGGATACAAAACCTCGTATTGTAATTCAAAAAGAGCTTAACGTGCCTGGTGTTATGGCATGAGGCGGTATTTCGAGTACTGCAATGATAGGTCCTTATTTTTTTTAGGGAAATGTTAACTTGGAAAATTACTTACAAATGCAGCAGGAAGTAGTATTTCCGGAACTTGAAAACAATCCTGTTTACAATAGCCAATCGCTCATCTGGCAACAAGATGCGCCCCAGCACATTTCGGTATCGAAGTTCGTGAGGTTTTAAACTCCGAAGTTGATGAATGCACTGGTCGTCGAGGTACAATCGAATGGCCTGCGCGCTCGCCAGACTTAACACCATGTGATTTTTCACTGTGGGACATTGTAACGGAACTAGTGTATTCTTCCAAGCCAGTTTTAAGTCGCTGTATAAAGTGTATAGAAAATCATGGTGGACATTTTGAACACCTGCTATAACATTTTCAAGGTAATATATTTGTAGGCCCACAGTTCACACATTAATTTTTTTTGTCTGTAGGTTTCTTATTCCAGTAACCTTTCTTCCGATTTCCGTAAATATTGGGGAACCGACATATAGGCCACTCTGTATGTTAAATAAAACTGGTGATTTTGGGTATCCTTTTCGTACCCCTTCATTAGTTCTGTTCTCATCTCCGTAGTCAATTAACTTGAAACTTACTTAAATTACAATAACATTTCCATCAAAATCTCTCAACCAGAAGTAGTAGCTATTCGTGAAATTTTACATCTTTTGCAATTTTCTTAAAATTTACTAGTGTACTACATTTTTCTATTCCCTACAAGATAAGGTAAAAAGGATGTCCACTGAAATTCATGGCAGAGCTGTGCTCTCGTGATAAAAAATTGTTCTTTTTTTTTTTTTTATTTAACGTTGCATCAACTACAACGGTCATTAGCGACGACGTTGGGGTGTAACTGTTTACAATGGAGGATGAAATGATTTTTTTGTAACGTATGAAAATATGCCGTGCCTGAGTGGGATTCGAACACAGGACCGCATGATGAGAGGCGAGCAACTGCGCCAATGCGGCCGGCAAAAAAAATGTTATTTTTAAAATTACAACCTAAATAATTCATTTTAGGTTAAACGCGTATTTACTTTAAGTTGTAGAAAATTAAAAAAATCTACAACTTTTATTTCAAGCATTTTTTCTACAGTGTTTAGTTAAGCATCAATTAGTGATTTTTCGTATTTTTTTCATTGAGATCGGTACAAAATTGATTTCTTTAAGATTGCGGCCTTAGTATGCATTTTACGACAAAGTGTATATAACTAAAGTTATAGAACATTAAAAATTGTATTATTTATTTTTATTATTTTTTCTACAGAGACTAGTTTAGCTTCAATTAGTGGTTTCCCATATTTTAAATCGAACAGAGGTTGATTTTCATTTTTCGTCATTCACTCATGATTAAAATTGCTTTATATTTTTCATATTACATTGTTTATTAATGATTGGTGACAATTTTTAAAACTGTCGTCTATCACTTTTCTTAGTCCCTCCGTCCGTCCGTTTCAACAAGATGTCAGAAACTACAAGAGATAGCAACAAACGGTTTTCGAATTCGTAATCTAAACAAAAAGATAGTGAGCTTAAGTTGGGTTTGAAGTCCTGGTATCGATCGGAAGTGGCCAAAAACCGGAAGTCAAGAAATCGAAATCAGAATTTGGAAATTAAAATAATGTCATTCGAATTCTCTTAAAGAGTAGATATAGAAATCGCTAATGGTTTGTGCCATAGGTCAAAGGTAAGCCTTTTTTTAAATTCGCACCAGCCATGCAACATTGCATGGCTATAAAAATAGACGTTGGGTTATATTTTTCATTATTTACATTGGCAAGAGAATGTTGGGTGAAAGCTTTATTCCAAATTTTTTAATTACAATCGCATCAACAGCTTGGTTGTTAACGACTGCGGTGGAGTATGTTAATTTCCAGATCCTTGCTAGGAATCTAACTCGGGACCTCAACGTTGTAGGAAATTGAGAAAATCGGTATAAACCGAAAAAACTTGATGAACCGAACCAAATTCAGACAACTAATTACAGACTTCAAGGGAATCCATGAAGAACAAAAACAGAACACCGGGTGGACAGACGGAAGGAAAAAAGCCTACAGTAAGCGAATGCTAAGAATGTGGGATGTAAAAAGAGCGTCCTGAAACTTAAAAGTCACCTCACGTGGTCTAAAATTGGCCCTATACAAGGGAAACACATTGGAAAGAGAAAGTCCTGTGAGTATTTCACACCAATATTTTTCTAATAAATGTGTATATCTACCTACCTTTTGTATTAATTTACAACCACCCTTTTTACTACTTATGATAATTTGTTTAATTAGTTCAACATTTAAATTTAATGTGTGAATTTATAAAATTTTGATTAATAACTACAATACTGTAACCAAACTCTGTGATGTTCTACTTCTCTAAGATTAGCAAATACGAGATAGCAAATAATTTGTACATTTTCTAGACAGTACTTAATATTACTATAGCTTGAGAAAAATGTAAACTAATACAGTAGATAATATTTTTGGAACATCCTGTTCAGATGAATAAATTTTTCATTGTGTTCAGTGTCTGAAAAATTGTAGAGATTGTATTTTAGTAGTTTATCTCCCAACCACGTGACTATTCGGCTAGTAATTTACAACTACTTTTTAAATTACGTACTTTTTATAAATTCAGACGCAGTACTATTATTTGCATCACCGGTTGAATAAATCTGGCGCTACTTTATTTTTTCTTGCCCTATATATGATTATAGGGAAGGAAAATTGTTTTTTTCATGTCGATTTTTTGAAATTGAGTTTTCTCCGAAAATACACGTTTTCAGGCCCCTGAACCCCAAAAAATATGTTTTTAGCGATTGGTCTCTCTCTCCCCTCCCCCTCTCTCTCTCTGCTGTGTGCCTGTAGTGAAATATCTCAAGAACATAAAATTGCACAAATTTTAAACTTACAACTTAAGTTAAATCTTACCATTAGGAAACCGGAAACATTTTTATCAAAATCGATCAACCGGAATTATTACCAATAGTCGTATATTCATGCAATTTTTCACTTTTTTGCAATTTTCTCAAAAACGGTTCTTACGACTTTTTAAAAATTCACCTCATTTACTACAAGTCTTATATTCTACACGATAGGATACCTGCCATGACTGCTGAAATTCTTTGGAGGCCTGTGCTCTCGTGGTACAAAAAGTTTATTTAAAGATTGTGGCCTCATTAAGCATTTTAGGGCAAAAGTGTATATAATTAAAGTTGTAACTCATTTAAAAACCTGCAATTTTTATTTCAAACATTTATTTTCTACAACATAGTTTAGCGCCAATCAGTTATTTTCTGTATTTTACTGAATAAATTTGTAAAAATTTGGTTTTTAAAGATTACAACCTTAAAAATAACTGGAACGTCATTTTACCACAAAAGTTATATCAAAGTATAGGAAATAAAAAAGTTCAATTTTTATTAGAAGCATTTCTTCAACAGAGCCTAATTTAGCGACAATTAGTGGTTTTTCGTATTTTTAAGTCGGACAGAGGTTGATTTTCATTTTGCGTCATTCAGTCATGATTAAAATTAGGTTATGATTTTTCATTTTACCTTATTTTCGAACTATTAAACATAGGTTATATGTTTTATTATTTCCATTAGCAAGGGAAAGTCGTGTGAGTGTTTCATACCAGATTTTTTTTAATTCAATCAATTAATGACTAAGATAGATAAAAACTTATTCCTTTCCCTTGTGCTACGTGAATATATATAATACATGAATGGGTAATTTCACTGACTGAATCACTAATTCTCCTACTTGCACATTTGCTGTAAACCTGAAATTTGGAGACAGTATTCGCTTTAGGGTAAATAGAAAAGTTAAACCTCAACGATTTCGATATTCCACCGTCAAGTGGTTGAAAAGATTTTTCAACCCGTAAACCGATATTTTCCGTTTACTACGTTCCGGATAAGCTGCATGGCTGAATCTCGGTGGAGATGTTACTTAAAGTTCAACTACAAAAATCACTCCTTAACCATTTACAAAATTTACCCCTGAAGGGATGAAAATGATGATCAACCCTCAAACTAATATTTATTTCTTACTAAGTTACAGACGAGTTGGCTGAATTACGGTGATCTTATTTATAGTGCAACTAAAAAAATTACCCCTTAACAATTCAAAACTGTACCCCTAAAAGGTTGAAAAGGGTGTTCAACCACTAAAACAATATTATTTACTTACCAAGTTCCGGACGAGTTAGATGGCTGAAAATTGGTTGTGATATTAGTCTTCGTATATTGACGCTAAAAAAATAACACCTCAACAATTTCAAAAATTTACCCGAAGGGATTGGAAAGGATGTTTAACCCTTAACAATATTGTCTGTTTACTCAGTTACAGACGAGATGGCTGAAACTCGGTAGAGGTGTCCACAATATATATATTGTAAATATGAATTTTTTCAGATCATAAAATCTTATTTTTGATTTACTTATTTAAATGGTTGTTATTTAAAATTGTAGAAATAAAACAAAATTATACCCAGGTGAAGCTGGGACGGGCTAGTATGAATATATAAGGAAGAAAAGTACCATTGTGTTAATGTCGGTTTTTCCAAATTGATTTTTCACCGGAAATACACGTTTTCAGGCCCCCTGAACCCTAAAAACATGTTTTAGCGATTGATCTGGGTGTGTGTCTGCGGGTGAACAAAATATTTTAAGAAAAGAATATCGTACGAAATTAAAACTTGAAATTTAAGTTTCACTTTTTACGTTTTTTTTTAAAACGGCTCCTACGAATTTCTTAAAATTCTTTTCATTTACTACATTTCTGTGCTTTAGAAGATAAGTTAAACCACCGGGTTGGTCTAGTGGTAAAGTCGTCATAGCGAGTCAGCTGTTTGACAGCTGATATACGAAAACGAAGGTTCCATAGTACAAATTGTAGTAGCGGTAGTTTTATTATTATACGGATTTGAATACTAGACTGTGGTTATCGGTGTGTTTTGATGGTTGCGGTTCAATTAACCATACTTTCTCAGGAATGGTCGGTCTGAGTCTGTACATTACACCGCATATCTTCATCTCGTTGAGTCATAGGATTCTTTACTATTATCGATTGCAACGTACACACATTGGTGTAAAATAAATAAATAAAACAAGATAGGGTATGCGGCTCGTCTGCTGAAATTTGTGGGGGCTGTCCTCTCGTAGTAAAAAAGTGTTTTTTTTTTAGTTTATGGTCTTATAATAAAATTTATAGAAAATTTAAAACCCCAAATTTTATTTTGAGCATTTTTTTCTACAGAGCTTAGTTCAGCGTCAATTAGTGAGTTGCCGTATTTTAAAGTCCTATAGAGATTGATTTTCATTTTGAATCATTCACTCATGATTAAAATTAGGTTATGTTTTAACACTTTACTTTAATTACTCATGATTAAATATAGGGGTTTTTATGTACACTGGTTTGCCCATAACGGGCAGATGGAGTGTTAAATTAATTGCACTCGATCTGTTGGTTCCAGAGCTACAAAAAATTGTTCGGTTTCTTATCTTATAAACAGCCAATTATATGATTACATTATTTAAGAACAGAAGAGGTAGAGGTGTAAAAGACACTATTAAAAACCTTAACGAACTAGAGACTGCAGATGAAGGCGGAGCATAGTGACCTAGATCACAGCACAGAGCCAATTGACTTTTGTTAATCGTATCCTGCGTTGTCACGTTGTGGTCCCGCTATGGATGACAGCCAAACAAAATGTCAGCTGGAGTTAGGTGGAACAGTGTGACTTAGCAAAAGAGCAACCTCACACCTGACCTTGGCTGTTATTGGCTAGATCTCATCTGCAGTCTTTAGTTCGTTGGGGTATAGCCAGAATTATCTCCTCTGAGAATAATGAATTTCACTACACAGCCAGACCCTGTGGTGAATGAAGTGAAAGTGACATTTGCAGGGTGCAAAGTGGGTGCTTTTCGGAAGGCCTGACATGCTGATAAGCATACTATTTCAACTCAGTGAGGAAGGCAATAGTAAACCACCTCGCTCCTCGTTTTTACTTATTAAAACCTCTGGAGGTTCAAACCAGCTTTTCGACTGTTGACCTAAACAATAACAACACATACATTAGCGAGAGAAGTCGTGTTTCACAGATGTTTCATATATCTCCTTGGGGTCTATTGTACATTTCTTCTTCCTTCTTAGGTCCTAGGATGTTCCGAACTATTCTCCTTTCTATGATTATTATTTTATTTAGAGGCTTCTTTTATTATTAGTACTTTATTACCACATTTTTGCTTTTACCGTAAATCTAGTTTTTTACTTTTACCGTAAATCTGCTAAAGAGGACCTAGTGAGTTTTCATTTTAATCTACTCACATTTCCCTATAAATTTTTTGAATTCTAATGTCGTATCATCTACCCATTTCTCTCGAAATTCAACTATTCTCAAATTAGTTAAAAAAATTAGAGAAAAATATATACATTAACTGCGTTAATGGTAGTATAGAAATGGAAAAATATAATTAGATTTAAATAATTCTTGAATTGTTATTCCATTATTATAATCACAATTAAATTCAAAAAATTTGCATTTTTAATTAGCTGTGAAATGTTGTCCAAAAGTAGAATTTTTATCACTTGTTAAGAAAGTAAAAAATGTCAATCAGGCTGCCCTTTTGTTTATTCTTTTGGTTCTAGTAAATGAAACTAAACAGTTGATTATTGTCATTACCATTTACTCATTATTTATGAGGTCCTTCAATACAGGGTGTTAAAAACAAAAGCACTGTGAATGAATTCGAGTATACTGGATATCTCATTTTCGAACATGCGTAGTGGTAAACGGGCTTTTAAGCCAAGAGTCCCGGGTGTGTTCCAATTTAGGTTTTTCATTTTCTTACCACTCATTTTCATCTACCACCTTTCTTATCAGACATAAAAAAATAACAATAAATTCCTTCTCATACTACTGTTTCTCCTCATCCGTCCTCTTCCTCTTTCTTCTTCTCCTTCTTGTTCATTGAAAAAATCTTAAAGTAAGTCTTCCTGAATGTTCAACCAGTTTCAATTCCTGCTTAAAGACATGAAAAATAAACTGAGTGCTTTCAGACATTCATTGAAAGAAAGCATAAGCATGTCCGGATGTATCAATTTCTCCTTCTTCTTCACCTCCTCCTTATTCATCTTATTCTTCTTCTTCATTTCCTTGTTTCTCTTCTCCTTCTTCTTGTACTATGTTGTCTGAAAACTTTTCCTACTTAAAAGCACTTGAGGTGAAATTCTTCAACCATGAAATTTACTTGGACCCTGCATAATGTTTTTGCAGAGTTCTGTATTTCCTGGCTCTTATCACATGACCAATGTACTCCAGTTTTCTACGTCGAATATATTTACAATTAATATGTCCTTATTCAACTTCACTAAGGCTTCCTTGCTTCTTAGTAATCTCCTGTAACATCACATCTCAAAGACTTCTAGTCTTTTTATATAGTCTCGGTTCAGTGGTTTTTTCACTTTTTGCGATTTTCTCAAAAAGACTTAGGATTTTTTTTTTAAATTACCTTATTTACTAAATTTCTTATGCTCTACAAGATAGGGTAAGCGCCATATCTGCTAAAATCCTCGGGGGCCTGTACTCTCGTGGTAAAAAATGCCTTTTTTAAGATTGCGGTTTTAGTAAGCATTTAAGGACATAAGTCTATATACAATTAAGTCTAATTAAGTCTACAATTAAGTCTAATTACAAAACCTATTACTTTTATTTAACCATTTTTTTACAATGCTTATATTAGGGTCAATTAGTGATTTTCTGTATTTTGTTCATTAAAATCGATGTAAAGTGGGATTTTATACGATAGCGGCTTTAGTAAGCATTTTACTACAAAAGTGTATCATACCACTGTAGAGGAAATTAAGAAATCTAGAACTTTAATTTAGAATTTTTTTTCTAAAGTGCTTAGTTTAGCGTCAATTAGTGATTTTCCGTATTTGTTTAAGTTCTACAGAGGTCGATTGTTATTTAGCGTCATTCACTCATGATTAAAATAATTAGATTATGTTTTTCAGTTTACATTGTTCACTCATGATTAAACATAGGTTATATTGTTCATTATTTACATTGGCAAGAGATAGTCGTGTTGAGTTCTCATACCAGATTGTTTCATCTGTTTTTACTATCTGAGTTTGATATATAGAGTGATTCACGAAAAAACGGAGATACTTCGGGAGGTGAACCTACATTCAATAGTAAGAAAAAAAGTTAATATAAACATAGGTCTGAAAACGCTTTATTAGTGAGGTACAGCTGGCGAAAACTTTCGTCTGAATTTCAGTTCCCCCGTAGAAATTAAGCCCTACAGAAATTTTTAGAGCGTTAATTAAGTTGTAAAACTAAAAATATTTTATGTACAATGAGCTGAAAAATTGAATTAAATAAGTCTCAGATCTGTAACTAGAGTATTTTTTGAGATATCTGACGACGTACACCGAATTTGGTCTTGAAAAACAGTTTTCTTTAAAGTTTGAAGTACATTAACTTTGTTAAATTGGTAACAACCACGTAAAATTTATAACAAAACTTATAGAGAATATAATTCTAAAGAGAATGATATACAAAAAGACTAATAAAGATTAAATATAAACTTACGAAAAAAGGGTTTATTGTTAGACCGAAACAAAACAGAACTGTAAACAAAAATTTCAAATCGCTCATAAATTCTTTATAATACTTGGTAACACAAAGAAAAAAATCTGGTGTGAAACACTCACACAACTTTCTTTGCCAATACAAATAATAAACAATAATCCTAACATTAGTAATAAAACATTAGAAATAAACAAAAAACTAACCTCAATAAACATAACTTAATTTTAATCATGAGCGAAAGACGTAAAATGAAAATCAACCTCAGTTTGGCTTAAAAATACGGAAAATCACTCTTTCGCGCTAAACTAGGCTCTGTAGAGAAAAATGCTCTCAATAAAAGTAGTAGATCTTTTAATTTCCTATAAATTTCATTATATACACTTTCGTCGTAAAATGCATACTAAGGCCGAAATCTTAAAAAAATATATTTTTCACACGTTTTCGTGAGAAAAAAAACATAAAATTGCTAATTACCGCTAAACTAAGCGTTATACAAAAAAATGTTTAAATTAAAAGTTGTAGAATTTAAAATTCTCTACAACTTTAATTATATACATTTTTGCGGTAAAATGCATAATAAAGCCGCAATCTTAAAAAAACAATTTTTTTACGTGAAAACAGCCTCACCCAGAATTTCAGCAAACATGGCGCCTACCCTATCTTGTAGAGCATAAAAAATTAAGTAAATGAGGCGATTTAAAAAAAATCGTAGGACCAGTTTCTGAGAAAATCGTAAAAAAGTGAAAAATTACACGAATAAACTACTATTTCCGGGCGACCGATTTTGATGAAAATGTTCGTGTCGGATCCGGTAGTGGTATGTAACTTAAGTTTCAAGTTTCAAGTTCGTACAATGTTCCGTTCTTGAGATATTCTGTTCACACACACACACACACACACACACACACACACACACACGCACGCACACATACACACACACACACGCGCGCGCGCACACACACACACACACACACACACACACACAGTCCAATCGCTAAAAATATGTTTTTTGGGTTCAGGGGGTCTGAAAACGTGTAGATCCGGTGAAAACTCGATTTCTTAAAATCAACATGTAAACAATACTTTCCTTCCTAATTCATATAGGCAAGAGAAAGTAAGAAAGTAAATACAAAACTTCAATTAATAGAGAGGTACCTAATACAGTACAAAAATTACAATTAGGTACTACAGTACCTACTACAAAAAAAATTTCGTAATGTCCTCTACTGCAGTTTATACACCAGTCTGCTCTAATTAAAATTGCTTCAATGGTATTTTTTATTTCATCACGTTTGTTTCGAATAAGTTCAGCAGTATTATGAATTCTGATTACTAAATCTTCCCTTGTATTAACTTTTCTTTGTATACTAAAGCTTACATCTGACCTACAGATAATAGTCAATGGGTGTCAAGTCAGGTGACCTAGGAGGCTAATTGGTTGGTCAACCACGCCCAATCCAATTGTTGAAAGTTTCATTTAAATGATTACTAACGGCTAAGGAGAAATGTGGAGCTGATCCATCTTGTTGGAAAATAAGTTCACCCCTTGTATGTAAAGGAACTCCTTCTATGAGAAGTTACAAATAATTTTGCAAGACATTTAAATAAACAGCACCCGTAAGATTTTCATTAAAAATAAACGGTTCCACAAGTTTGTTGCAAATAATGCCACACCAATTTACATGAAACCTGTGTTGGAATGAAATTTCTATTGTGCAATACGGATTTTCTTCACTACACAAATGAGAAGTTATTGAGTTGAAAATCCCATTTCTTGTAAAGGTTGTTTAACAGAAACTAAAATAAGATTTACCTTATCATAGTTGTTTTTAAGCCAATAGCAAAACTGTAAACTTATTGGTAAATCTTTCGGTAATAGATTTTGCACCTTTCGATAATAAAAAATCTGGTGTGAAACACTCACACAACTTTCTCTTGCCAATATAAATAATTAACAATAAACCTAACATTAGTAATAAAACATTAGAAATAAACAAACAACTAATCTCAAAAATATAACCATATTTCAATCATGAGTGAAACACGCAAAATGAAATTCGAACTCAGTTTGGTTTAAAAATACGGAAAATCACTCTTTCTCTCTAAACTAGGCTCTTTAGAGAAAAATGCTCTTAATAAAAGTTGTAGATCTTTTAATTTTTTATAAATTTGGTTATATACACTTTTGTCGTAAAATGCATACTAAGGCCAAAATCTTTAAAAAATCGATTTTTCACACGTTTTCGTGAGAAAAAATCAGAAAATCGCTAATTACTGCTAAACTAAGCGTCATACAAAAAAATGTTTGAAACAGAAGTTGTAGGTTTTTAAATTCTCTACAACTTTTATTATATAAGTTTTTGCGCTAAAATTTATATTAAAGCCGTAATCTTAAAAAAACAACGTTTTTGCGTGAAAACAGCCTCACCGAGAATTTCAGCAAACATGGCGCCTACCCTATCTTGTAGAGAATAAAAAATTGAGTAAAATAGGCGATTTTAAAAAAAATCGTAGGACCAGTTTTTGAGAAAATTGCAAAAAACTGAAAAATTATACGAATAAATTAAGTTACTACTACTTCCGGTTGACCGATTTTGATGAAAATGTTCGTGTCGCGTCCGGTAGTGGTATGTAACTTAAGTTTCAAGTTTCAAGTTCGTACGATGTTCCGTTCTTGAGATATTCTGTTCACACACAGACACACACACAGACACACACAGACACAGACACACACACACACACACACACAGACACACACACAGACCAATCGCTAAAAACATGTTTTTTGGGTTCAGGGGGTCTGAAAACGTATAGATCCGGTGAAAACTCGATTTCGAAAAATCGACATGAAAACAATACTTTCCTTCCTATATATTCATATAGGCAAGAGAAAGTAAAAAATCTGGTGTGAAACACTCACACAACTTTCTCTTGCCAGTGCAAATAATTAACAATAAACCTAACATTAGTAATAAAACATAAGAAATAAACAAGAAACTAACATCAACAAACATAACCTAATTTTAATCATGAGTGAAAGACGCAAAATGAAAATCAACCTCAGTTTGGCTTAGAAATACGGAAAATCACTCTTTCTCTCTAAACTAGGCTCTGTAGAGAAAAATGCTTTAAATAAAAGTTGTAGATCTTTTAATTTTTTATAAATTTAATTATATACACTTTTGTCGTAAAATGCATACTAAGGCCGAAATGTTAAAAAAATCGATTTTTCTCACGTTTTCGTGAGAAAAAAAAAAGAAAATCGCAAATTACCGCTAAACTAAGCGTTATACAAAAAAATGTTTGAAATAAAAGTTGTAGGTTTTTAAATTCTCTACAACTTTTATTATATAAGTTTTCGCGCTAAAATTTATATTAAAGCCGTAATCTTAAAAAAACAACGTTTTTACGTGAAAACAGCCTCACCGAGAATTTCAGCAAACATGGCGCCTACCCTATCTTGTAGAGAATAAAAAATTGAGTAAAATAGGCGATTTTAAAAAAAATCATAGGACCAGTTTTTGAGAAAATCGCAAAAAACTGAAAAATTATACGAATAAACTACTACTTCCGGTCGACCGATTTTGATGAAAATGTTCGTGTCGCGTCCGGTAGTGGTATGTAACTTAAGTTTCAAGTTTCAAGTTCGTACGATGTTCCGTTCTTGAGATATTCTGTTCACACACAGACACACACACACACAGACAGTCACACACACACACACACACACACACACACACACACACACACACACACACACACACACACACACACACACACACACAGACCAATCGCTAAAAACATGTTTTTTGGTTTCAGGGGGTCTGAAAACGTATAGATCCGGTGAAAACTCGATTTCGAAAAATCGACATGAAAACAATACTTTCCTTCCTATATATTCATATAGGCAAGAGAAAGTAAAAGGGTAGAGTTTTTCTTTTTTTAAGCATTCTCAATACTTTACTTTGTGTGAATCCAGTGCGAAAAGAAATTCTCCTTGTACTGGTACATGGACTATGTTGTATGCGTTGAATTACGTTCTCTTCTACATTAACAAGGTGACGTTGTGGGCGTTCAACTAAAAATGAATGAGTTGGGAATGACCTATTTGTACATAAATACCGTAAAATCGAAACAAAGGTTTTGCTATTTGGAATAGTCGGTTTGAAAACTTCTCCCGATATTCGCGTTGTGCCTGTTCTGCATTCCCATTACAAAAAAAATCTGGTGTGAAACACTCACACAACTTTCTCTTGCCAATGCAAATAATTAATAATAAACCTAACATTATTAATAAAATATTAGAAATAAACAAAAACTAACCTCAAAAACATAACCTTATTTTAATCATGAGTGAATGACGCAAAATGACAATCGAACTCAGTTTGGCTTAAAAATACGGAAAATCACGCTTTCACGCTAAACTAGGCTCTGTAGAGAAAAATGCACTATAAAAAGTTGTAGATCTTTTAATTTCCTATAAAATTACTTATAAACACTTTTGTCGTAAAATGCACACTGAGGCCGAAATCTTAAAAAAATATATTTTTCACACGTTTTCGTGAGAAACAAACAGAAAATCGCTAATTACTGCTGAACTAAGCGTTATACAAAAAAATCTTTGAAATAAGAGTTGTAGGTTTTTAAATTCTCTACAACTTTTATTATATAAATTTTTGCGCTAAAATTTATAATGAAGCCGTAATCTTAAAAAAACTATTTCTTACGTGAAAACAGCCTCACCGAGAATTTCAGCAAACATGACGCCTACCCTATCTTGTAGAGCATAAAAAATTGAGTAAACCAGGCGATTTAAAAAAAAAATCGTAGGACCAGTTTTTGAGAAAATCGCAAAAAAGTGAAAAATTATACGAATAAACTACTACTTCCGGTTGACTGATTTTGATAAAAATGTTCGTGTCGGGTATGGTAGTGGTATGTAACTTAAGTTTCAAGTTTCAAGTTCGTACAATGTTCCGTTCTTGAGATATTCTGTTCACACACACACGCGCACGCGCGCACACACACACACACACACACACACACACACAGACCAATCGCTAAAAACATGTTTTTGGATTCAGGGGGTCTGAAAACGTGTAGATCCGGTGAAAACTCGATTTCGAAAAATCGACATGAAAACAATAATTTCCTCCCTATATATTCATATAGGCAAGAGAAAGTAATAATATCAGCGTATTCTTCATACGAAACCCAGTAAGGCATTTTTTAGTTCGCGATTTCTACTTATAAGATGCTAACAATATCGAGACTATTCAACAATTGAAGTTTTACCAATTTTTGACATGTCATGTATAAATTTCCTAATAAATTAAAAAAATCTGGTGAGAAACACTCACACAACTTTATCTTGCCAATGCAAATAATGAACAACATAATCTAAAATTAGTAATAAAAAATTAGAAATAAACAAAAAACTAACCTCAATAAACATAACCTAATTTTAATCATAATTGAAAGACGCAAAATGAAAATCAACCTGTTTGGCTTAAAAATACGGATAATCACTCTTTCACGCTAAATTAGGCTCTGTAGAGAAAATGCTCTAAATAAAAGTTGTAGATCTTTTAATTTCCTATAAATTTTATTATACTTTTTGACGTAAAATGCATAATAAAGCTGAAATCTTGAAAAAATTGATTTTTTTTACACGATTTCGTAAGAAAAAACAGAAAATCGCTAATTACCGCTAAACTAAGCGGTACAAAAATGTCCGAAATAACAGTTGTAGAATTTTTAATTTTCTACAACTTTTACTAGATAAATTTTCGCACTAAAATGCATATTAGTGCAATCTAAATAAAAACAATTTTTTACGAGAAAACAGCCTCACCAAGAATTTCAGCAGACATGGCGCCTATCCTATCTTGTAGAGCATAAAAAGTTTAGTAAATGAGGCGTTTTTAAAAAAAATCGTAGAAGCCATTTTTGAGAAACTCCCAAAAAAGTGAAAAATTACACGAATAAACTACTACTTCCGGTTGAGCGATTTTGATAAAAATTTTCATGTCGGGTCCTCTAGTGGTATCTAACTTAAGTTTCAAGTTTCAAGTTCGTATAATGTTCCGTTCTTGAGATATTCTGTTCACACACACACACACACACAGACCAATCGCTAAAAACATGTTTTTTGGGTTCAGGGGTCAGAAGACGTGTAGATCCGGTAAAAAATCGACATGAAAACAATACTTTCCTACCTATATATTCATATAGGCAAGAGAAAGTAAAAATCAATTTTTAAAACTGAAGAACGTTTGTTCTTTCTCTCTTAAAGTAATCTAATACTGTAGTATCACTTACGTCTTTGCTACTGAATTATCTACTTTTACTTTTTTACTTTCTCTTGCCTATATGAATATATAGGAAGGAAAGTATTGTTTTCATGTCGATTTTTCGAAATCGAGTTTTCACCGGATCTATACGTTTTCAGACCCCCTGAACCCAAAAAACATGTTTTTAGCGATTGGTCTGTGTGTGTGTGTGCGTGTGTGTGTGTGTGTGTGTGTGTGTGTCTGTGTGTGTGTGTCTGTGTGTGAACAGAATATCTCAAGAACGGAACATCGTACGAACTTAAAACTTGAAACTTAAGTTACATACCACTACCGGACGCGACACGAACATTTTCATCAAAATCGGTCAACCGGAAGTAGTAGTTTATTCGTATAATTTTTCAGTTTTTTGCGATTTTCTCAAAAACTGGTCCTACGATTTTTTTTAAAATCGCCTATTTTACTCAATTTTTTATTCTCTACAAGATAGGGTAGGCGCCATGTTTGCTGAAATTCTCGGTGAGGCTGTTTTCACGTAAAAACGTTGTTTTTTTAAGATTACGGCTTTAATATAAATTTTAGCGCAAAAACTTATATAATAAAAGTTGTAGAGAATTGAAAAACCTACAACTTCTGTTTCAAACATTTTTTTGTATAACGCTTAGTTTAGCGGTAATTTGCAATTTTCTGTTTTTTTTCTCACGAAAACGTGAGAAAAATCGATTTTTTTAACATTTCGGTCTTAGTATGCATTTTACGACAAAAGTGTATATAATTAAATTTATAGAAAATTAAAAGATCTACAACTTTTGTTTAGAGCATTTTTCTCTACAGAGCCTAGTTTAGCGTGAAAGCGTGATTTTCCGTATTTTTAAGCCAAACTGAGTTCAATTGTCATTTTGCGTCATTCACTCATGATTAAAATAAGGTTATGTTTTTGAGGTTAGTTTTTGTTCATTTCTAATGTTTTAATACTAATGTTAGGTTTATTGTTAATTATTTGCATTGGCAAGAGAAAGTTGTGTGAGTGTTTCACACCAGATTTTTCTTTCATGGAAATACTTATTTTTACTTTCTCTTGCCTATATGAATATATAGGAAGGAAAGTATTGTTTTCATGTCGATTTTTCGAAATCGAGTTTTCACCGGATCTATACGTTTTCAGACCCCCTGAACCCAAAAAACATGTTTTTAGCGATTGGTCTGTGTGTGTGTTTGTGTGTGTGTCTGTGTGTGTGTGTGTGTGTGTGTGTGTGTGTGAACAGAATATCTCAAGAACGGAACATTGTACGAACTTGAAACTTGAAACTTAAGTTACATATCACTACCGGACCCGACACGAACATTTTCATCAAAATCGGTCAACCGGAAGTAGTAGTTTATTCGTATAATTTTTCAGTTTTTTGCGATTTTCTCAAAAACTGGTCCTACGATTTTTTTTTAATATCGCCTGGTTCACTACATTTTTTATGCTCTACAATATAGGGTAGGCGCCATGTTTGCTGAAATTCTGCTTGAGGCTGTTTTTACGTAAAAACATTTTCTTTTTAAGATTGCGGCTTTAATATGCATTTTAGCGCAAAACGTTATATAATAAAAGTTGTAGAAATTGTAAAATTCTGCAACTTTTATTTCCAACATTTTTTTGTATAACGCTTAGTTTAGCGGTAATTAGCGATTTTCTGTTTTTTTTCTCACGAAAAGTGAGAAAAATCGATTTTTTTAACATTTCGGTCTTAGTATACATTTTACGACAAAAGTGTATATAATTAAATTTATAGAAAATTAAAAGATCTACAACTTTTGTTTAGAGCATTTTTCTCTACAGAGCCTAGTTTAGCGTGAAAGCGTGATTTTCCGTATTTTTAAGCCAAACTGAGTTCGATTGTCATTTTGCGTCATTCACTCATGATTAAAATAAGGTTATGTTTTTGAGGTTAGTTTTTGTTTATTTCTAATATTTTATTAATAATGTTAGGTTTATTATTAATTATTTGCATTGGCAAGAGAAAGTTGTGTGAGTGTTTCACACCAGATTTTTACATTAAAAATTGTGTTACCATGTATTGCAGGGACTTTCTGTGTGATTTGAATTTTTTTTCAGTTCTGTTTTGTTTCGGTGAAATAAAAACCTTTTTTACGTAAGTTGTATTTGTTTTTTATTGGCCTTTTTACATAATTCTCTTCATAATTAAATTCTCTACAAGTGTTTTTATAAAGATTACGTGTCTGTTACCCATTTAACAAAGTTAATGTACTTTAAACTCAAAGAAAACTGTTTTTCGAGACCAAATTTGGTGTATCTCATCAGATATCTCAAAAAATTTTCCCATAACGGGCAGGTGGAGTGTTAAAGTAATTACACTCGATCTGTTGGTTCCAGGGCTAAAAGAAATAGTTGTTTCTTATCAATGGTTAACTTATATGACTGAAGCATTTAAGAACAGAAAAGGTAGAGGTGTAAAAGACACTACTCAGAGTTATCTCCTCTGAGAGTAATGAATTTCACTATACAGCCAGACCCTTTGGTGAACGAAGTAAAAGTGTCATTTGTAGGAGAAAAGTAGGTGCTTTTCGGAAGGCCTGGCATGCTGATAACTCTTTCAACTCAGTGAGGAAGGTAAACCACCACACTCCTTGTTTTTACTAATTAAAACCTCTAGAGGTTCAAACCAGCCTTTCGGCTGTTGACCTGAACAACAACAACACATCTCAAAAACTACTCTAGTTACAGACCTGGAACCTAATTTATTCAATTTTCCAGCTCATTTTACATAAAATCTATTTAGTTTTAAAACTTAATTAACGTTCTAAAAAATTCTGTAGGGCTTCATTTATCGGTTGAACTGAAACCCGGACGAAAATTTTCACCAGCTGTAACTCGCTAACGAAGCGATTCCAGACCTATATTTATAATTTTTTTTTTTTTTAATTCATAATATGTGCACCTTGCAATCTATTCAATTCAGAACAGTAAGCAACCCCATGACCCAATGAGATGAGGATGATATGTATGACGTGTAAATGAGGTGTAGTCTTGTACAGACCCAGGTCGACCATTCCTGAGAGAGTATGGTTAATTGAATCCCAACCATCAAAGTACACCGGCAACCACTATCTAGTATTCAAATCCGTATAAAAGTAACTACCTTTACTAGGATTTGAACCAGGAACCTCCGTCTCCGAAAATCAGCTGTTAAACAGCTGATTTTGGCGACGACTTTACCTCTAGACCAACCCAGTGGGTTTATATTTTTATAATGAACTTTTTTTCTTAGTTTTTAATGTAGATTTACCTCCCGAAGTATCTCAGTTTCTTCGTGACTTACGCTATAAAAAATTTGAAAATCTTTTTGAACCACCCTTTACAAGTGGTTACACCTTTGAAAATATGAAATCAAAACATAATTACCAATATCTATTATTCTTATTGTTAGTAAAATAAACTAAATTACAATAATTTTTACAGTTATCTTAAAGTTTACTGTAAATTGTATATTGAACAATGTATATTACCATACATTAAAGACCTCTATGATACGGTAATAATATATTCAATCAGCCAATTTTACAAACAAACCTATCAAATTTTATCCCTTCC
This sequence comes from Catonia carolina, assembly GCA_035578175.1. Taxonomy (NCBI): domain Eukaryota; kingdom Metazoa; phylum Arthropoda; class Insecta; order Hemiptera; family Achilidae; genus Catonia; species Catonia carolina. The sequence continues at coordinate 277,105 of JAQMRL010000023.1, read as the reverse complement.
ATAACTAAAAATATTTAATGAAATTGAAATACCTTAGGTAAAATTTTAGTATAAATACACTTGAACAAACCATAAGAATCATTACAGTGACCTGTGCGTTTTGGAAAACATTAAAAAGTAAATTTACTTTAAAGTGTAAAAATTCGTTTGTATTTCTTCAAGTTTTCAAGTATTACTTCAAGTAAAATAACTTCTTCAGTTCGATATTACAAATATTTTAGTAAGTATAAATTAATTTTTTAATTAATTACGTAATTACGTTCTTTTGCCTTATATAAATATATAGGGATAAAATTTATTTCTATGTCATTTTTTCCAAATCGAGTTTTCACCGGAAATATTCACCTGATGAAATTTGTGGAGGGCGTGCTCTCGTAGTAAAAAAAGTATTTTTTGGAGTTTGCGGTCTTAATATGCATTTTAGCGCAAAAGTGTAGGTAATTAATTAGAGTTGTAAATAAATAGAAATCCTTCAACTTTTTTTGATCTTTTTTTCTTCATAGCTTAGTTTAGCGTCAGTTAGTGATCTTCCGTATTTTCTCATTAAAATCTTTATAAAATTGGTTTTTTTAAGATTGCAACCTTAGTATGCATTTTAAAAAACAAAATGTACATAATTTAAGTTGTAGGAAGTTAAAACAACAACTACTTTAATTTCAAGCATTTTTCAACAGAGCTTAGATTAGCGTCAATTAGTGAGTTTTCGTATTTTCAAGTTCAACATAGGTTGATTTTCTTAACTCTTGATTAAAATTTGGTTATGTATTTGAATTTACATTGTTTACTCATAATTAAACATAACAGGTTATATTTTCCATTTTTTTACATCGGCAACAAAAAGTCGTGTGAGTGTTTCACACCAGATTTTTAAGTAGAATAGATTTTACCAACTTTTTCTTTAACACTTATTCAGTTATACTGAGGTCGTATTCTCTTCGTTCTTAAATCATAAATTTAGTTCAAATTTTGCGTAGTTTTGTTCATAATTAATGGAGAATAGACCAGGCACAGGCTGAGACATATAATAATTTTATTACATTGATTAAGTCGAGAAAAAGTTGATTAAAAGTGAAAAAAAAAATTCTTTTTAAATTTTTTTTGTAGTTAAAAAAACATTTTTTTTTGCTTTTTTTAATTTAACAATTTTTTTAAATTGTTAATCAAGTATTTTGAAATTTGACTCTGTGGCAAAATACATTACAAAAACATCAATTATTACTTTCTCTTGTCCTATATGAATATAAAGGAAAGGAAAGTATTGTTTTCATGTCAATTTTTCACCGGAAACACGTTTTGGGATCCCTGAACCCAAAAAAGACATGCTTTTAGCGATTGTTCTATTTATTTATTTATTACTAAAAACAAATACAATAACCTCTTATCCTAGCTTATTTGCTAATACCCGCATAATGTCTAGTCTGTGCGCGGGTATGAGTTGTTATATGCTAAGCTTGTTAACATTTACATGAAATTTACGTAAAGAAAGAAGGAGCAAAATTTACAAAAAAAATTCCCAACATAAAATAATATACAAATATTATTATATTATTTAATAATAAAACAATATAGGGGCCTAAATAATTTCCTAAAAAAATAAAATAGAATCTCCTAACATAACTTGATAATAAATTATTTATAATATTATTATTATTACAATATTAACAACAAATTCATTAAATTCCTGTCAGTAAATAACTTTATCAATTTTTAACTTTCAACTTTTAATTTTCCTTTTCTACAATATATACAATATAATTTGATCAAATATACGAACTATTATTTTCAGTAAGTATCAAATGTGAAAAATATCAAAATATTAATTTATTATTGACCCACCGGGTTGGTCAAGTTAGAAGTATTTTTTTTTTTTATTTTTTTTTTTTTGGCTTAACGTCCGACTGTTATGCAATTACTGCTAATGCAGACGGTGAAGGATGAAATTAATTTTTGTAACGTATGAAAATATGCCATGCCTGAATGGGATTCGAACCCAAGACCGCATGATGAGAGGCGAGCAAGTTAGAGGTAAAGTCGTCGCAGTGAATCAGCTGTTTAACAGCTGATTTTTGAAGACGAAGGTTCCTGGTTCAAATCCTAGTAAAGGTAGTTAATAATTTTTATACGGATTTAAAGACTAGATAGTGATAACGTGTACTTTGATAGTTGGAGTTCAATTAACCATACCTCTCAGTAATGGTCGGCCTGGGTCTGTACAAGAACACCCTCATTTATACGTCATACACATCATTTTCATCTCATTGGGTCATGGGGTTACTTATTGTTCTGAATGGAACAGATTGTAACGTACACATATTAGTAAAGGTAACGGCATGTCTGTTGAAATTTTTGGTGGCTGTGCTCTCGTGATAATTTTGTTTTAAGATAGCGGGCTTAATATGCATTTACGGCAAAAGTGTATATACTTCTATAAACACTTTTATTATTATTAATAATATTAATATGATAGTGTAAGTAAAGGTAATATTAAAGTTGTAGTAAATTAAAAAACCTACAACTTTTATTTCAAACATTTTTTCCACAGTTTAGTTTAGTATCCATTAGTGATTTTTCGTATTTTTAAGTCTAACAGAGGTGGATTTTCATTTTGCATCATTTACTCATGATTAAAATTAGATTATGTTTTCACATAGGGTATTGTTTAATAAGGATTAATATAGGTTATATTTTTCATTATTTACAATGACAAGAGAAAGTCATGTGAGTGTTTCTCACCAGATTTTTTTTTTTAATTAATGTAGTTTATTGTTTTATCTTTCCAGATTTGAAAAATCAAAGCTTAAATAAAAGATGGGTACTAAATCACTGCCGCTAATTCTAATCGCCGCAATTGCTACAGTGATAATTATTCCTCAAGCTAAAAGTAAGTAACTATTTCAAAATTTATAAATACACTTTAAATTATTGCAAAATGATAACATCATACCATTGCCGTCAGACGTAAGGTATTCACCTAGACTGATGACTTACACGGAAAGAATACATCTGGACGAAACGTAGACAGTTGGGCATTAATTTACATCAGTTGAATTGGTGGCTAGACTGAAAGTCACGTCTTTCTCTGACAGGTAAATTGTTTCTTTATAAAACAATAATAAAACCAGTACGGATGTACGAAATTGAACTGTAGGGATCGCCAGTTCATCTAACGTTGCCATCCTCCAGCGTTTTCAATCTAAGATTCTTCGAATTATTACTGACTCCCCTTGGTTCATAACCAATCACGTAATATGACTTACATATAAACACTGTTCTAGACGAAATAACGACACCGCAACAAAAAATACCAAAACGCAATTATTGAACGTCATCAAAACCTTTGGCAATTAACCTCTTGGATAATAGTGACCACTGCCACAGACTGAAACGTTTAAAAATGTAAATTTACTCTACAGACAAAATTAGAAATTAACAGCGTCGACTGACAATAATTTTAAAATGTTATACTTATTATAAACTAGCTAAAATACCCGTTTTTCGAACTGTTTTCTTGGTGCTGTGGACGGTCTGTTGCTGTAACGAGTTCGATTTCTGTCAGGTCTGATATTCTTTAATTATTCATTGTTATCTACCTCCTTTCAATGTCAGCATTAATATTTATGAAAAAAGCCAGTTGGACGTAAAATAAAAGGAAGATCATGGTGTTTTTAAATTACGATACGCAGCGCTTTATTTTTTTCAGGAGCGTAGTAAATTTTTAATTTCCAAATAATGTAATAATTACTTTAGTTAATGAGAATTAGCCTGTACTGAGATATGATATATCTCATTCATGTTAACTCAATAACCTGTTGAGATGCTAACCGTAGCTCATGTTCATCAACAGACTCCTCGATCTCGCGAAGTTGTGAGGGTCTCTCCCTGCCACCCTCCAGACGACTGGAACGGACTTTAGAACACTCAACTTCTGCAAATAGAGAAGCCTGGCGGACTCGTTGAGACACCAGTCTTTCGTTACATTGTTCTACGGGTTCAATTTGGGGGGCATGGCTAACCCTCTCTCGATTTGTTTTTAGCCTTGATGTGGTAGCTTCATGGCTCTCTTTAGGCCTGTTTAATTTTATAACTTTGGTACGTCTTGTAACTTTGGTTAAGTATGACCTCTTCCAGAAAGCATAATTATCTTCGTAATAAAAAAATATAGCGTACCTAGTTAAGAGATATCTAGAAGTAAAGAAAACGAACTAAATATAAGAATACCAGAACTTGTAAAAACTTCAAAACCTCTAAACAATAAATAAGGATTAAATAAGACATAATTGAAAGAATCGAAACATAATGTGTACAAGAGTAATGCAATTTTTATCGAGGCTGCGACCCCTAGACAGCCAGTATTGTTTACTGGTGGTCAGAGGTATGTGTATGGTCCACACATCCAGACCCAAACAGATTCAACAAAAATATCTTCAAAAAAATTAATTTGTATTATTTTACATAAATAAATCTATAAAAGGACATGTCCTGACTGATTCATTTATAGATCGACGCACAGCCGAAACTACTGACGCTAGAGACTTGAAATTTGGAAGTTAGCTTTGTTATGTTGTGTAAGCACGCACTAAGAAGGATTTTGCAAAATTTTGATTTCTAAGGAAGAAACCGCAAAAATCCCCCCCGCTGATGCGAGGATGCGGAATCAGCGCGAAGCGCTACACTTATGTAGTGGCTGGTTCTCCGACACACATTTACCGCCTCCATAGGCACATTCCATAGCATACCAGATTTAGCACTAAATGAATAAAATGATTAAACGATAGAATTAAATGATTTGAACAGGCTATTTATAAAAATTTTCAACTATTTCCGTTTTGTTGATTAAATAAATTTGATTGCAAATCTATTACGTAAAATCCTAATAAAGGATTTTGCAAAATTTTGATTTTAAAGAGTAGAAATCGCAAAAATTTCGTCTCATAAGAAATACACAGAGGTAGCCTATACTTATGTATATGATTCGTTCACAACAGTAACAGTCGGCCTACACCGGATATTAAAACTCACATTTTCATTTCGATTCATATCGTACGTAAATAGCAGATCAATTACAAAACTATAGCTATTTTCTCAGAAGTTGAATTGACTTTAACAACAATTTTAATCTATGTTTTACTTTTGTCACTCTGGATGTTGTATTGTACGTAGTGTCTTTTGACCTAACACTGGATTTACATTTTAAACAGAATTAATTCCAGAATTGTTGTAATTAGCATAATAAGTGATATGTTTTTTATGCTTTATAGTATTATTACTTATTATGCAAGACACGAATCTCATTGCTTAGGTCACACAATGTATTTGACTGACATTGTAAAAATGATTTTTGCAACCGAACAATTAAAATTTAATTTAAAAAAATGTGTCTCAACTAATTCAGTAAAATGCATACGGTACAGTTATTGTCTTAAATCTAACTTAAATTACAATAAAACAGGCAGCTATTTATGTAAATTCAGGCAGTATGCTATAATAATCCTTCTCTTTTTCATTTTTTCACCATAAGGGTCGATTCACACACATCCGTCACGTCACGTCTCAGTTCCGTCATTCCGAGAAGTATCAGTCACAGAAAAATATTCTTTCTTGAAAAATTTTAATGACATTGTCTACACTGAGCACCGGCACTGTCCCGAATCCGTCGCGTCAGTCTTGTCGCCGTCACCGAACCGTCAACACGATATTTTTTCTCGACTATATTTTGTTTTTTACGGACGTGTTTGTCTCTATGTAAAATGACTGAATGGAGTTTGACGGAAGGAAAACTGATGTACATGTGTGAATACTGTCATCATTTTTGACTTCGAGTGGTCGTGCCAGTTCCGTTTCGGAACGGTGACGTGCTGATGTGTGTGAATTGTTCTTTATTCATAATTCCAAAAAATTATATTTGTGACTTAAGTTATTAGCAAATTAAAATACAGAATCATTGTCTTAAAATTGCAAGGTCGAAGCCACGACGGGGCGCTATCTATTATTTAAAAAGAGATGTCCTGATTCAACTTAAGTTTTCTAAGCTGTCGCTAAGAAAGGATTTTGCAAAATTTTTATTTTAAATGGTAGAATTCGCAAAAATACCCTCCCATAAAAAATACAGAGAGTATACTTAAACAGCTGATTCTTTGTTTACTTTTGCGTGGGTGAAGCCACGACGAGATCGCTAGTTTATTATAATAAACAATGAAAACACATGTTTTGAAAATTTATTCACACAGTCTGGAAGTAAAATTCAATTGTAGGACATTTAATTTATTCGCTACAGAGGAATAAAAATTTCTGAAGATTTACTAATACAAACCTGTGAGTAAAATTGAACTGTAGGACATTTTTTAATTATTATTAAAAATTTTATTTTTAAAAATTTCTGAAGATTTACTAATACAAACCTGTGAGTAAAATTGAACTGTAGGACATTTTTTAATTATTCGCTACTATATTGCTATATAATAGCAATGAAAATTTCTGTTTTGATACCGTTAAATGAAAGGAAAATCACATTAGTGGACACAATGGATAACTACTATAACTAACTCTAAAAGACCACGGTGATTCATTTTTGACGATGTGACCGAGAATGGGTGTGTCGTGTGTGGTAGGGTATTGTTGTGGAATGGGTAGGGTAGGTAACTGAATAGAGCTCCGGAATAGATACGGGTTTTACCGGCGTGTAGGCCTATGTTTATTGTTGTTTATTTTGTATGTTAATTATAAAAAATATTCATATGTTTATTTTTATAAAATTAGTAATATCTCCGTTATTATGCATGAAAATGAAAAACTTCACATAATAAAACTTATTTGTCTTATTTGATTTGAAGGGGCTTATTGGATTTATAGGGCTTATTGGATTTTTCAGGTAACTAAATAGAGCTCCGGAATAGATACGGGTTTTACCGGCGTGTAGGCATATGTTTATTGTTGTTTATTTTGTATGTTAATGATAAAATATTGATATGTTTATTTTTATAAAATTGGTAATATCTCCGTTATTATGTATGAAAATGAAAAACTTCACATAATCAAACTTATTTGTCTTTAAACTTATCGTAATTTTGAATACGTAAATTTTTGGATACATACACTTTTAACGGAGATATTCGTAGTTTTTTGTTTACCTCCCCTCTGAACTCTCTCATCCATTCATTATATTAAAAAACTGTATAGCCTATTTTCATTTTGGTTATATCCAAAACCTTAATTACAAAATTCATTGAATTTGGTTCAGCGATTCTTGCGTGATACCGTAACAACACAAAGACAAGCAATCAGCTGAACTTGTTTTTAGTGTTTACTTGGTAGATTTTGCGTAGAAACAAAATTTGGGGATTTTGAAAAATTGTACAGACAAAATCTAGCCTATATCAATTTTATTTACATAGGCTAGATGGAACCTGACCAACACTGACAATTAATTATTAAATTGTAATTGCGCCAGTGGGCGTAATCTCCATCAAGGTTTATTATCTAATGGCAGAAAATTAACTTATAGTTAAATGCTTTAACTGAATGTAAGTAGTACAATTAAAAAGATATAAAAAAATTACTTAGCCTCCATGTAAAACGTAAATATTTGTTTATTCTAATATAAGGCTATAAATAACTTGCATTCGTTTCTTTATTTGTACGAGTTAATCTCAGAAAATACCAAAATATTTTAAAAATTCTTTCACTACAGAGGTCTTAAACATGGAAACTGGAGATAGTAACATATTAGGTGTACATTTTAAGGACAATAATAAACAGATAATTATTTTTGTTTTGTTTTACGTCCGACTTTTTTGCAATTACAGTAAATGCAGACAATGAGAAGAGAACTACATGAAAGTGAGTGTTGAAAAAATGCCAGATCTGACCGGAAATCTAACCCGGTACACCGGTGTAGAAGCCAGTTGCGCTAACCACTACACCAGGTGCCGGCCAAATAAACAGACAAATTTGGCGGCCTTCATTTCGAGGAACTATTATTTCAAACTGTTGAAAGTTTTTGTTTCTAAATAATAAAGTTATATTATTATTTGTTTCTTTTCAGGTTCCGATGTAGCAAAAACCAGAATAGTTAGACAACTCAACAACTTTCAAGGTTTCACCGATCCTAGCAAATTCCAAGAAAATTTTAGTCCAGATAAAGTCACATCTAATTTCCCAGCTGCAGGACAATTTTCTTCAATGTTCCCAGGTGGTAGTGGAGGCTCCGGGGGCAGCTCCGCAGAAACTCCAGCTGCAAGTGAAGTAAAATATAGATATGCTAGACAATTAGATAATTTCCAAGGGTTTACTGACCCGAGTAAATTCCAAGAAAATTTCAGCCCTGACAAAGTCACATCTAATTTCCCAGCAGCTGGTCAATTTTCTTCAATGTTCCCAGGAACTGGCGGTGGTGCTGGAGGTAGTGCTGGTGCATCTCCAGCTGCAAGTGAAATAAAATACAGATTTGCCCGACAGTTGGACAATTTCCAAGGTTTCACTGACCCAAGCAAATTCCAAGAAAATTTCAGCCCTGACAAAGTCACATCTAATTTCCCAGCAGCTGGCCAATTTTCTTCAATGTTCCCAGGAACTGGCGGTGGTGCTGGAGGTAGTGCTGGTGCATCTCCAGCTGCAAGTGAAATAAAATACAGATTTGCCCGACAGTTGGACAATTTCCAAGGTTTCACCGACCCAAGCAAATTTCAAGAAAATTTCAGCCCTGACAAGGTAACCTCTAATTTCCCGGCAGCCGGTCAATTCTCATCGATGTTCCCAGGTAGCAGTGGTGCCGGAGGCAGTTCAGGATCTTCGCCAGCCGCAAGTGAAATGAAATTCAGATACGCCCGACAATTAGATAACTTCCAAGGTTTTACCGACCCAAGCAAATTCCAAGAAAATTTCAGCCCTGACAAGGTCACATCTAATTTCCCCGCAGCTGGTCAATTCTCATCGATGTTCCCAGGTAGCAGTGGTGCCGGAGGCAGTTCAGGATCTTCGCCAGCCGCAAGTGAAATCAAATACAGATACGCCCGACAGTTGGACAACTTCCAAGGTTTCACCGATCCAAGCAAGTTCCAAGAAAATTTCAGCCCTGATAAGGTCACCTCTAATTTCCCCGCAGCTGGTCAATTCTCATCAATGTTTCCAGGTAGCAGTGGTGCCGGAGGCAGTTCAGGATCTTCGCCAGCCGCCAGTGAAATGAAATACAGATACGCCCGACAATTAGATAACTTCCAAGGTTTCACCGATCCAAGCAAGTTCCAAGAAAATTTCAGCCCTGACAAAGTCACATCTAATTTCCCCGCCGCTGGTCAATTCTCATCGATGTTCCCAGGTAGCAGTGGTGCCGGAGGCAGTTCAGGATCTTCGCCAGCCGCCAGTGAAATGAAATACAGATACGCCCGACAATTAGATAACTTCCAAGGCTTCACCGACCCAAGCAAATTCCAAGAAAATTTTAGTCCAGACAAAGTTACATCTAACTTCCCAGCCGCAGGTCAGTTTTCTTCAATGTTCCCCGGTAGCAGTGGTGCTGGAGGCAGTTCAGGATCTTCGCCAGCCGCCAGTGAAATTAAATACAGATACGCCCGACAATTAGATAACTTCCAAGGCTTCACCGACCCAAGCAAATTCCAAGAAAATTTTAGTCCAGACAAAGTTACATCTAACTTCCCAGCTGCCGGTCAGTTTTCTTCGATGTTCCCAGGTAGCAGTGGTGCTGGAGGCAGTTCAGGATCATCGCCAGCCGCAAGTGAAATAAAATACAGGTATGCCCGACAGTTGGACAACTTCCAGGGCTTCACCGACCCAAGCAAATTTCAAGAAAATTTTAGTCCAGACAAAGTTACATCTAACTTTCCAGCCGCAGGTCAGTTTTCTTCGATGTTCCCAGGTAGCAGTGGTGCCGGAGGTAGTTCAGGATCATCGCCAGCAGCAAGTGATATTAAATACCGATACGCCCGACAATTGGATAACTTCCAAGGTTTCACCGATCCAAGCAAATTCCAAGAAAATTTCAGCCCTGACAAGGTCACATCTAGTTTCCCAGCTGCCGGTCAGTTTTCTTCGATGTTCCCAGGTAGCAGTGGTGCTGGAGGCAGTTCAGGATCATCGCCAGCAGCAAGTGAAATTAAATACAGATACGCCCGACAATTGAATAACTTCCAAGGTTTCACCGACCCAAGCAAATTCCAAGAAAATTTCAGCCCTGACAAGGTCACATCTAATTTCCCAGCTGCCGGTCAGTTTTCTTCGATGTTTCCAGGTAATAGTGGTTCTGCCGGTGCCACAGCTCCAGCTGAAGGTTCGTCATAAGAAATGCCAGTTGAAAACGCTTAAAGTTTCGTTACAAATTAATTATTGAAGAATTTAGTTATAATTTACATGTAAATACTATTCTGTACTCACGTAATTGTAGAATTTTTTACTTAATGTGTTAAAATTAAAATAATGTCCATTAATTTAAAGATTGTATTTTTATTTTATTTGTTTTACATCATTGTCCTGTAATATTGTTTTTTTTAAATATTTTTATAGAACACAGTCTTGCGATTTCACTGACTGTCGTAATTTTGACAAGAGTTTTCAATTGAAGAAGTTTCGATTGATGTATTTCAATAACCGAATAGTTGTTTATGTTGTATAAAATTTAATGTTGAACTTTTACAGTACACCGAGGACATCAGGTCAGCTAACATTAACAACAAACCGTTGTATATATATCTGTTCAACACGCGCCAAATAAGTAACTTCAGCAACAAGTAAAGACAAAATTTGGCGGACGTTTTAAAATTTAATCAGTTAGGTACTTATAAAAAAAGCTAAAAGAAGTTAAACACAGGTGGGTTTCTCAAACAACCCGCTAGGAGGTTTTGTAGCTAGATTTATGTAGTCCCTAAATTAAAAAGTAATACAAAAATAACAAGATATTCAATCTTCGTTGTTTTCCGTCACTTGAGAAACTATGTCTATGTTAGTTATTTCGCTACACACAGCCTTGGTCCAAGTTGACATGGCCTCTTATGATATTTATGGATCAGAAATGGTCTCCTAATTTTCGGCAGAATGCTCATGATCAATTTCATCTTAGTTGTTCCTACAGTTTACTCCTTCAGTGTCTTCCTTTACAAATCCCACGTTTTGAAAACATTTCATAGTGGTTATCTCAGTAACGTTGTTCCATGCTTACACATTCTTGGAGAATGAAGAGTGATAAAATGTCTTATTCCAAAATCTCCTATGCAAATGAATTCAGCTGAAAAGTCTCGTGAACAGTTTTCACCGCAATTCTATATAAGTAATCGTGCAAGAATTCGTACGGTAACTGAATGGTTATCTCCCGGGATCTGATTAAGATCCATGCAGTTTAGTACCCTTCTGTAAAAATTTTAATCATTTAAGTATGGCTGTATGAATTTTATTGTTGTAGAGTTCATTCTTTGGCAATTTATGACGGTCTTTTTAAACCTGCAATAAGATTCAAAAGTTTATTTTTTAACACAAGTTATGATTTAATTTAAATTTCGAAGTGCACTAATAACAGAAATTTGTTTAAAATCGTTAGAAAATTCTTAAGACTGCATAAAATATATATTACTAACTTAAAAATTGATGGTGAAAAAAATGTCAGGTAAGGTTAGGACTATGAATTGGAAAATCATTACTGAAAAATCCCAATAGATTGTATTTGCCATGGTAGTAGACCCAGGACACAATTGTACCGCAGTAACCCTCAAGAAAACTACCTACGGGGCCAAAACTGAACACTTGTGTTACAGTGCAGTACTTTTGGTTAACAAGATAATTCTCTGGTGAATGGAGTAAACTGCAGGGGTGGAAGTCACCCTACTGTCATGTCTGTTGGAGAACAACTTATGTTACCCCTTCCTTACTTGGAGTACTTTATTCTATGACAGTTATTGGGTTAGGTTAGATTGACCCGTTTCTACGTACAGTACACGACACAAGATGCCCATACACTAGACAGTTTACACGTTCTCTACAATACAAGTGATGCATAATTGAACGGTAATCTCTCGAGAGTTAATTTTTTAGCAAAACAAAATCTGTCGTAAAACACTCACACGACTTTTACTTTCCATAGTATAATAAACAATATAACTTATGTTTAATAATAATAATTAGTAGGTAAACAATGTAAAATTAAAAACAACCTAATTTTAATCCTGAGTGAATGACGCTAAATGAAAATCAACCTCTTTTCAACTTCAAAATACGGAAAATTACTAATTGACGCTAAACTAAGCTCTGTAATAAAAAGTTGTAGGTATTTTAATTTTGAATAACTGTAATTATTATACACTTTTTCGTTAAATGCTTATAAGGCTGCAATATTTAAAAAAATCCCATTTTACCTATTTTTATAAGCAAAATAAAGAAAATCACTAAATGACGCTAAACTAAGCTCTGCAGAAAGAAACCTTGAAGTATAAGTAGGCCCACATAACCGGGATGTGCAACGTCATAGCTTTAGTATACTACCATGAACAAAACCATTTATCGCAACTCGATGTACCCTTCCGTAAACCGCTCTTCGTCCTCCACGCCAGGGCAATAGCATTGCTATTGCCCTGCTCCACGCTCTCTCGCTCTATCTATTTCCAAGAATTGAAAAGAAGCAATACGCACACCACAGACTACACACACACACACACACGCGCGCGCGCGCGCGCGCAAATATGTTCAACTCATGCTTTTCTTTTGTTATTGTTATGCATTTTTGTTTTGTTTGATACAATCATATTTTTGCTGTTTTTATTTTCTAATTCATATACATTTTTTGCCTAATACATATACAGATACAATTATATTTTTACTCTTACTATTAATTTTATTTTCTAAAGGAATGGGAAGGACGGGAGTCGTAGGATTATTAATCTAATTAATAACTAATATATTACTAATATAATTACCGTAATACTAATAACTAATAATACTAATTAAAACTAATTAATAAGAAAGTTATCTAAATAAATCAATAAATTAATTAATTAACTAAATTTGTAAGAAAACGTAAACTACAATTTAAATGTAATTATAAAAAAATAACTACTATTGGTACAAGAATCTAAACGGCAGAAGAGAAAGAGAGAGACGCAACTACAACGATATTAGGATAGCACTGACAAGACAGTGACAACAACAATGGAAGGCGGAATGTGTTAATAACGGGGCAGAGACAATGTTTTCAGGAACGCACGAAACTGCAGTCAAAATACCTCTACTCCTTTCTTTCCCCTTGTTTTTAACGGTCATTCAGCCCGGTTGTTACACGCGCGCAGCTATATGTGTTTTAGGTTTTTAGTTTTCTATAACTATGATCACTTTATGAATCACTTTTGCCCTAAAATGCATATTAAGGCCACAATCTTAAAAAAAACCATTTTTACACCGAGAGCACAGCCCCCAACAATTTCTGCAGACATGGCTCTTACCCTATGTAGTAGAACACAAAAATTATGTAAATTAGGCGATTTATTAAAAAAATCGTAGGAGCCGTTTTTGAGAAAATCGCACGAATAATTACTTTCGGTTGACGGGTTTTGATGAAAATTTTCATGTCAAATTCCCGTGTGGTACCTAACTTAAGTTCCAAGTTTCAACTTTGTACGATTATTCGGTTTTGAGATATTTTGTTTACACACAGACCAATCGGTAAAAACACGTATTTTGGGTTCAAGAGGGTTGAAAACTTGTATTGCCGTTAAAACTCAATTTAGAAAAATAGACATAAAACAATACTTTCCTTACCTTTGTTTTATAAAGGGCAAAAGAAAGTAAAAATATATAGAAAATTAGTATTGGGAAGATAGGGGAACGTGCGACCACCTTAATCGTGAAAATTTTAAATCGAATCACGTTGATTCGTATACGTTTGTTGGGACAAGTATATTTTAACCGTGTATGGAGTCCTTTATCCTTCATATCTTCGTTCATACTCAGCGTTACTTAGCGTCATCAAATTTTGTAAGAGTACAAAAGTGTGGGTGAGGTAGATAGATTTATTGTGAGGCTAAAGTGATGAACTAGATGACGACATTAATAAGGGTAGAAAATGGGATGGTCTACCTACCACCACATTTTTTAAAAGATGTTGAAGGGGTGACTTCTCATCCTTTTTCCTTCACTCATCCACCAATCGCCTTTTTTTCTTCAGAGTCCTTTCTATGAGATCTGACCAGATATTATTATTGTGCCAGATGACTGATGTTATATAAAACATCAGTCAAGTGTTTCTTACTTGGTTCGATTCTGTATTCGTAAGACTTATCAGGCTTTCCCTGAAATGGACGAAAAAATATACATTCAAATTATTTATCAAAAATCTGGTGTGAAATTTTGACACAATTATATTTTGCCAATGTAAATAATGACCAATATAACCTATTAATTCATGTGTAACCAATGTAAAATAAAAAATATCCTAATTTTAATCACGAGTGAATGACGCAAAACAACCTCTGTTTATAACGTAAAATCCCTAATTGACGCTAAACTAGGTTATGAAGAAAATACGCTTCAAATAAAATTGGTAAAGTTTTAAATTTTCTATAACTTCGATTATTATACACTTTTGTTATGAAAAGATTACAATGTTTAAAACTCCCTTTTTACCGATTTTGTTAAATAAAATAACAGAAAATCACTATTTGACGCTAAATTAAGCGTTGTAGGAAAAGATGCTTGAAATAAAAGTTGTAGGTTTTTTTAATTTTCTACAACTTAAATATATATATGTGCTTTTGATCTGTTGTTTAGGTCATCAGCCGAAAGACTGGTTTGAACCTCAAGAGGTTTTACTAAGTAAAAACAAGGAGTGAGGTGGTTTACTATTGTCTTTCTCACTTAGTTGAAAGAGTATGCTTATCAACATGCCAGGCCTTCCGAAAAGCATCCACTTTCCACCCTGCAAATGACACCTTCACTTCATTCACCTCAGAGGAGATATCTCTTAGTGTCTTTTAAACCTCTACCTCTTCTGTTCTTAATAAGTTCAGTCATATAATTGGCTGACTATGTGATAAGAAACAAAACTATTTTTTGTAGCCCTGGAACCGACAGATCAAGTGCAATTAATTTAACAATCAACTTGCCCGTATGGGCAAGCTTTTTGATCTGAAATGCAAATTAGGACAGCAATCTTTAAAAAAAAATTTTAACGCAAATGCGCAGCCTAACCAATAAATTCAGCAAATAGTGCTTACCCATTTTAAGCAAAAAATTGCTAATAGCAGCTTACCAGGGTTTAATTTTATCTCTTATTCGGTATACCATATTACTTTCGGGTAGACTAATTCAACACAGAGTAACATAGAAAGAGTTTTTAAAATTCAGAAAAAAGCTATTAAATGTACTAACCCACCGGGTTGGTCTAGAGGTAAAGTCGTCGCCAAAATCAGCTGTTTAACAGCTGATTTTCGGGGACGAAGGTTCCTGGTTCAAATCCTAGTTAAGGTATAGGGTGATTCAAAAAGAGCGCCGGTTTTGATATATCAAATTAAGAGATTTATTTTATTGAAAAACTGAAAATAAATACATCAACAAGTTTATCTTACATTCCGATTTCATGTATGAAAAATGATGTCATGCATGTGTCCTCCTCTACTGCGCTGGCACGCATCAACTCTGTCCATGAAATTGGATATTACTGCACGACAAGTTTCGACTTCCATTTGCCCGATAACCCGTCGAATTTCCTCCTTCAAGTCATTGATGTTTCGGGGTTTATTGGCATACACCAATGACTTCAGATGACCCCAAAGATGAAAGTCACAAGGCGTCAAGTCACACGACCTTGGTGGCCATTGATGGTCGGAATTACGAGAAATGATGCGATCCTGGAACAGTTCACAGAGCAACAACATTGTTTCTCGTGCAGCAACTGAATTTTATACGGGTGATATTGGAGATCGTACCGAAGAATTCTCCGTACAGAAGAACATCGTAAACCCAATTGTTGAGAACGGCGACGCAATGATTTTGCTGGGCTAACAGCCACACTGTCACGAACCAACGCAACGTTCTGCTCAGTTCGGCCAGAACGACGACGTCCAAAACTTTTAAGGTCGACTGTTGAATCCGTCTCAAAAAACTTTTTCATGAGCCTGCGAACTGTTGATTCATTCGGTGCTTCATTACGTCCTAGAGTACCACGAAGTCGCCTGACAGTAGCCGCATAACTCTCTCCACTCTGGTAAAATGTTTTGACGATTAACACTCGTTGTGCAATAGTAAACTTCTCCATGGTTAGACACAGACTGCGAGAGTACTACACTGCGAACAAGAGAAACTACAACTGAATCGTCAATCGGAATGTTCTCCGAAATAGAAATGAGGTCTAACAATGTTGCCAACCGATAAACAAAAATTTACCAGCCGTTTAAAAACCGGCGCTCTTTTTGAATCACCCGTTAGTTACTTTTATACGGATTTGAATACTAGACAGCGGTTACCGGTGTACTTTGATGGTTGGGGTTCAATTAACATACTCTCTCAGGAATGGTCGACCTGAGTGTGTACAAGACTACACCTCATTTACACGTCATACACATCATCTTCATCTCATTGGGTCATGGGGTTGCTTATTGTTCTGAATTGAACAGATTACAACGTACACAAACTAGGGATTACAAAAACAAGTGTACTATGGTAGGAGTCAACCACTTAACTTCAATGTAGATCATTATTTAAGGAACTTCAATTGCTTTCGGTTTGTTCTTTGTACATCTTTGAAGTAATAATGAAGAAAATCAAAATACCTTTTTACAGACTTTTAAATATACACAACCACTATACAAGAAACAGAAATGACTATTATGCTGCTAATCACTAAATTGTTTGAACGAAAACGTACTTAGGAAGGTAGAAAATACATCAATAAATCCCCAAAAGCTTTAAAAAGTTGTGATAACTTAAGTTTGTTTAAAAAAATACTTGATTGATGAAACATTTTACAGGATACAGGAATTCCTTCGTAAATAGTTTGTGGTTGAAAAGTATTTTATAAACTTTTAATAAAACGTTGAGGCATTAAAGACCAACTAAATTTAGAACTAGGAGACTACCAAGAGGGTTTTAAACCGTGGAGAAGTTGTGCTGATCCAATATTAACTCTAAAACTAACAAAGCAAACTGCAAATCCAAGCAACTAATAATCTCTTTTATTGACTTTAAAAAAACCTACGATTGTATCCACAGAACGTCTATGCTTAAAATCGTAAGATCAAAATGATCGAATGAACACTAACGAACACAAAATCTAAAGTCATCTTCAAACGAGAATTATCAGAAAGTTTCGACAAAAACAGGACTACGACAAGGCGATGGACAATTGCCTTTGTTCTTTAACTGCGCACTGGAGGTTGTCATGCGAGAGTGGTACAAACTGAATCCTAAGAACATCAGAATAGGATGGGAACATCAGATTAAACTGTCTAGGATTCGCGGACGATCTGGGCTTACAGGCAGAGAGTGTTAAAGAAGCTAGACACCAGATAGAAACCCAAGATTAATTAGGCATACTGGCAGAAAATCAAGCTAAAGAATATGAAAAAGAAAGAAGCTTTCTAAATTTGACTAAAGTGATCCATTGTGGTACTAAAAGACAAAAAACCCCTAGAGGCAAATTGTGTATTATTTTATAGAAATTGTTGAATGATTGTAATTGAACTGTTAAGTAATGTATTTAACATTATTGTTAAAATTGAGACTTATCAAACTTTTCTTGACGTCTCCTATATTCCCTTTTGGAGTCTCCTTGATGCAGTTAAAAAATAAAAAATAAAAAAAAAACATAATAGAATGTTTTACGACAATTTAAGAATTGTGTTGTGTTACGCGTATTATTCCATAACTTTTAGTGAATTTTTATCTGTACAGTTATATTTTGGCACTCAATGTGGGGTTAGATCTCCCAAATCAAAAAGTAATAATTTTATGTCAGTAAATTTTTACTTTCTCTAGAATTTTTGCCCATGGATATACAGGAAGGGAAAGTATTGTTTTGAAAAAACCATGTTTTAGCGATTAGTCTATGTGTCTGTTTGTGAACAAAGTATCTCAAGAATGAAATAGCGCACAAAGTTAAAAACTAGGAACTTAAATTAGGTACTACAAGGAAATCTAACACGAACATTTTCTTTAAAATCTGTAAATCGGAAGTTGTAGCTTATTTATACAATTTCAAACTTTTTGCAATTTTCTCAAAAACGGCTCTTAGGACGTTTTTTTACTTTCTCTTGCCCATATGAATATATAGGAAGGAAAGTATTGTTTTCATGTCGATTTTTCGAAATCGAGTTTTCACCAGATCTATACGTTTTCAGACCCCCTGAACCCAAAAAACATGTTTTTAGCGATTGGTCTGTGTGTGTGTATACAAAATATCTCAAGAACGGAACATCGTACGAACTTCAAACTTGAAACTTAAGTTACATACCAATACCGGACCCGACAGGAACATTTTCATCAAAATCGGTCAACCGGAAGTAGTAGTTTATTCGTATAATTTTTCACTTTTTTGCAATTTTCTTAAAAACTGGTCCTACGATTTTTTTTTTAAATCACCTGGTTTACTAAATTTTTTATGCTCTACAAGATAGGATAGGCGCCATCTTGGCTGAAATTCTTGGTAAGGGTGTTTTCACGTAAAAACTTTGTTTTTTTTAACATTACGGCTTTAATATGCATTTCAGCGCAAAAATGTATATAATAAAAGTTGTAGACAATTTTAAATCCTACAACTTTTATTTCAAACATTGTTTTGTATAACGCTTAGTTTAGCGGAAATTAGCGATTTTCTGTTTTTTCTCACGAAAACGTGTGAAAAATCGATTTTTTTAATATTTCAGCTTTAGTACGCATTTTACGACAAAAGTGTATATAATAACATTTATAGAAAATAAAAAGATCTACAACCTTTATTTAGATAATTTGTCTCTACAGAGCCTAGTTTAGCGTGAAAGTGTGATTTTCCGTTTTTTTAAGCCAAACTGAGTTCGATTTTCATTTTGCGTCATTCACTCATGATTAAGATAAGGTTATGTTTTTGAGGTTAGTTTTTTGTTTGTTTCTAATATTTTATTAATAATGTAAGGTTTATTGTTAATTATTTGGCAAGAGAAAGTTGTGTGAGTGTTTCACACCAGATTCTTTTCTATATGATAGGGTAAGTGCCCCATGTCAGCTGAAATTCTTGCTAGGCTATTGTTCTTGTGGTAATGTTTTTAAGATTGCAGCTTTAATATACATTTTACCACAAAATTGTACAATCAATAATAATGATAAAACTTCATTTTTTTCCTTATTTTTTACAATATCAACAAATAAACATGCTTTCCAAAAGCTTTAATTCATTTGCAACAATTCACATAATACGAGATAGAGGAAATTGATCTACCCAACTACAGCTAAAAGCCACGTTCTAGGGTAGGTGAAAATTATTTTTTTTAAGGTAGGTGATAGGTATATAATTAAAGTTGTAGGAATTAAAGAAACCTACAACTTTTATTTGAAACATTTTTTTTCTACAACGATTAGTTTAGCATCAATTAGTTATTTCCGATATTTTTCTCATAAATCGGTAAAACATAAGATTTTTTTAAGATTACGGCCTTAGTATACATTTTACAACAGAAGTGTAGATAAAAGTTATTGGAAATTTAAAAAAATCTAAAACTTATAATTCAAGAATTTTTGCTACAAAGCCTAGTTTAACGTCAATTAGTGATTTCCGTATTTTTAAGTTCTGCAGAAGTTGATTTTCATTTTTGGTCATTCACTCATTATTAAAATTAATTATGTTTTTCATTTTATATTTTTATATTGATCAAACATAGGTTATATTGTTCATTATTTACATTGGCCAGAGAAAGTCGTGTGAGTTTTTTACACCAGTTTTTTCTTTGCTATTACACTATTAGTTGTCCGTGAAACAGTTAGTGTGGTTTACAGCCGATTAATTGCTTACACCGATATTAAATCAAATCTATCGTTCTGACGTCAACCAAAACCTTATGATAGATCATACAACAAGGACTAAAGCGCATGCGTCATGAATGCACTAGAGATGTGACATCATTATCGATAACAGGCAATATAAAAAGTACTACTCCATACAGTACTGAAGAATTACCACCGCGGTACAAAAAAAGAAGAAAATGTGAGAGAGAATCTTGTTATCCCGCAACTACCCTCTTTGTACATCCCTTACTCATCCTGCTTCAACCCTACCACAATTTTAAGGACACTTACAAACCACTTAAATGCTAGCTAACACATCCTTTTTCACATTCTTTTGCCTTTCCTTCATCCCGTTCTCCCTTCCACATAAGTTTCATCATTTTGTACTCTTTGTATCACATCCCTTTATCATTTTATTCTCTTTACACTTACATTCTTATACCCCCATACCTCTTTGTTTTTAGATTTTAAACTTCAAACTACTCTCAATACTTTATAGTCTATCTCTTAACAACGTATCATCTACATGGAATTATTCATTACTCATCTCTCGAAAATTTAAATTCAAACTTCAAATTTAAATATGACTACTTATGATTATACATATTATACCATTATTTTAATCGCTATTATTTGTAGTTATTACATGACGTCTTTTTATAAATGATAAACTCATGTATTTTTAAAAAAGTTTTTGTTTTTCTCTAAACTTTTGGTATAATATTTACAAGTAAAATTATAAAATGTTTTAAAAATTAATCTAATAGAATTTTTTCAAGATACTTCAAAATTATTAAATAAATTTTACCTAAATCGGGTTGTGTCATTGTATGTCACGTGATATAACGAGGTAAGTGTATTAAATTTTGTTTTAATTATTTTTTAACAAATTTTAACTATGATAACTATCAATTTTTACTCTCTCTTGTCCTATATAAATATATATAGGAAAAGAGAGTATTGCTTTCATGTCGATTTTTCGAAATCGAGTTTTCACCAGGTATACACGTTTTCAGACCCACTGAACCCAATAAACATGTTTTTAGCGATTGTGGTTTGTGGGAGGTGTCTGTGTGTGTGTGTGTGCGCGCGCGCGCGCGTGTGTGTGTGTGTGTGTGATCAAAATATCTCAAGAACGTAAAATAGTATGGAAGTTGAAACTTGAAACTTGAGTTAAGAACCATAAGAGAACCAAAAATATCATTTTCATCAAAATCGGTCAACCGGAAGCAGTAGTTTATTCATGCTAATTTTTACTTTTTTGCGATTTTCTCAAAAACGGCTTCTGCAATTTTCTTTAATATCGCCTAATTTACTACATTTTCAAGCTCTGTTAGGTAAAATAAGCACCATGTCTGCTGAAGTTCTTGGGGAGGCTGTGCTCTCGTAGAAATTTTTCTTTTTAAGATTGCGGCCTCAATATGCATTGTAAAACATAAGTGTTTATAATTAAAGATGTAAAACATTTAAAACCCATTAACTTTTATTTCTAAGTTTTTTGCGTAACGCTTAGTTTAGCGACAATCAGTGATTTTTGTATTTTGTTGATCAAAATCAGTAAAAAATGTGATTTCTTAAGATTGCAGCCTAAGAATCAACTTCACGACAAAGTGTAATATTTAAAGTTATAGGAAATTAAAAAACTTCAATTTTTACAGAATTTTTCTTTACAGGGCTTAGTTTAAAGGCAATTACTGATTTTCCGTAAGTTAAAGTTCTAAAGATGTTGATTTTCTTTTTGCGTCATTTACTCATGATAAAAATTAGGTTATTTTTTTATTTTAAATTGTTTACTCATGATTAAACAAACTTATATTGTTCATTATTTACATTGTCAAGAGAAAGTCGTGTGAGTGTTTCCACCAGATTTTTACTTCATTTTGCTGCCTATGGTAATGTCGTTAATGTTTTCATGTCAGTTTTTGAGGTGGATTTTTCACCGGAATTACACGTTTCTGGTCCCCTGAGCCCAAAAAGCCATGGATTTACCGATTGATCTGTGAGTACATTTGTGTTAAAAACTAAGGTTTTAACAGAAATACACATTTTCTGGTTCCCTGAACACAAAATATAACCGATTGGTCTGGGTGTGAACAAAATAACTCAAAAAGAGAAAAAACTTACGAAGTTAATATTCACTTTCTCAGACTTTGTCAAAAAACGGCTCCAAAGATTTTTGTTAAAATCGGTTCATTTACTATTTGGTTTATTCTCTACAAAATAGAGTAAGCGGCATTTCAAGCTTTTTTACACTCCATAGTACAGCGGCAATTAGTGATTTTTCATATGTTACTCATGGAAATTGTTAAAGATTAGGGGTTTTGTAAGATTGCCGCCTGTGTAAATAATTTACCTGTGTAAAATGTGCATTTCAGGGCAAAAGTGTACATAATTAAAGTTATAAAAAATTGAAAAAACTGGACTACACTTTCTATTTAAGCTTTTTTTACAGTGCTTAATTTAGCGGCAATTAGGGATTTTCCGTATTTTGCTCATCAAAATCGTTAGACTTTAATTGTGCGTTTGTGTGTGTGTGTGTGTGTGTGCGCGCGCGCGCGTGTGCGTGTGCGTGCGTGTGCGCGCGCGTATCTTTAGATGAACAAATATCTCAAGAAAAGAATACCATATTTTTTTCATTAACTAATTTTTTTATTCTCTATAAGATAAGTAACGACCATGTTTGTTAAAATTCTTGGGGGAGCTTGACTCTCGACGTAAATTTTTTTTAAGATAACGGCCCTAATGTGTATTTTAGAACAAACGTGTATCGTTAAAGTTGCAGAAAATTAAAAACCCTACAAATATTTCTTCCTTCAGAGCTTATTTTAGCGTTAATTAGTGATTTTAAGTATTATTAAGTTCTACAGAGGTTTTCTTTTTGCGGCATTCGCTCATGATTAAAATTAGGTTATGTTTGTTATTTTACATTGTTTACTAATGATCAAATATAGGTTAAATTTTTCAGTATTTATTTTCATCAAAATCGGTCATCCGGAAACATTAGTTTTTTCATGTGATTTTACACTCAAAACAGCTTTTATATTTTTTTTTAACAAAATCGCCTCGTTTACTGTATTTCTATAAGATGTGGTAAGCGGCGTAGCTGCTGAAATTCGTGGAGAGGCTGTGCTCTCGTAGTGAAAAATTGTTTTTAGGTATTTAGTCTATGTTAATATGCATTTCAGAGGAAAAGTGTATATTTATAACAAAAGTTGTAGAAAATCAAAAACCTAGCCTATAACTTTTACACAAATATATTTTTCTAAAGCGCTTAGTTTAGCTTCAATAAGTGATTTTCCTAATTTTTAAGTATTACAGAGATTGATTTTCATTTAGCGTCATTCACTCATGATTATAAGCAGATTGCTTTTTTACTCATAATTACATAGGTTTTTTTTATTATTTACACAGGCAAAAAAATTTCGTGTGAGTGTTTCACACTATTTTTTTAGTTTCTCTTGCCCTGTATGAATACGAAAGTAAAGTGCCTATTTTTTCATATAGATTTTTCAAAATTAAATTTACACCGGATATACACGTTTTCAGACTCCATCAACCCAAAAAAACATGTTTTAGCGGTTGGTCTGTCTTTGCGTGAATAAAATATCTCAAGAAGGAACATAGTACGAAGCTGAAATTTGGAAATTAAGTTACATACCAATACGGTACCCGACACGAACATTTTCATCAAAATCGGTTAACCGGAAGTCGAAGTTTATTCGTGCGGTTTTTTTTATATTTTTGCAATTTTCTTAAAAATAGCTGCTACGATTTTTTTTAAATCACCTCATTCACTACATTTTTATGCTCTACAAGATAGGGTAAGTTCCATGTCTGCTGAAATTCTTGGGGGGCCAGTTCTTTCAGAGAAATTTTTTTTAGGATTGCATTATTCAACGCAAAAGTGTATATAATCAAAGTTGTAGAACATTATAAACCTACAACTTTTTCTCAAAAATTTTTTGTACAGCGGTATTAGTGATTTTCTGTTTTCTTTTCATCAAAATCGGTTAAAAATGGGAATTTTAAGATTTCGGCATTTTATGATACAAGCGTATTATAAAATAAACGTTATAGAAAATTAAAAAACCTACAAGTTTTAATTTAAGCGTTTTTCTTTACACAGCGTATGACTTTATAATAAAATCTTAAAACAATTTCACAAAAAATTGTGTTTTCTGCAGAATTGTCTAGCCGAAATAACTGATTTTCTGAATTTTTAAGTTCTATAGGTTTATATTCATTTTGCGTCATTTACTCATGATTAAAATAACGGTATGTTTTTCATTTTACATTGTTTACTTATGGTTAAACATAGGTTATAATATGTTTTATTATTTACATTGGAAAGAGAAAGACGTGTGAGTATTTCACACCAGATTTTGCAATTATTTTGGTGCGAATACCCCCTTTTTTGGACAATTAATGCTAATGATAATTAATTTTTGTAATCAATTAGTTTTAGTGTAATGTTTAATTATCTTGGTCAAAGTTTTTGTGTAATTTTCCTTGACCACTCTAAGCGAATTTATCTACCTGGTCAGTCTCGTTTTTGTGATAGAGAATTCATACAAATCAGTCAACCGCGTAAAGAATTTTCCTATCCTAATTTTTTTACTTGTCGTATACTTAATGTTATGTTATGTTAATTCAGCAATATCATTCAACCGTGTAGAGAATTTTCCTATCCTAATTTTTTTACTTGTCATATACTTAATTTTATATTATTTTAATTGTCAATAAAAATTATTTATTACTTTCTCTTGTCCTGTAGAATTATAGGGAAGGTAAGTAGGTTTACATGTCGGTTTTTTTGAAATCGAGTTTTCACCAGATATGCATGTTTTCAGGCCCCCGTGAACCCAATAACATGTTTTTTAGCGATTGGTCTGAGCCTAGCTGAGAGGAAATTACTGATTTTCCGTATTTTTAAGTTCTACAGAGATTGATTTTCATTTTACGTCATTCACTCATGTTTAAAACTAGGTTATTTTTTATGTTACATTGTGTACTGAGATTAAACATAGTTTATACGTTTTAATATTTACATTGGCAATAGAAAGTCGTGTGAGTGTTTTACACTAAATGTTTTTATCATGTTAACATGTAGGCATACAATACGATATTTTAGTTTTATAAAGTTGGCAGTACTTGCAATAGATTTCAAATGATGTAATACGTCATTCAGCCAATGGTAATTATTTGTCCTATTTTAAAATGTAGGACGAGATAGAGTACAATTGGTTGAATAGAAAGCTCTTCAGAGAGGGCTCTTATGAGTTTTCCAGTTGGTAGAATCAGGAAGTTGCAATTGAAAAAGAGAACTTGAAAAACTAAATCCATTACAATTATTGTACTTTACCAAGTTTTTCAATTTCTCGCGGTAAATCTGTAGTAAGAAGAAGCAAGTATTGTGATAGTTAAAATTTTGCTATACCCTTATATCAACTGATGGTTCCATGACCCTTGAAGCCAAAAAATGGTTTTTTAAATAATGTCCGTTTATATGTTAGTACTATGTTCGTACGGATGCTGTCTTCTATACTACCTTGGAAAATGGTGTTGTTCTTTTTCTTATTTAAGGCATAGGTTCGTAAAGTAAACGCCGTTTGGTCATAAAAAATACTGGCTGCACGTCCCGGCTTCACCCGGGTATAATTTTGTTGTAATTCAATAATTTTTAAATTAGGGTTCGGTTTGATTTGGGAAATTTTTAATAATAGTATACTGTTAATTTGATAAACATTTAACGGTTTAATACCTTTTTTAACCCCTTAGGAGGGGTATATTTTAAAAATTGTTAAGGAATCTTTTTAGATGCCCTGTCGGTAACACCTCCACCGAGTTTCAGCCATCTACTTTGTCCGGAACTAAATAAACAAAAAATATTGGTTTAAGGGTTAAACACCGTTTTCAACGCTTTATGGGTACATTTTTTGTAATTGTTAATGGGTACATTTTTTAGGTGCAATAAAGGTAACATCTTTATATGACTGAACTATTTAAGAACAGAAGTGGTAGAGGTGTAAAAGACACTAGTCAGAACTATCTCCTCTGATAGTAATTAATTTCACTATACAACCAGACCCTGTGGTGATTGAAGGGAAGGTGTCATTTGCAGGGTTGAAAGTGGGTGTTTTTTGGAGGGTCTGGCATTATGATCAGCGTACTTTCCCATTCAGAGAGGAAGGCAATAGTAAACCACCTCACTCTTTATTTTTACTCAGTTAAACCTCTAGAGGTTCAAACCAGCCATTCGGCTGTTGACCTAAACAACACAAATAACATCTTCACCTAGTTTCAGCCATCTAGCTGTAACTGAGTAAAGTGAAAATGTTGATTGAAGGATTGAACACGCTTTTCAACCCCTTACGGATAAATTTTTGAAATCATTGTGTAATATTTTTAGCATCACTATACGTAACATGTCCACTGAGTTCCAGCCATCTTTATATTTTAAGATTGTTTAGAATTTTTTTAAAATTGCGTTTTGCAATGAATGTCTATAAAATTATGCATTTTTTTCATCAAAATCGGTAAAAATGGGATTTTTTAATATTGCAGCCTTAGTATGTATTTTACGACAAAAGTGTGTGTAAGGCCGCCTACGTAGTGTAGTGGTAGCGCGCTGGCCTACATCGTGGAGGTCTTAATGGCCGAAGAGTAAACTTCCTCTACTACAATAAGCACGATAAATTTAGGCGGGTGGGAGTTCGCTGTGTACTTCACCACTTCCTCACCTCGCCGCTCCCACCACTCAAGCAATTTCTCCTCTCTTACTGCTCCTGTTGACTTAAAACTTACACTTATTTTAAAGTTTACTTCACCCTTTACGCTCAAAAATTGTACTCCGCCTATAATATCTAATAGGTACACATCAAGTGATAGTTTATTATATTTGCGACGTATGCATTCAAAAAAAAATTCAAACTGTTCTATTTTCATGTTAAAAAATTAGCTCATCGTACTATTTGATTGTAAAGACTACTGCACGCGTATTTTATTACATGTAAAAATTATATTTCGTACGAATATTAAAACAAGATGTAAATTATATTTTGTTTCACACCCTACGATTAATGTAGATAATATAACTTTTCAAAATAGATAATTGCGTGGATTCAAATTCAATTGCGTGGATTCAAAATTACGAAAAAAACAAAGTTTGGTTTAACATTGTTATAATGTGATGTAATGTAATAAGTTTATGACTGTATATCAAATGAAAATAAAATACGGAAGGCTGTTTATTATTTTGGAGTTGCCCAGACATGGAAGGTTTGTCTACATCAATAATTTATTGCCTTCAGTGCCGGCCGCATTGGCGTAGTTGGTAACGTGCTCGTCTCTCATCATGCGGTCTTGGGTTCCAATCTCATTCAGGCACGGCATATTTTCACGCGTTACAAAAAATCATTTCATCCTTCACCGTCTGCATTAGCAGTAATTGCAGAACAGTCGGACGTTAAACAAAAAAAACATTAGTGCTGCTATAATGCTACAATTTCTTTATTATGTACGTTTATAACCGCACACAATAATGAGTTTATGAATCTACAGTATTATAAATAGTCAAAAATATTATAAAAGAGGTCAAAACAATACGATTATAGGCTACAAGTAGGGCTGTTGGTGGGTCAGTTGGCGTTTAGTCTTGAAAATATCATTGGACGTGTAGTTCAGTTCGGTTATTATATTCTTAAGTAGTTATTCGGTTCGGTTGTGATTATTTTCCCAGTGTTTCATTAATTTTTATGTAAATCATAATTATCTCATCGGGATACCTTTTATACAATTCTATTTATACTTAAATTATATTAATAATATATTTTCCAACTGCAGTAAATAAATACAATAAATAATAAATGCAGTAAATGAAAAAGTACAGTGAATAAACTACTTTAATTTAATCTAAACCGTAAAAACAGTGTAGTTCTTGTAACACTGCAAAGAGCGTAAGGGGAGTACTATGAGTACATAGGAGGTTGTGGAAGGGATACACAAGCGAGAACTCGACCCACCTAAATCTTTAGTACTTACTATAGTGAGTCTATACGTTTACGTCCTGATATTGTCATCGTTTCCAGGAGTAGATCTAATAGAGATTCACCCAGTAATCAGGCATCCACTCATAGCTCCTCCAATGCCACCACCGTTAACATGCAACCCACTGGGGTTAGGGTGTCTTTAGGTACAGTCCATCTAACATGCGTGGGCTTGCGACTGAAGATAAGGGTTTTTTGGCGTTATAGATATTACAGTGCGATATAAACAGGAAAATTCATTGGAAGTAGCAGCGGAGCAGAAAATTAAAAAGTATGAATTGATCTTGAATGAAGTATCAGCTATTCGATTGCACAGGTACACCACGCAGCGTCGTGTCCCTTGTGTTCGATTCTAGAGAAGCCATTCCCATTTCTACGGAACAACATCTCCGTGCCCTACTAATAATGTATTCTGAAGGGTTAGTAAAAACTTTATCTATGATGTGTCTTTGATCATCGCTGGATATTGTCTTGAGCCATATAGACCAATGACTGTGGAGGTCACTTTTCATTATTTGTTTTTTTTTTTTGTAACTCAACTTAATTTGTTTTTAACTATATTCTGTTTTTTCGATTTTTTACGTCTTGTTTCTAATTAGATTAACCAAGTTGTGTGGGATGGCGAAAAGAGTCTCTTTTGAAGAAGAGAAGCAACCGCTTTTCCAAAATTTAAAATTTTTGTTTTTAATTTTTGTTAAATACAGTCGGGCCAATATGTAACGCTGGATCCCAAATGGCTGGAAAAATCCTACTCGAAAGGGATTCCAGTCATAGGTATGATCTCAATCTAAACATTTGGTATGATAATACAACAATGGACGATGTCTGAACATCGCGTTTTGTCACGATTCCCTTCTTTAATACAGGTAGAGCTTTCACTGGATTTTCTATTTCCCGTTGGTGAGAAAAACAGTATTCTGATTTTGTTTTACCATCTCGCGGGCAATTATCCAGTACGAACGGAGTGTGTGATTTTATAACAATCGCTGCACCGAAAGTGTCGGCTGGTGTGCGTGTTATTGGTCTTATTGGAGAGTTGCATTTCTCTGCCCACGTGGTGTCTTCGATGACGGAAGTTGCGTCGTCCACGACCTTCTGTTTAGAGTCACTACGTTGTTTGAAGTTTGTTAGTGATTTGTCGCCTGGGGCCTAAAACCGTGTGTTAACACATTAATGTCACAATATGGCCAACCTACTGGAAGGTTAATCCAGAATAAAGCTCTGTCCTCGGCTTCTAAGCCACCGAGCTAAAACGAAGTACCACTACAGGACCTGGCAGGAACATTTTCATCAAAATCGATCAATCGAAAGTATTAGTTTATTCGTGCGATTTTTCATTTTTTACGATTTTCTCACAAAAGGCTCTACGATTTTTTTAAAAATCGCCTCGCTATATTTTTTATGCTCTACATCTACAAGATAGGGTAAGCGCCGTGTCTGCTGAAATTCTTAAGGGGCTTGTGCTCTCGTAGGAAAAAATGTTTTTTTTAAAGATTGTTGCTTAATATGCATTTTAGGCTAAAAGTGTAAAATAAAATTTGTAGAACTTTTAAAAACCAACAAATTTTATTTCAAGCGTTCATTGTTTGTTACACCGCTTAGTTTAGCGTCAATTAGTGATTTTCTGTATTTTTATCTTCGAAATCGGTACAAAATTGGGATTTTTTAATATTGCGCCTTTAGTACCTATGCATTTAACGACAAAAATGTACATACCGTAATTAAAGTGATAGGAAATAAAAAAAACTCTACAACTTTTATTTCAAACATTTTCTTCTACAGAGCTTAGTTAGCGTCAAGTAATTTCCCGTATTTTTAAATCCAACACAGGTTGATTTCATTTAGCGCTATTCACTCACAAAATTGAAATAAGTTTTTCCATTTTTCAGTGTTGTACCATTGAACATAAGTTGTATGGTTAGTTTTTATATTGGTCAGAGATAATCATGTGAGTGTTTTACATCAGATTTTATCGATTAGAAACGAAATAAAGTTGCTGCGTTTGTCAGTGTGTAATTTATTGTGATGAATTCCTCATAAATAGTCAATGATTTTTCCTTTGAAAATGAAGTGTTTTTGTACATTTTTCAGGTTCAGGTATACAAACAAAGTGAACCGTGGTTCATGATTGAATCATTAAAAATCAGGAGAAATATAGAAAAAAAATGGTGGAGATTATAATAAGATACAACGGTAACCGTCACCGGAATAACAACGGCAGCAGATTGTGTCTGAGCGGAATTGGCGTTTGGCATCACAGTTCTACGGGTCGTAACTCATGCAGAAGAAATCAACAAATCGTCTCATATCAACAAAGCCAATACCATACGCTGACGTCATTCTGTAGCGGTATTACTACGCTGACTCTACGGCATATATTACGACTGTTTATAATATATGTCATATTCCTACCTGATGGTACACAGTAAGTAAAAAATAATAATAATAATATATAATCAACAGTCTATTCTCGAAATAACAAAATCGAGTATCCTAGAAAACTATTCGTTAAATAGACATATACCCACGGGGTTGGTCTAAAGGATACGAGCAGAGTGCATGCGAGTTCCGATTCCGAGAGTCGGCGCGTGAAATGTCCTTTAATAACTTATGAAAGTGGCCATAATACCGCCTCTCGCGTGAAAGCCGTCTAGCCAGTCGGCGACTAGGAATAAGCTGTTCGTTCTTGCTCGCCGATTCGGTCGGAATCGTCGCGTGAAAGAGTGAAGATAAAATATACAAACAAGTTTTAATTTCAAAAGTGTATGTCAGAAAACCTATTTGGCTCAATTTTTTGCAGAATATAATCAAAAGATTCCAGTTCCGCTCAACAGTACTCAAAAAATCGTTATTTGTCTTTCTTTAACTTTGGAAAAAGATGGTGGTATTTACCATACTCATTCCTCGCTTTATGTATCACAGGCACTTCAATCCTTTCAGGTTTAAGGTTAAGGAAAACATTTCCACTTGCAATAAACAAAGCAGCTGATTTCCCAACCGACAACTCCATGGCTGCTATTGACTCCATAAACACGTGGCTACTACGACCACTTCATGCTTTTCTGCGGCAGGTTAAGGAAAAGCGGAAAATAGGAATCTTACTCGGAATCGGAACTCGTGTACACTCTAACCGTACCTGTAGAGTCGTCGCCAAAGCCAGCTAGCTGTTCAACAACCGATTTTCAGAGATGTAGGTTTCCTGCTTCATATCCTAGTAAAGGTAGTTACTTTTATACGGATTTCAATGCTAGACAGTGATTACCGGTTGGTGTTCAATTAACTTTACTTTTTTAGGAATGGTCGACCTGAGTCTGCACAAAACTATACCTCATTTACCCGTCATACTTACTCGTTACATTAAAATAATGATAATTTCAGTCTAATTCTTTACGAATGGTTTTTCACGTTGCATGATGAATTAAGTACGGTTATTTTTACTTTCTCTTGTCCTATATGAATGTATAGGGAAGGAGATATTGTTTTCATGTTGATTTTTCGAAACCAAGTTTTCACCGGAAATACACGTTTTCATACCGTTTGTGTTATTAAGAGTTGGTGCATGTTATATTTTAGATAATTAGTTAAAATTTTCTACGTTTCTATAATTCGAGGTATGTGCTTCAATCATATTTTATTTTTATTTGTAGCATACAGCATTGTAATACCTAAGCCTAGGTTCTTCCGGAATCTGGGTATAATAATTAATAAACAAACTTCCTTCAAATTTATAACAATTATAAATTACAATAATTGTAATTATTAGATAATTATTATCTAATTATTATTTTTAGTCGTCGAACAAATTAAAATTTTAAATTAGTTACAAAACTTAAAGTTTAAACTAACTTATCGAATAATACTAAAGATTATTTTACAATTGATAATTTAGCCTCTTACCTACAATCAATTACAAAGGTGTACAGTACGGAGACCTTTTTCTTCACGTACTTGTTATAGCCTACTGCCCGGCCGGTAGCTGTGCATATAGCGGGTGAAAGTGATAGAACGATAGGACGGCGATAGTTATTCCCTTTTGAAAAACATCACGTAACGCAGTGTACACAGTTGTATTTATGTATACATTGTACACAGTCTAAGTATAGCCCAATTAATCATCATGCTAAATCATCTTAGAATGATGAAACACAATTCAATGTGTCGACAGCATTGTGTGTATAAATTAGATTATTCCTCGGTTTATTGTAAGTTTCAAGCTCAACGTGCGTAAAATTTAATTTAAAAATGGATGATTTTGATAAATGTATCGTTCGTAGGTTGGTGTACAACTTTCATTTAACAGAATATCCGCTTCTGACTGCGCGCAGCGCTAAAAGAAAGAATTGACTTTAAAGGTAGAAATTTAATGGCTTTCTGATACATTTAATGTGGCAACCATTTATAAATTAATTAATAACACAAGAAAAGAAAATAAGTAATTATATTAAGTAAACATATTCATTAAAACTTTTCCGTAAAAACGAAGCACAACTTCGTGTTATTAAAATTTCGTATATACTAAAATAAATCTATCTAGAAAGAAACGGGTATCCTACTTTGGTCATATCCTCAGGATGTCACTCGACAGACTTCGCCACAAAATAGTCAAACATATGTTGAAATCCAAATCCCAGATTCAATATACTTGGCATAAAGAAGCACTAAAGAACATGCAAGAGCTGAAATTAACTGAACAGGACTTAGTTGAAAAATCACCCAAATACGAATAGATAATCAAAGACCACACCTATTGGCATTGTGGTAAATGCATTACCACAAATGTACCTAAAAGGCCGGTACGGGTTTATACAGGGAAGTTTACCAAAAGCGTTTTGAATGCTTAAAGGAGTACCATCGCAAGCTAAAAGCTTCTAAACTGGCTAAAGTGGTCCATTGAAACCAAACAAGCAAAATAAAAATTAATAAATAAATAAATCTATAAAATGTTGCATGAAGCGAAATTATTTACCGTAAAAACATGGATCGAAAACAGTAGTAGATATTTTCAGGTTGGTTAATAGTGCGGAAGCACAGCGATGTCTGTCCTTGTACACTGTCCGGAACAATCCATGCAAACACTTGCTAACACTTGCATAGCACTCGCTCATTCATAACCGCGTGGCAACTTGACTGAACTCACCGACAAAAAACCTTTAACACTTTTATATCCTTTTAGGTTTCTAGAAAGGAATAGAAAGACGAGGTAGGAAACAAATAATACAGATTTTTTCCTCCGAATTCTTAAAGCAATAATTAAAAGGCAGATGGTCGAGAAAGAAAGAAATAAAGGGATTTTGAAATTTTTTTAAATAAGTCATAAAAGGTATACACAAATTATAAAACACAAAATACACAAAAATTAGAAAATATTAGAAATTGTATAAAACTTTAATCACAAAAGTAAATAATTAATGATAGATAATAAGACCCGATTATCCTACATGGCACACCAACACTCCATCCCTCCCAAATGGTCACACAACAACCTTTTCCTACAATAAAACTATCTCACCCTTAACCATTTCCAGCCTACCACGATCTGCTACTATTATTAATGGCACAGTATAATGGTGTAATTCATTAGCAACAAATAGCGGGTGGCCCATATTTCAGTTTCCCCGCACATGGAAGAAATAAAAATGAAGCCGTTACAAGTTAACGGATAAGAAACCTGCAAGGAAGAAAACAGATTTATTATTTGGAATATGCTTACATAATACCTTTAATACCTTTGTTGTAGCGGTTGTTCAAAATTTCCACCATTAGTGCCTATACACTTCATGCAGCGTCTTAAAACTGATTGACAGATTTTCAACAATAACACCATCATTGACGGTGTCAAATGTATTTTCTATAATGCTCTTTAGTTCGGCTAGGTTTTGTGGTTTTGAAGAAAACACCAATCCTTTTTTAATACCACACAGTGTAAATCACATTGGGTTAAGTCTGGCGAGCGCGCAGGGCAATCAATTTTACCAAAGCGACCAATCCATTTGTTAAATTTGGAATTCAAAAGCTCTTGAACTTTGATACCGAAATATTCTAGGGCCCCATCTTGTTCCCAGATGTGCGATTGAAAATTGTAAACAGGATTGTTTTCAAGTTCCGGAAAGACTAGTTCCTGCTGCACCTGTTAGTAACCTTCCGAGTTAACATTTCCCTCAAAAAAAATAATAATAAGGATCTATCAATGCAGTACTCGAAATTTCTCCCCATACCATAACACCAGGCACATTAAGCTCTTCTTGGATTACTTTATGAGGATTTGCATCCGACGAGTACGCGCAGTTACGCCGATTAACACGTTCATTGAGTTTGAAACATGTCTCAACACACCACAAAATTGATCGCAAGATATTTGGATCGGCTTCTGTACGGATAGCGACTGTCTCACAGAATTCCAATCCCCTATCGGGATCACCCTCGTGAAGAACCTGGAGTAAAGATGAACGATATGGCTTAGAGACTCATCTCACTAATAACGGACAACAATTAATATTATGCGTGGTTGCTGCTAACGTAACAATGTTACAAACTTATTGATACAAATTATCATATGTCATGGGGAAACTGACATATGGGCCACCCGATATAAGAGAAGAGGAGCTAAATTAAAAATGATATAAAATTGTTAGTTTACATTTTACTTCTCGGCTTCTCGGCGGAGCAACGACACGCCAGCAATTTCTTGTTCGTAGTATTTTCCCGTCGCAGGCGAGTAGCAGGATAACTCGTGGAGTTTTGTTGAAATGGAGAAGACGTATGTTTCAAATGCATCTTGTGTGGTATGTGGAGCCACAAGACGTGTACCGGATGGTACACATCAAATAACTATAAATGTGATGTGTGTTTAGGAAAACAAAAACAAACTCACTAGTATTTATAAATTCTGTAAGTTCGTTTCTAGAAATTAATTTTTAATTATTTCATTATACAGTACATTTACTTTCTCTTGCTCTATATTAATTTTTAGGGAAGGAAAGTGTTGTTTACATGTCAATTTTTCGAAATCGAGTTTTCACTGGAAAAACATGTTTTCATACTCTCTGAACCCAAAAACATGTTTTTAGCGATTGGTCGGTGTGTGAAAAAATTTCAAGAATAGAATATCGTACGAAGTTGAAACTTAAAACTCAAGTTAGCTACCATTAGAGGACCCGATACAAAAATTTTCATCAAAATCGGTAAACGGAAAACAGTAGTTTATTCGTGCAATTTTTCACATTTTTCCAATTTTCTCAAAAACGGCTCCTATTATTTTGTTTTAAATCGTGTCATTCACTACATTTTTTTGTGCCCTACATTTAAAATAATGCCGCTGAAATTCGTGAGGGCTTTGTTCTCGTGGTCAAAAATGTTTTTATTTAAGATTGCGGCCTTAATATGAATTTTAGGGAAAGAATATTATTAGAGTAGTAGGAATTAAGAAAACCTACAACTTTAAGAAATTAAGACTTAAGAACAACTTAAGAATATTATTAGAGTAGTAGGAATTAAGAAAACCTACAACTTTAAGAAATTAAGACTTAAGAACAACTTAAGAATATTATTAGAGTAGTAGGAATTAAGAAAACCTACAACTTTAAGAAATTAAGACTTAAGAACAACTTGAAGAATATTATTAGAGTAGTAGGAATTAAGAAAACCTACAACTTTTATTTCAAGCATTTATTTCTACAACGCTTAGTTTAGCGTCACAATTCGTAAATACCTCTAGTTACCAAAGTTAGGTAGTTAGTAAAGTTAGTTGTGTTTTAAAGAATTAAGAATTTTTTCATTTTATTTATTTTAGGCTGTTTTCTGTACTTTGCTCATCAAAATATGTTTGTATAGATAGAATTTTTTTAATTGCGACCTTAGTAGACTATACATTTTACGTCAATAGTGGATACAATCAATGTTATAGAAAATTTACAAACCCACCAAAAACTTTTATTTCAAGCTAGCGTCAATTAGTGATATTCAGTATTTTGAAGTCTAACAGAGGTTAATCTCCATTTAGGGTTTTTCACTCATGATTAAAATTAGGTTGTTTTTAATTTTGCATTGTTTACTCATGATTAATAATAGGTAATAGGTCGTCTTCGTAGCGTAGTGGTAGCGCGCTATCCTACAATGCGGAGGTCCCAGGTTCAATTCCCGGCTAGGGTCTGGAAATTTTTCGTAAGTTAAAGCCCACAAATATATAAACCCCCTCAGACGCTGATATCGAAGCTGTTGATAAGGCCTTAAATAAAAAAATATATTTATATAGTTATATATTCATTATTTATGACAAGTGAATTTCATGTGAGCATTTACACCAGACTTTTTTAAACTGTATAACTGTACATATGCTTTAAAGAATTAAATAAATTTAGTAATTAAGGAAAGTTAAAATTTCAAAGCTGCTTTTAGAAATGTTTCATTTTTTGTATTTTTACACCGACGTTAAGTGGGCCTACCCTTAATATTTGGGGCGACATGGCTAATCCAAAATCCCCTGGGTTACTTAAAAAACCTTAGTTATCAAAATTTCGAACTGATTTCAAATCGTTCGGGTTTTTTGTAATGTTACTTTACAGTTTGATTCACGAAGAAACGAATACATCGGAAAATGAATCTATATCGAAAATAAGAAAAAAGTTCATATAGGTCTGGAAATTCTTCGTTGATGGCTAGCGAAAGATTTTGCCCGGATTTCGCTCTTCCCATGAAATAAGTTCGTAATGAAACTTTTTAGCTTTAATTAAGAATCAAAGAGGTAGTTTCTTATGGTTTTTGACTTGAGAAAGCAAATAAAACAAGTCCCAGCACCCATATTTTTAGTCGTTTTACAGAAATCTGGGGTAAAATGGAGATATTTAGAGATAGAACACCTTTATTTTTATGTTTGTCGTCGGACAAACACATAATGGTTTTAAATAAACTTGTAGCAAATTTAATTTTGGGAAAATTGGTGTAAATAAAATCAAACTCAAAACAAAGATAAGTTACAAAAAAATCAATTTTATTAACATCAAAATATCCGAACTTGGCTGTAGACCAACTATTGGTTTCATAATCATAGACACTCGAGTTTGAACCCTTGCATCTCCAAAACTATGAGTCGAATTTTAACACACTTTACATCAAAATTTAGCTCATTTTATTCTTCGTTGACCCAAAATAATTGTATATTTTTAATGTTGTTTAAAAATTGCCATACGAGGTTGGAAGACAAAAAGACCCGGTTTCTCGCTACCGCAACAAACTTCATGCATTTAGAGGCGTGTAAATCGATAACTATTTGGTTGAAAAGTTTGAAATTTTAACATAACATAGACAATTATATTCTTACAGCCTGTACGAAATTTCAAATTCGTACGCTACTTAAATTTTGATTTAATTACAATATTCTGAACCCTTGCTATCTCGGTAATCACTCGATCGGTCGGCGCGGGTAAACTATTGTTTTATTCAGCGTAAAAAACTTAGTACAATTATATTAATGACATGAAATATTGATTGGCTAATGTTGTGGTAGAATTTTTTAAATTTGAAAAATAGACTTGGTAATGCGGGGGGCGCTACTATCCATGTTGCCTGAATCTGACTGGCTACCTGAATTGACAATGCAGTCTGTCAATTCAGGTAGACAGTCCAACAGGATTTTACGTACACAATCTGGCAACATAGATAGCCATCACCCACCCCCGCTTTACGGATTCTATTTTTAAAATTTTAAAAATTCTACCACAACATTGGCCCATCAATATTTCAAGTCATTAATATATTTGTACTAAGTTTTTTACGCTGAATAAAACAATAGTTTACCCGCACCGAACGATCGAGCGATTACCGAGATAGCAAGGGTTCAGAATATTGTAATTAAATCAAAATTTAAGTAGCGTACGAATTTGAAATTTCGTACAGGTTGTAAGAATATAATTGTCTATGTTATGTTAAAATTTCAAACTTTTCGGTCAAATAATTATCGATTTACACGACTCTAAATGCATGAAGTTTGTTGCGGTAGCGAGAAACCGGGTCTTTTTGTCTTCCAACTTCGTATGGCAATTTTTAACAACATTAAAAATATAAAACTATTTTAAGTCAACGCAGAATAAAATGAGCTAAATTTTGATGTAAAGTGTGCTAAAATTCGACTCATAGTTTTGCAGATGCAAGGGTTCAAACTCGGGTGTCTATGATTATGAAACCGACTATGCGTTAATTTTCATATAAGAAGATTAATACTTCTTATATCTAAGAATATATTCAGATAAAACAACTTAAAAAAATTATTAAGATCTTACTTTTTTAACAACTGTTCAAAATGTCCTGCGTCAATGTTTACATAGTACTCTGCTCGATAAAAATTGCTGGTGTGGCTTTTTTCACCGAATCCGGATAATTTTTTTAGAATGTCAAATGCATTGAAAATTCTTGCCTTCAATTCTTCTTTTGAATTTATTTTTTGAGAATATACTAACGTTTTTACATGGCCCCACACATAGTAGTCCAGAAGGTCAGTATGGAACCGCGTATCTCACCAAGAAAAACAAATAAAAACTTCAGGTATGGCTTTTTTTGTGAGTTAATGCAGCCGAAACCACGGTTAATACAGTTGTTTATTGTGAAAACTTACAAAGTTTGCGGAGATCCATTCAAAATAAAAGAAGAGTCATGTTGACTTCCGGAATTATTGGCTTTAGAAATAGTACGATATCTGTTCCATAATTAATTTCTTACTATAGAATTCACGTAGGTTATTTTTTTTATATAAAGTTTTATTTAGGTTACGCTAGAATTAATCAAGCGGATGACAAAAAATAATCTACTTACGATTACTTAGTTGTATTAGTCAAACTTGCGCAACGTTGAATGAGATAGCTATTCGAATAATTTTCAAAATCATTCGAATGATCTGAAAGTTTTAACAATCCACTAATTCAATTATTTTATTTATTGTTAGTTGCCCATGACTAACTAGTCCATAGGTACAACAAATGCCTCCATTTGTCAAAAAGTAGTAACAAGTAACTGAAGAGCTCCTTTCCAAACGCCACCAAGTCCAAAAATGTAATATTTCAGGATATCATTTTCTTTTTAATTAGGCTCAGCCAGTTAAATTTGTTAATGATTACTATGCATTTTTACTATTTGTGCATTACTAGATAATTGTATTATTTTATCAATTTGGCCTTTTTGTAAAATATATTCACAAATTCATCGCACTTTTCTTCCAAAAGTGCACTAAGTCGATGGACTTAGCGTTCAGTTTTGGAAAACACGCGTGGACTTAGTGTACTTTGGAAAACATACCTAACATAAAAAAAAATCTGGTGTGAAATACTCACACGACTTTCTCTTTCCAATGTAAATAATTACCAATATAACTTAACATTAGTAATAAGAAATGAACAAAAAAATTAATCTCAAAAAACATAACCTCATTTTAATCATAAGTGAATGATGCAAAATGAAAATCAACCTCATTTTGGCTTAATAATACGAAAAATCACTCTTTGACGCTAAACGTAGACTCTGTAGAGAAAAATGTTTTTAATAAAAGTTGTAGATCTTTTAATCTCCTAGTAGATATATTTGATTACATACACTTTTGTCGTAACATGCATACTAAGGCTGAAATCTTAATAAATCGAATTTTTACAGATTTTCATGAGAAAAAACAGAAAATTACTAATTACGTTATACAAAAAAAAAATGTTTGAAATGAAAGTTGTAGTATTTTGAATTCTCTACAAACTTTATTATATTTATTTTTGAGCTGAAATGCATATTAAATCCTCAATCTTAAAAAAAAACATTTTTTTTTTACAAGAAAACAGTCTTCCCAAGAATTACAGCAGATATGGCGCCTACCCTATCTTGTAGAGCATAAAAAATTTAGTAGAGGCGATTTTTTAAAAAATCGTAGGAGCCGTTTTTGAGAAAATCGAAAAAAAAGTGAAAATGACCCGAATAAACTGCTACTTCCGGTTGACCGATTTTTAATGTTAATGTTGGTGTCGGTTCCTCTAGTAGTACCTAACTTAAGTTTCAAGTTCATACGATGTTTCGTTCTTGAGATATTTTGTTCGCACACACACTCATACACACAAGCACAAAAACACACACAGACCAATCGCTAAAGACATGTTTTTTGGGTTCAGGGGATCTGAAAACGTGTAGATCCGGTGAAAACTCGATTTCGAAAAATCGATATAAAAATAATACCTACTTTCCTTCCTACATATTCATATAGGCAAGAGAAAGTAAAAAATGTTTGTTACTAAAAATTATTACTTTCTCTTGCTTATATGAATATATAGGAAGGAAAGTATTGTTTTCATGTTGATTTTTCAAAATCGAGTTTTCACCGGATCTACACGTTTTCATACCCCTGAACCCAAAAACGTTTTTAGCGATTGCTCTGTGTGTGTGTGTGAACAGAATATCTCAAGAACGGAACATCGTACGAACTTGAAACTTAAAAGTTAGATACCACTATCGGACCGGACACGAACATTTTCATCAAAATCGGTCAACCGGAAGTAGCAGTTTTGTCGTGTCATTTTTCACTTTTTTGCTAGTTTCTCAAAAACGGCTCCTACGATTTTCATTAAAATCGCCTCATTTACTGCATTTTTTAAGCTCTACAAGATAGGGTAGGCGCCATATCTGCTGAAATTCTTGGGAAGACTGTTTTCTTGTAAAAAATTGTTTTTTTTTAAGATTGCAGCTTTAGGAATATGTATTTTAGCTCAAAAATAAATATAATAAAATTTGTAGAGAATTTTAAACCTACAACTTTTATTTCGAACATATTTTTGTATAACGCTTAGTTTAGCGGTAATTAGTAATTTTCTGTTTTTTCTCCATGAAAATCTGTAAAAATTCGATTTTTTAAGATTTCAGCCTTAGTAGGTATGCATATTGCGATAATAGTGTGTATATTCAAATATATGGGAAATTAAAAGATCTACAACTTTTATTTAGAGCATTTTTCTCTACAGAGTCTAGTTTAGCGTCAAAGAGTGATTTGTCGTATTATTAAGCCAAACTGAGGTTGATTTTCATTTTGCATCATTCACTTATGACTAAAATGAGGTTATGTTTTTTGTGATTAATTTGTTTTTTATTTCTAATGTTTTATTACTAATGTTAGGTTGCATTGTTAATTAGTTGCATTAGCAAGAGAAAGTTGTGTGAGTGTTTCGCACCAGATTTCTTTTAGTAACAAAATTGTTTTTTCTATATTCATAGTGTTTTATTTTTTCCTATCGGAGGTTGAATAAACGGCCCACGTAGATGAATAAAATCTGATGAAAGGTTGACTGAAATTATTGGAGAGTAGTAGCCTCAACTACTAACAACTTCATCTTTCATTTGTAAGGACTCTCCGGATCACAGATTCATACAAACATAGAGTTTAATAATATTCTTGAAGTTGAAGTTAAAAATAGAGTACATTCTTTTCATTCAGTTAAGCCAAAACGTCAATATAAAAGTAGGGTTAATATTAGACTAGTTTAAGTAGTTTAAGGTTACATTGGATTTTTTTTTGTATGAAGTACTTAAGGGCGTAGGAGTATATTAGTAGGCTACATGACTCCATAAGGGAGAAATTATAATGATGTCAGCAATATCTGTTTAATGAAAAGAGCTTGAAGTAAAGACAAAGAGATCACAGCGAAGGTTCTTTCTTGTTCTTCTTTTGTAACCTCTTTTCATCTATCGGATTTTTTTTTATTAATTTTCTTCATTAAAAAATATAGTATATTTTTCAATAGATAAATATTAATGAAGACATTACTTAGTATTCAAATATTATAATCTTTTTAAATTGTAATTACGACATAACTGATTTTTTTTCATATATCAACTACTTCATCATCAGAGTTTTTTTTCTTAGATTATTTTTTTAATCGCTAATATGTGTACGAGGTGTGGCTATTTAATAACGAGACTGACAATGTAAAAATTTTTTTTTCTTTATTTTATACATTATCACTTATTGTCACCTTCAATATACACTCCTTCTCTGTCCCTACAATGCTCCATGCAAATTTTCCATTGTTGGAAACAGTGCTGGATGTCATCTTCTGTCAGCTCCATCAGGACACGTGCCGCTTTCTCTTTTACAGCTTCCACAGACTCAAATCGTGTCCCTTTAAATGCAGATTTCACCTTAGGGAACAGGTAGAAGTCACATGGTGCAAGATCTGGTGAATAAGGTGGATGTTCTAACACTGAGATTCTGTACTTGGCTAGGAACTTCTTGACAGATAACGCGGAATGAGCTGGCGCATTGTCTTGGTGGAGAACCCATGTTACCCTCGTTACGTCACTACGAGTTACGGGTTAAGAGAACCCTCGTTACGTCAGTTCTTGAAGGTCAATAGATAAATACACTCCTTAATACATATTCAATAGATTAAGTTAAGTGCAATAGATTAGGTTGGTTTGAGTAGATTGGCTTGGTATTCC
Organism: Catonia carolina; assembly: GCA_035578175.1. Classification (NCBI taxonomy): domain Eukaryota; kingdom Metazoa; phylum Arthropoda; class Insecta; order Hemiptera; family Achilidae; genus Catonia; species Catonia carolina. Next base: position 234,650 of record JAQMRL010000023.1, on the reverse strand, counting down.
ACATTTCAGGGAGTTTTTTCCTTACTCTTTGACGTAGTTTAGAAAGTACCTCAAGGTAGTAATATTGATTAATTGTTTGACCTTCAAGAACCCAGTGAAGGTACACAATCCCATGGATATCAAAAAAACAACCATCATTGCTATAAATTTTGGCTTGCTTATTCGAGCTTTTTTGGCTCTCGGTGAAGTTCGACTCTTCCAGTGCATGGATTGGCGCTTCGTTTACGGATCATAAGTAAAAAACCACATTTCATCACATGTTATTATCTTCTACCTATTCCCTAAGGTGAAATCTGCATTAAAAGGGACAAGATTTGAGTCTGTAGAAGCTGTAAAAGAGAAAGCGGCACGTGTCCTGAAGGAGCTGACAGAAGATGACTTCCAGCACTGCTTCCAACAATGAAAAATTCGCATGGAGCGTTGCAGGTATAGAGAAGGAGTATATATTGAAGGTGAAAATAAGTGATTATGTATAAAATAAAAATAAATTTTTTACGTCAGTCTCGTTATTTAATACTCACACCTCGTATGTTGCAATCTGTTCAGTTTAAGAACAATAAGCAACCCCATACCCTATGATGTGTTGTTTAGGTCATCAGCCGAAAGGCTGGTTTGAACCTCTAGAGGCTTTACTAAATAAAACGAGGACCATGCCTTCCTCACTGAGTGGAAACGTATGCTTATCAGCAAGCCAGGCCCACCGAAAAGCATCTACTTCCACCCTGCAAATAACGCCTTCACTTCATTCACCACAAGGTCCGGCTGTATAATGTGTATAATGAAATTCATTACTCTCAGAAATAACTCTGACTAATGACATATACACCTCTATTTCTTCTTTTCTTAAACATTCCAGTCATATAAATGGCTGATCATATAAGAAACAGAACTATTTTTTGTAGCCCTTGAACTAGCAGATCAAGAGCAAATAGTTTAACACACCATCTGCCTGTTATGGGCAAACCCAATGATATGAGGAGGTTAGTATCAAACTCGGACAAGTCCATCTAAGCAAATTTTACGGGAAAGGTCAAATTCTGTATCTCAAAAAGTATAAGGAATTTTCAAGTAATTTTTTTCATAGATTGGCTTGGTAGGCTCATAATTTGAATCATGCAATTATTTTTGCCATACAATTGGGTTTAAACTTATAATTTGCTATTAAGGAATGGACTTGTCCAAGTTTGAAAGTAAAGGATGGACTTGACCACTTTTGAAACTAAGGTCAGCCGTTTTTTAGAGATTTTGTCCGCTTTTGAAAGTCAGAACATAGGAATTTAGTTTCAAAAACAGACGATGATTTTTCGTATTGAAAACACCTTTAACAACTTTTGTACTTGTAAAATAATTAACTTTATTGAAAAAACTTGCATGAATTCAGTGCAGTTACAGTATTTTAACTATTTATATTTTCCTAAAAAATATTTATAATCCAAATATTATTAATAAAAATTTATATCTAATAAAAAATAAAGAATAATAACAATATAAAAAACACTATCAGTTTACAATAGAGGGTACAATATTTTTACCATTGATAAAAACATTTCTTAAAAATATTAATTTATTAACCTAATATTATTAATAAAAAATAAAGAATAATGTCAATATAAAAAACACAATACAGTTTACAAAAGAGGGTATTCTAACAATAAATAAATTCAATAAATTCAGTAATACAATAAATTCAATAGAGGTATTCTAACAAATTAAAATATTGTTCTAAAAAATATTTATAGTAATATTATTAACAAAATGTAAAGAATAATGTCAATATAAAAAAATCTGGTGTGAAACACTCATACAACTTTCTCTTGCCAATGCAAATAATGACCAATATAACCTGACATTAGTAATAAAACATTAGAAATAAACAAAAAACTATCCTTAAAAAAATAACCTTATTTCAATCATGAGTGATAGACACAAAAGGAAAATCAACCTCAGTTTGGCTTAAAAATACAGAAAATCACTCTTTCACGCTAAATTAGGCTCTGTACAGAAAAATTTTTAAAATAAAAGTCGTAGATCTTTTAATTTCCTATAAATTTGATCATATACACTTCTGTCGTTAAATGCATACTAAGGCCGAAATATTTTAAAAAAATCGATATTTCACACGTTTTTGTGAGAAAAAACAGAAAATCGCTAAACTAAGCGTTATACAAGAAAATGTTTGAAATAAAAGTTGTTGGATTTTAAATTTTCTACAACTTTTATTATGTAAATTTTTGCGCTAAAATGCATATTAAAGCCGTAATCTTTAAAAAACAATTTCTTTACGTGAAAACAGCCTCACCGAGAATTTCAGCAAACATGACGCCTACCCTATCTTGTAGAGAATAAAAAAATTAGTAAATCAGGCGATTTTTAAAAAAATCGTAGGACCAGTTTTTGCGAAAATCGCAAAAAAGTGAAAAATTACACAAATAAACTACTACTTCCGGTTGACCGATTTTGATGAAAATGTTCGTGTCAGGTCCAGTAGTGGTATGTAACTTAAGTTTCAAGTTCGTACGATGTTCCGTTCTTGAGATATTCTGTTCACACACATACACAGACCAATCGCTAAAAACTTTTTTTTGGGTTCAGGGGGTCTGAAAACGTGTAGATCCGGTGAAAACTCAATTTCGAAAAATCGACATGAAAATAATACTTTCCTTCCTATATATTCATATAGGCAAGAGAAAGTAAAAATACAATAAAGTTTACAGTACGAGGTACAGTATTTTAGCTAATTAATATATTTCCTAAATAGTATATCCTAATTATTTATAAAAAAATACATAATAAAAAAAGAATAATGTCAATATAAAAAATGCAATATACGTTACAGTTTACAATATCTTTAAATTAGAACAGGAACCACATCTTCATCAACTTTGTCCATTTTCAAACATTCACACTGATCATTTTCATGGCCAAAATGTAAAATTTCTGTATTATTTCCACTATTTTATAGGTCTGTACCATTTAAGCGATTTCAATTTACACCATCTTGTCCATAATGTAAAAGCTTTTCCACATCCTTAACCTTTTTTGGATTTATTAGATTCCCCAATTCAATTAAAGGTGGTTTGATATTTGAAAAATATTTTCCTTTTTTTGTTATGGTTTGTTCTACTTGAAAATTGAAGTTGTAGTTCATTTCACCAGAAAATAAAACATGTTTCTTATTCTTAGACAATCGCAACTTGATTTTTTTACATTTTGAAATGTGAAAATGTAAGGAATTTCTTGCTTTGATGTAATTTTTGGCAGCTTCTCTCCAAGTAAATCCTTTCCAATCTTTTCCTAATATTTTCACTAAGCCATGTTGTGAACATACTTTATGGTATTGCGTTGGTTCAACAATAGTATTAATTTTTTCAAGTATTTCTCAATCTGCCCGAAAACTCGGTCCGCTGGAAGAAACGAATGACCAGTTAGTTACAGGAAACACAATTTCTACCGAAATTACATTGCTCGGTGCATTCTGAATCAACCATGTGCCACACATTTTCAAAATATTTATACTTTTATTTTGACCAGGACAACCATCAGCCACCAGTCTAAGAGTTTTAATAGTCTCGAATGAACTATCAAATCTATTCAACAATTCATTGCAAACTGTTGATGCAACTTGATTTGAAGCCTTTCCATTTCGTGTTCACACCACGAATAAATTGATACATTATTGTCATTCACAACACTTTTGGAGGAGCCTGTTACTAAAGCTAAATTGTAGCAATATGTCTGACGGCTGTAATAAGCTATTTGATCAGCCAACTTGGGTAGAACTAAATTTTTTTGCACATCAAATGATATGGTTATTTTCTTCTTCTTTAAGATGAGAAAAATGAAGCAGCTTGTTTTTTGTGCAACATTTTGGTTTTTATTTGCTCTACTACCTCATTATAATATGTGGTTTTAAGCTGTTCATCAAAGTGTAAGAAAGTTGAACACACATCACAGCTGGGAGATGCAAAACTAATGTTTAATACAGAAACAAAGATATTTCTTAAAAATGATTCTTTTACCTGAACACTTTCACAGACATGTTTATTGTACATCTTCCACATCCCAGAAATGCTCAAATTAGAATCCAGGTAAATTCTGTGAGTTTTTTCTCTATAGTTTGTTCGCGCTAAGAGCTTGCCTGAAGTAAACAAACCGCTCTGATACCCTACAGGTTGCCCCGAAAAGTTTTTCATTCAATCATTAATAACCAGGAAAATGTTATACAATTTAATTATTTCATTATGACATAATATATTCCTCTTTTCAAATACTCAAATCCGATTGATTTCAGTAAATGATAGAGCGACGTTCTTTCAAAATGTGGTAAATCCAAATCCTTGTTTAAGATAGGTAAAAGTTTATTAAGCGTAGGAGCTTCCTTATTTTGGAAAAAACTGTGAAATTTTAGTCGAACTGCAGTTTTAATAAATTCGTTGCACTGTTCAAAAACTGGTTTGTTTCGTTTCCTTTTCTTGCTAGGCGTCTGCAACTTGCCACTTTCTTTCATCTCTTTTCTTATACCGTGTACACTAAATGTAGACACGCCTGTCAATTCTGATGCCATTTTTTCTACGTCTTTAAAGGCCATAGTAGGATACTTTACGCATAAAGAATTAAATACATTTTTTATAAGTTGTCCTCGTTTATGTTTTAACTGAAGTTGAAGCGCCGTCATTCATCATTACTTACTAGTGTAACAAAACAAGAAGATATACTCACACACAATAACAACGAAGTTGAGGAAAAAGTCACACGGATTTAAACAATATTAATAAAAGAAGGAAGAAAATATTTTAAACTGATAAATTACAAATAGAACTAAGTACAAACTGCAAACACATGAAGTAGGATGTTTATGTAACAACAACCAAGTTGAGACTGATGGAATGAGTAATACAAAATACGATCATGGTGGAATTGTTTCATTATTTTAACTGAAAACAATAATGTTTAAATAAACTGTTTTCAATTTCATTTAGGCTACGCGGAGTTATATTAATATCCATAAAATGTCATTATTATGTATTAGTCATCCTATATCAACTGTGTACTAACACACACGATCCCAACAGCAATACAAGGACACATGTACACTGTTACTCACTACTACAAAGGAAGAGGTTTGTTTACTTCAGGCAAGCTCTAAGAGCGAACGGACTATAGTATAATGTGTGTCAACACCCTTAAATGATTTTATAAATTTAATGACAGACTCGCGCCTACTCTGAAAGGCTAACTGCTTCGGTTTCCCCCTTGAGTCTCAACTGGTACATGTGCTCAATACTTTTTAAAACTCTTAAAAACACCAATCACTCGATGTTTTGTAATCCCTAGAATATTTTTAAATGTTTCTCTACATACCACCATGCTGTTTTTAGCTTCATTAAATATATAATATTGGTAACAAACATCTCTTGAAGTGCCTTCAGGATTCCATAACCTCTTTCTTTTTGGAGTAATTCTTTACTATACTTTAACAAAAAGGCATCCTGGGCTGCTTTTTCTATAATTGCATAAAAAGCCGTACGGAAATTTTTGATATCCACCATTGTAAGAAGTAAACAACTTTTTCTTCCACTACGGAGTGTACACTTAGATTTTGGAGAATACCTAAAACAGACAAACGAAAAATAAGTTAAACTCATATTACTTAAAGCTTTTTGTCTAACAGCATTAAACGTGTTTAAAACAAATTGTTTCTTATTTCTGCAAAGAAACATGCTTTTGTATAGAAGAAACAATTCATAAAAATATATTTTAAAACAGGAATTAAGTAGACCTACATTTAATTACCTAATGTAAGTAACCTAAACTAAAAACAAGCTGTTTGATTTTAATAAGATTCATTTAAATCTGTTAAATAACATGTTTAAGAAACAAAATAGATAAATCATAATTGATACAAAATAAACAGATGTAAAACGTTGAAATAAGGAAAGCTAACCAATCGAAATTGAATACGTTAGGTAGTAATGCACATAAACTGACCTAATTTTAGGTTAGACCTAACAATTTTCAAGACTGTTAAAATTATAATAAAGTTAAAATATGAAAACTAATACGAATTAAAAAAAATTACATAATATAAAAATCAAGTAAGATTAAGGGGTATTAAGGCTGTCCCTTTCAATTATTAATAATGAAACATCACTACATGTTTAAATACAAGTGAGAAAGTTGAAACACACCTACCTACCTTAATTTTTTTTGTCGTTTCCATGTTTTTGGGTCGCTTTTTCTTTTATGACTATGACCGGCACATTCTTCTGGGCTAATTTCCATTGTTACTAAACTTAACTATTATTACAATTTATTTATTATACAAAAATTACACAGGATCACAAACTTTCAAGTTTTCAGCTTTAACCCATGTGCTACCTACGCGAAGCACGCAGTGGCTTTAAAAATGGGTAGTGCCACGCTTACTATACTAGACGAAGTAACCGTGGGTATTTTTATAGTGTAGTACGCAATAAAACTTGTTGAAGTGAGGTCAATATACGTCTGAAACCGGTCATTATTGTATTTATTTGGTACAGAATTTTTCAACGCAACTAATAGCGTTTACACAAAAAAATATTTCCCCTTAAAAACATATTTTTTTTAAAGGGCAAAAAAATATTTCCCCTTAAAGAAACGTATTTATTATACAGGCAAATATTTTGTTTCCTTTGTTATTTTTTTCAACTTCGCAAGAACAACTACAATGACTTTTTGTAACGTATAGAATAGTATAGTATGCCGAGCCTGAGTGGGATTCGAACCCATGACCGCAAGTCGATAGGCGAGCACGTTACCAACTACGCCAATGCGGTCGGCAAAGTTGGGACGTTTTTTATTATCATTTTAGTGTGGGCCTCCGGGCCAGCCCAGTCAGTCACTGGTAGAAAATAGCTATTATTTGTTAAGTAACACCGGTTGGGCAAGCGACTTTTTATGGTGACCAGCTGATAGCCATCCATGAACAAACTCTACTGGTGGTCCCTGTTCAAACTCATGCCTAATGCACTTCAAAAATACAGCGCTCAAATTGGGTAGTTGTCGATAATGTACAGTTCCTGATAACAAATAAAAGCTAAAAAAAAATAAAAAATTAGTGTGAAGGGTAGACTAGAGTTGAAAAATTTTTATGTAAACATATATCGCATGCAGACAGTTCATAAGCCAACATACAAACACGTTTCTTAGTTTGCGTGAAAGCTGTGACGTTTTCTACTAGGAATTTGCTTTTGTTACAAACGTTTGAGTCTAATGTACGTTGAAGCAAGGAGGGGAAGGGAGTGGCAAGACAAAATACTACCTGCAGTGTTTCCAAACAAGTCACCTTTATGTCATTCTCCTGCAACCTACAGGATTGTGAAATATACGTATGAGTAGATAAAATTATGTTTTACAAATAGTTTTCACAAGTAAAACCTAACTATATAAATGTGTATGTGACGTCATGGGAAAGGAATGTAATACGGCCGCTGCGTATTAGAAGCGAAACAGTACTGAACAACCGGAGTCTTAAGGGTTAAACTTACCATCCGCCATGACACAAGATCAGCTGTGAAGCAGCAAATAGAGAGATCTAATTTGCTGAAAAGGTCTTGACTGTTTTTGAAGCAAGGAAATCGTGGACTTATCCGAGTTTTGAAATAAAGGTTACATTTCTTATTTAAATTTAAATACGTTCTGTCACTTTTGAAATTATGATTCGCATATTCAGAAAGAGCGGAAAAATTACTGTAAAGTCAACGTTAACGCGAATATCGCAAAAATTGGCCTTGTCCGTTTTTGATACTGAGCTCCTCATATGTATTATGTGTTAATGAGGTGTAGTCTTATACAGCCTCTGGTCGATCATTCCTTAGAGTGTATGTCCAGTTTTCTGGAACTCATAAGTCCCAGTTTTTTATGGTTAGAAGAACAGCATACCATTAACAGTGAGTACCATTCTAATTGAATCCCTACCATCACAGTACACCGGTAACAAAGTTACTCCTAACAACTCTAGATAATTCTACACACTGTACTTCATTATTGTATATTGTTGTATTTTAATTGTATATTTTTAATTGTATTTTTTTAATTTATTTAAATTAAAAAATTAATTTGAAGAAAACAAAAATTCTAATGGCATAAGACAGGATGGCATGATGTTACAAGAGGCGTTGCTAAGAAACGCATCTCAACTTTGGAGAGATGAAAATTTTTATTTAAAAAATATTCTAAGATATTAAGAATTCTACCAGGATAGCATAATGTTGCATGAGGTGGCACTAATAAACTAAACTTTTTAAATTTATTTACAAACCAAAAAAAATATTCTAAGACAATAGGAATTCTACCAGGACAGACATAACGTTGCAAAAGGTGTTTAGTAGGAAACAGTCTCATTCTTTCAAAATTTATTTACAAAGAAAAAATATTCTAAGACATTAAGAATTCTACCAGGATAGCATAATGTTGCACGAGGTGACACTAAGAAACTAAACTTTGTAAATTGATTTACAAACCAAAAAATATTCTAAGACAATAGGAATTCTACCAGGACAGACATAACGTTGCAAAAGGTGTTCAGTAGGAAACAGTCCCTCATTCTTTTAAATTTATTTACAAACAAAAAAAATATTCTAAGACATTAAGAATTCTACCAGGATAGCATAATGTTGCACGAGGTGACGCTAAGAAACTAAACTTTTTTTTATTTACAAACCAAAAAAATATTCTAAGACAATAAGAATTCTACCAGGACAGACATAACGTTGCAAAAGGTGTTTAGTAGGAAACAGTCTCTCAAATGGTTTTACAAACCAAAAAAAATATTCTAAGACAATAGAAATTCTACCAGGACCGACATAACGTTACAGAAGGTATTTAGTAGGAAACGGTCTCTCAATAGAGAACATTGACTTTCAAATTTATTTACAAACAAAAAAAATTATTCTAAGACAATAGGAATTCTACCAGGACAGATATAACGTTGCAAAAGGTGTTTAGTAGGAAACAGTTTCTCAATACAACATTGACTTTCAAATTTATTTACAAACCAAAAAAAATATTCTAAGACAATAGGAATTCTACCAGGACAGACATAACGTTGCAAAAGGTGTCAAGTAAGAAACAGTCTCTCAATAGACTGACTTTCAAATTTCAGTCGGATGTTAAACCAAAAAAAAATATATATATGCACTGTGCTCTTACTATAAGCATAACTATATTTGATGACATAGATAGTTGAGATTATTTAGTAGCACTGGAATATTACAAATACATTGTTTCATTACGAATATTATTAAACAGATAAGTTACAGAATTATAATAATAGATTCAATTAATAATAGAGTATGTCTAAATTAAGAACATTATGTCATACTGTTTTTATACTGAGCGGTAAAAGTTATAACATCAATAGAAATAGTATAAAAGTAAAGATAAAGAAAGAGAGTGAGGAAGGAGAGAATTTCCCTGAAAATTTTACTGTAATGTGTTCAGAACAGTTAGTAATTCTACATTTATGTCCATTTGAACAGTAGTCTCAACTAAACATGTCATTGAGTATGCCTCTACTTATACATCATGAAAAGGTGGGGGATAATGACTATAATTGATTGGTAAATTGAAATGACATGTTTTAATGATTACAGCGCAATGACAAGTTTGACTTTTAATGACATTCTTCCTGAGGATCCGAAAATGTACGACAAGATGAGGCCTCCGAAGAAAGATGGTAATCCAACCACAGTATATTTCCATGTCACTGTCATGGGACTTGATTCCATTGATGAGAACTCCATGGTAATCAAATTTTTTTTCTCATGTAGGGCCAATTTTAGAACACGAGAGCTGACATTAGACCTTTCTAGAAGCTCTTTTTATCTGCCACATTCTCAGCATTTGTTTCCTGTAGGCTTTTCTCCTTTCTTCTGTCCACCCGGTAGTCGGTTTCGCTCTTTATGAAAGCCCTTAAAGTCCGTAATTTGTTTTCTGAATTTGGTTCGGTTCATTAAATTTTCTTGGTTTATTCCGGTTTTTTTCAATATTCTCTCTGACTTCTTTAAACCATTTATCAGACACCTTACGTCTATCGTTTAGTGTCTTAAAAATTTGTTTTGATAAACGGTTGTCACCCACTCTATAGGGGAACGAAGGGTAATGGCAAACACAAAACTAAAAACTTAAAAATCTTGCATACAGATGCATCCAGATCTACAAATCTAGGTACAAATTGAAGCTTGGACATTTGTAATTTAATGCATTATATCAAAAGATCAATTAGAAATTATTACCATAATTTACACTCTTTACTTATCGTTCGGAATTGCCCGTCGGTGTGGGTTAATGCCAAACACAATAAAATTATTAACAGGATTGATGAAAGGACAAATATGGAGCTTTAGGGTTGACAATATTACATCTGTATTGTAGGAATATAATTTACTAGTTTATTTTTTTACTTGAACAACGGAAATCATCTATCGTAATCATATTGATATTAAAACTAACTTACAAAAATAATTCTAATTAATTAGCCTAACGTTTGTATCAGATAAAAATAATTGAAACTTTAGATTGAAATGTAAGTTATAGACTAGATAGGCTACGAGTCTAAAATGAATAGACCTACAGGTGAAACTTACATAAAAAATACAAAACAGTGATAAAGAATTAATGAAAATTAAATAGAATTTAAGTTTCTTAAAATATTTAGCCTATCCTTAGCCTACAGTAGATAATTAGCCTGATTATTTTTTTATACAAATGTCACAAAGATATCCATCAGGCTCATCCCATCCACTACAATCCTTATGAGTCCACAGTGAACAAGTTACACATCTAAACCATATCTTCTCATCCTTTCCAAATTCTCCGCTCACAGAACTGCATTTATTGCAGCCTTAAGCTCGTCAACTGTCCAACTACACTTGTTTGTACTTCTCGGTCGTTTACGGGGCATTCTGAAACGAGACGACTAATATATACATGACGTAAATAAATATTTTAAATATTTATTTACACCGAGGGTTAATTCCGAACATCGTCTGGTAATGCCGAACTACTGTTTGTCATTACCCCATTGACGTCATGTTTCCATAAACCACTCTAGTTCTTAAGTATATAGCCGGGGTGGCCACAACGTGGCTCGCGAGCCACATGCGGCTCTTGAGTTAATCTGGTGCGGCTCTCGAACCTGAGTTCAGAGTAAAAATATTACTGATTTAAAAAAATATAATAATGCAATGTACAGGTTGAAAGTCTTTTAAGCTTTACAAAACTCAACATTTGTTTTGACAAGTCTTTTTTGTAGACTTGGCAACACTGCATACACACCAAACGTCACGACAGTCAGTGTCAGTCAGTACTCAGTAGTCAGTCACACTACCGCTGCTTACATACGCTGTAGCTAGTAACATTATTTTTGTTTGTGCTGTGTTGTTGTTTTGAGTTCAGTTCTGTAAGTGCTAGTGCTGAAATAGTTACAATACAATGCTGTCTAAGAAGCGTAAATATGAAGAGGAGAATCGAGTTTTTAATACAGACTGGGAGGAAGAATTCGTTTTTGTTGAAAGAAACTCTAAGCCAATGTGTCTTTTGTGTCAAACCACTTTGTCACAGTTCAAAGCCAGTAATTTAAAACGCCATCATGATACTAACCACGGTGGTTTCTGTAAAGATTTTCCTATTGGTTCTCAGTTAAGGAAAACTAAATTAAAATCCTTAAAGGAAAAACTTGATTGTCAGAGTAGGGTTATGTCAATGTTTACAAAAGAAGCAGATTTGACAACTGAGGCTGGCTTAGTTTTGGCTTTTAATATTGCAAAAGCAAAGAAGCCTTACACAGAGGGAGAGTTTATTAAGAAGAATATGTCACAAGTTGTTTCTATTTTAGACCCTGAAAATAAAAAATTGCAGAAATTGATAGACCAAATGCCTGCTGCTAGACATACAATAGAGAGGCGAATTTCTGTTATTAGTGGCGATATTGTTGGCAATTTACAACAAAATTTAATTGAGTGCTCAGCAATTAGTCTGGCTTTGGACGAATCTACAGATGTCAAAGATAAACCCCAATTAGCCATATTTGTAAGGTACGTGACAAAAGACTTGGAGGTTGAGGAAGAACTGTTAGACCTGGTTACATTGAATGTTACTACTCGTGGTTGTGATATTAAAGAAGCCCTGGATGGTGTTTTATTGAAGAACTCTGTGCCTAAAAGTAGTATTGTTAGCATTGCTACCGACGGTGCACCAGCTATGGCAGGTAAGAAACAAGGGCTTATTGGGCTTTTAAATGAGGATACATCATACCCTGCTTTCCTACCTGTACATTGCATTATTCACAGGGAACATTTAGCTGCAAAGTATTTTCAATATCCCCAGATTATGCAGGTAGTTTTAAAAATTGTTAACTACATTCGATCAAGTGCTAAGACACACCGACAGTTCAAATCCTTCTTAGAGGGCTTGGACAATGACGAGCTTCCTGATGATGTATCATGGTACTGTTTAGTTAGATGGCTATCAGTAAGCAATGTTCTTGACCGATTTTTTCAATTACTTGATCCAATAAAACAGTTTATGCGAGAAAAAGAAAAATCTTTCCCAGAACTTGATGACCCCCAGTGGTTGTTAGATTTGGCTTTTTTTACAGATGTGGTTCAGCATTTACAAACCCTAAACATATCACTACAAGGAAGAGAAAAACTTATTTCTGACTTAGCGCAGAGTGTATTTAGCTTTCATAGCAAGTTAAGGCTCTTTCGGAAAGATCTTGAGACTAAGACATTTGCTCACTTCAAATGTTTGAAGAAAATTATTGAAAGCAATCCTGATGTTCAAGTTGAAACTGCAGATTATTTATGTAAATTATCTGGTCTTGCTGAAGAAATCAATGGCAGATTTAATGATTTGAGAATGCTCAAGCCTTCATTTTCATTCTTGGAAAACCCATTTGGTGTTGATGTTGTGGGCGACGGCTGTCCTGTTTCATCACCAATTACAAATGATACAGCAGCTGTAGAGTTGGAGATACTAGAATTGCAAGAGGATGAAGGGCTGAAAGGACTAAAACGGAGTGGCATTTCAGCTATAGATTTTTGGAAGAAAGTTCCAGAAGAAAAATACCCTCTAACAAAATTGTGTGCTAAGAGACTAATCTCAATATTTGGCACTACGTATGTGTGTGAATCACTGTACTCAACACTTAAGTTCATTAAATCTAAATATCGATCTGAACTAACTGATGAACACTTGAGTGAACTCGTGCGAACTGCGCTTACCAATTATAAACCAAACTTCAAACAACTAACAGCTAAAATGAACACTCGTAAAAGCAATTGAACATTAAGTTAACATTGAATGTTATAAATAAGTAGAGTACAATAAATGTTTCTTCTTTTAAAATTAAAAAGTGTCTTTAACTTATTAAACATAAATTCATGTCCAAACAATGTGGCTCGCCTTAAAACAGCTTCATAAATTTGTGGCTCCCTGAGTAAAGGTTAGTGGCCACCCCTGGTATATAGGGTAATTATTTAATAGCTCTGCGCGTCTTAAAGCTAATAGGTTATAGTAACTATAAGCGCATTTAACATACCAAAATATCGAATAGCATACTGCATACCTGATAATGTAAATCTAATGTGAGTTACAACAATTTTAATAAGAAAAAAACCACGTTAGGCCTACTAATCACTCAACTAATGAAGTCTAGGACACAACTGATTCTGTACAGGGTTCTAGTGTAATTAGCAATGAAAGCAGCACCCCACATTAAGCACATTAAAGCAGCATCCCACAATGTCCGGCCCTCACCCCACATTGTTTTCTATTGAAACCAGATATTTTCGGAGATGCCCGTGTTCGTCATTACCCTTCGTTCCCCTACAGGTATCCATAAAATTTTAGTCTTTTTTCTAATCGTTCATTTTTCTCGTACAGTTCTTCTCGTCTTCATATTATATTATCCGTCTACTATCTTTGGCCCCATTATCTTGCGAATGATCTTTCACTCAAATTTCTCTGCTTCTCTTAGACCAGCTTTCCTGGTCATTCTAAGGCACTCCCTCGCGTACAGACTCAGAAGTTTTATCACAGTATTATAATGTTTAATCTTGGCTTGTCTTGAGAGTCCTTTTTTCTTATACAGGAGGTGAGTTCCTCGAAGTGCACCCGCCATCTTTCCTCCTCTGTTGTTGTTTTCTTCCTCTTTACTGGTCTTTGGTTCTATTATCTCCCCGAGGCTCTTGAAGCAATCAACTTTCCTAATTTTTTCGTATTGTGTCTTCCGGTGACGCAGAGCTGTTTGATGGTCGTTATGTATTTCGTTTTTTCAAAGGAAATCTGTAATCCGGCTTTTCTGGATGTTCTTTTAACACATTGATTAGTTCTATTGATATTTCCGTGTTCCTAGAAATGATTACTAGGTCGACTGCAAAAGCAAGACAGTTTATCTTTATATCATTCTTTGATCTTCCAATTTGTACTTGGTTTAACAATCCTTTATTGGCAAGTTCTATTTCCCATCCCTGAATAACTTTCTCCAGCATACATTTAAAAAGAATCGGTGACAGTCCATCTCTCTGCCTAACTCCTGTTTTAATTTCAATTTTTTTGGAGAATTCTCCTAGAAATTTTACTTTTGATCATGTCTATGTAAATATTTCATTAATGACGGCCTTTGTTTTGATGTTCACTCCAAATTCTTCTAAAATATTAAGTAGCGTTTTTCGGTCAGTAATCAATATTATTATACAAAAAATTTATATATTCAATATTAATCCTTCATTGCATTACAGTATGGCCAAGATGAAATTTAATTTAATTTGTCAATAACAGAATAGCAATCTACACAAGGGACGCCTTTTAAATTTTTACAAACGTAGTTGGCACTATTAAAATGTGACGTCACTATTTTTGTAAAATTTGGTACTTTTTGTTGTTGAAACCGTTACAGCTGAGAACTCGGCCGAGTAGTTTGCTTACATAAAGAATTTACAAAAAGTAATTCTGTCAAAAAGTTTAAATTATTTGTGAAGGTTAATGTTGGATGATTTTTTACGATTTTAGTAAAGGCCTAACTCAACAACAATACCTTAAATTACTTTGTTTAACTTTTTGTAATGAAGCACCTTCACAGTAGATTGTTTACAGAGATTTATAGTGAAAGTGCAATGAGTGATGGAATGGTATGAAAGTGAGTTAGGCAATTCAATGAAGGATGGACAGATGTCCATGACAAACTACATAATGGGTGGCCTTCTGTTGTCAATGATAACGTGGTCAGGAGAGTGGATGAGAAAATTAAAGATAACAGATGATTTACCATGACAATACTTTCAGATGAATTCCACAGACTTCAAGAACTGTTTTGCATGAAATTGTAGCTGACCACTTGAGTTATCACAAGCTGTATCCAAAAAATGTTCACAGATGTACTCAAAACAAATTGACTAGTCAGAGCTCTGACATTTCTTACCTGATATTGTTGACTACCAGGGTCCTTATCCATATAGTCTGACTATCACTGTTCCTGCACGTAAAACACAAGCTTGGTGGTAAACGCTTTTAATGTGATGACGATAGAAAAACGCTGTAAAGTTATGGCTGTTTTCACAAGCGAATGTTTCTTTGAAGAAGATTTAGATAAGCTGGACACCTGATGTGACAAGTGACTGAATAATGATGCAGAAAAGTAGTCAAGGACATGCCTCGTACCTACAGATTTTAAAAATGTACTTAATCCTAAATTATCTATTAATTATTTTGATTTTGTTTTTTGTCTTCAGACATATGCAGCGGACATATTTTTTGCTCAAACATGGAAGGATCATCGTCTAAGACTTCCAGAAAACATGACATCTGATTACAGGTTTAATATCTATCATATCTTTTATTTCTTATTTCTAATATTTGCTACACAAAATATTCATTCAATAAATACTTTGATTTGTACAGTATAATTCCTATTGATCTAATAAACTATTGATTACTTGATGGGATCGTAAACTTCCAAGATTTTTACAACAAATCTCACATACAGTATACTTTCTATGTTCAAAGATTTCTAATTCTGAAATAGGTTTCCTATGTCATAATTGTGGAAGTTGACTACTCAGTAATAGAAGTGTTTTTATGAAGGATTACATTCCAGGTTTATTTGCCCATAGATTCAATACCTCCTATAAAAAGATAATATGGAAGGCAAATTCTTCCTTCTCTCTGCACAGTCTACACACTGGGTCAACATTGGAGATCCCCATAGGTGGATGTGCCCTGTTAACAGGCAAATATTTCTTTAATTTTTACTTTCTCTTGCCTATATGAATATATAGGAAGGAAAGTATTGTTTTCATGTCGATTTTTCGAAATCGAGTTTTCACCGGATCTATACGTTTTCAGACCCCCTGAATCCAAAAAACATGTTTTTAGCGATTGGTCTGTGTGTGTGTCTGTGTGTGTGTCTGTGTGTGTGTGTGTGTGTGTCTGTGTGTGTGTGTGTGAACAGAATATCTCCAGAACGGAACATCGTACGAACTTGAAACTTGAAACTTAAGTTACATACCACTACCGGACGCGACACGAACATTTTCATCAAAATCGGTCAACCGGAAGTAGTAGTTTATTCGTATAATTTTTCAGGTTTTTGCGATTTTCTCAAAAACTGGTCCTACGATTTTTTTTAAAATCGCCTATTTTACTCAATTTTTTATTCTCTACAAGATAGGGTAGGCGCCATGTCTGCTGAAATTCTCGGTGAGGCTGTTTTCACGTAAAAACGTTGTTTTTTTAAGATTACGGCTTTAATATAAATTTTAGCGCAAAAACTTATATAATAAAAGTTGTAGAGAATTTAAAAACCTACAACTTCTGTTTTAAACATTTTTTTGTATAACGCTTAGTTTAGCGGTAATTTGCGATTTTCTGTTTTTTTTTCTCACGAAAACGTGAGAAAAATCGATTTTTTTAACATTTCGGTCTTAGTATGCATTTTACGACAAAAGTGTATATAATAAAAGTTATAGAAAATTAAAAGATCTACAACTTTTGTTTAGAGAATTTTTCTCTACAGAGCCTAGTTTAGCGTGAAAGTGTGATTTTCCGTTTTTTTTAAGCCAAATTGAGTTCGATTTTCATTTTGCGTCTTCCACTCATGATTAAAATAAGGTTATGTTTTTGAGGTTAGTTGTTGTTTATTTTTAATATTTTATTAATAATGTTAGGTTTATTATTAATTATTTGCATTGGCAAGAGAAAGTTGTGTGAGTGTTTCACACCAGATTTTTACATTTATTCAGTTAAATATACACTCTCCGGCTCCATTGGCGTAGTTGGTAACGTGCTCGCCTCTCATCATCTTGGGTTCGAATCTCACTCAGGCACGGCATATTTTCATACATTACAAAAAATTGTTTCATCCTTCAAAGTTACAACCCAACGTCATCATTAATGACCACTGTAATTGATGCAACGTTAAATAAACAAAGAAAAAATATACAAACACTCAAATTTTCTAATAAGTTACGCTGTATACAATGTTTTTAACTAATTATAAGCAAAAACTCGTTTTCAAAAATAGTTATGACTGTTCTTGTAGTAGTTACCTGATTTTCTTCTACACTCGGAACTGAACTAATGCAGCTGGTAAAACTGTTGGTCTTCTGGAGCGGTGTTTGAACTTATTGGTGCGTAGCTTTGTTTC
Source organism: Catonia carolina (assembly GCA_035578175.1). Classification (NCBI taxonomy): domain Eukaryota; kingdom Metazoa; phylum Arthropoda; class Insecta; order Hemiptera; family Achilidae; genus Catonia; species Catonia carolina. The sequence goes on along the minus strand of JAQMRL010000023.1, from coordinate 216,964 downwards.
CAAATTTTCTTTCTGTCAAAGCCACTTTGTTAGTTAATTCCAGAGAATTTTTAGAGGAACTTCTTCAGTCCTAAAGGTTTAGTTTTACTTAAATCAGCTTGCTTTACTGCAGTTTTTGTGCAGCTTGTTTACAATATGCAGCATGAAATAAAATATTAGTAGCATATTTTTAAGATAAAAGTACTCTATTAGTAAAAAAAAACAGCAATAAAAATGTTTATTGTGATATTTCCCTAATATTGCACCTGAAGCGATATTAGGCACTTTGGAAGAAATCGCTTGTTTCTGCTACCTTTTACTTAACTTTTTCCAATTTTTTTATCTGATGAGAAAACAGTTCCTAAATATGTAAATTCTTTAACTTCTTCTAGCACCTTACCATTTAAGGCCTATTCCTATGATACTATTACCAGCAGCTAGTTGATTAGCAGCTAGCAAAATACTGTAACGGGAACGAACAACTAGCAGCTAGTTGAGTTAAAGCGCTAGTATTCACTAACCCACTTGTGACTTTGAACATGTTTGATTTTACTATCGGCTAATAGGGGAGAGGAGGTCACGTGATTGACTAGCGCTAGTAAACAAACTAGCTTGGTGTGATCATTTGGAAACGTTGCTAGTAAGTTATTTTCAGGAGCAGATGTGTAGTATGAGGGGTGAAGATGTCAGGTGAAAACGAGCCGCTAAAGTGGAATTTCAAAATTTTTAAACATCTTTAAAACATATGTGTGTTTGTGGGAAATGACATGTGATAGCTACAAAAAGAGAGACCCAAGAAATGCTGCTTTCAATCGATTAATTGAGATCTTCAAGGAGAGCGGTTTGGCACGATTCTCAGTGCATTGAAGTATAAAATAAAATCCTTGAAAGATGCCTATCAATTACAACTGATCAAGATTAAAAAATCCAAGAAAATTTGTGCTGGTGCTGATGATTATATAAGCCAAAAAACCCGTATATTCTTTCGGATCTTCCAAAGTAAGTTCCCTCACAAGTCTTAAAGAAGCCCCAAACTCTGCTCTTCTATTGTCCCATTTCCTCACCACTCACTGCAGTGTATAATTTTTAGCTCTCGACATGTTTCATGGACTCCCATCCTCAAGATTTGTCACAAAGTTTTACGGTTTACACCAATAGATGGCATGATTCATTAAATAGGAAATATTTACTTTGTACAGCAATACACAATACAACTCACGTATGCCTTCAGAGCACCAGCATTGATTAACTAGCTCTGTGGGAACCGTCACCTACACGCTAGTAGGTCCTGCTAGTACTAGCAGCTAGTAAACTAGCATCGTGGGAATAGACCTTTAGCCTTATTCCATTTGCCTTAACTCGTCACATCTCTTCTACACCAACACTGCTTTTTTCTTCACTGAATTCCAAACCACACTTAACAATCTCTTCGTTCCACAAATCCAGTCCCCACAAGCTAGAGATCATCTGCAAACAATAAGCTCAGTATTTTCCTTGGACTTATTTTATAAATATTTTCTTTTATATTTAAATCTTTAATAAATATTGAACACAGTTATAAATAAATCAGATAGAGTTATTATCTGTTTGTTTACAGACTACTGGAAGTTGATTGGTTGAAGAATATGTGGAGACCTGACTCGTTTTTCAAGAATGCAAAATCGGTTACTTTCCAAACTATGACTATACCTAATCATTACATGTGGTTGTATAAAGATAAAACCATACTTTACATGGTCAAGTAAGTAAAATTTTTTAAAAAATCAGTGAAATATTTCACTCAATTAAAATATTTCACACTTAGGCTACGGATAACTTGATAGATCACATTAATGTAGTTTTAAAATCTATTGTAATTTTCTAGTCCGTGGTCAGGTATTCTGTTTTTGCTCTTCATAGAAGCCTTTAAAGTTAGTAATTAGTTGTCTGAATTCAGTTGTTAATTTTCCCTGTGCAGTTCTTCTCGATCTCGTAACCTATATTATCTGTTTACTATCTTCAGGCTCATTATCTTGCAGAGGATCTGTCTCTTAAATTCCTCTACTTTTCTTAGACCAGCCTTCCCGGTCATTCTAAGGCATTCACTCATGTACAGACACACAGTTTTTATCACAGTATTATAATTTCTAATTTTGGCTTATCTTGAGAGTGCTTTCTTCTTATGCAAGTGGTAAGTTCCTCGAAGTGCACCGTTCATCATTCCTCGTCTGTCGCTGTTCGCTTCCTTTTTGTTGGTCTTTAGTTATTTTATCTCGCTGAGGTACTTGAAGCTATTAACTTCCCCAATTTCTCCGTATTGTGTCTTTAGATGATGTGGGCCTGTTTGATGTTCATTATGTATTTAGAAGACCTTATGTATTTTAATTATTTACAGGACATATTTAAAAAATAATATCACATTTGATTTCTGCATAGAAAGTTATATAAACCTACCAAAATTCAAAGAGGTCGTATCACTTTTCTAAAAAATAGATTTTATCTCTTTTTTCTTATACATTCAGTTATTCTCAAGTTGTATTTCTCTTCTCTTCATCCACTAATGTCTACAAAATTCCTGTTTTCAGTACTAATTGGTTTTATCTGTGCAACCGTAATTTTTCTTTCCACGTGTACGGTTATATGAGAAGTTTAATGCTTTAAATTTAATTTACTGATGCTTGCTAACTCATTATGAAAGAAAAAACAATAATGACTAATTTTTTAAATTTTAGACAGTTTTAAAAATTGAATTATTATTTTTTTCTTAGGTTAACTCTGAAGCTCTCATGTGCCATGAACTTTATGATATATCCACATGACACTCAAGAATGTAAACTTCAGATGGAAAGCTGTGAGTGATAACTAATATTAATATAAGATTTCTAGATATTTAAGGTACTTTGATGTATCTCATTAGTAAATATCATTAAGAATCTCTATTTGTAGGCCCTACAAGATGACAACAATTTTAGTAAATGAACAGATCAAAAACTGTGTTTCTATAAAGCGAGAGGGTTGCAGCAGGGTTGTGTTCTTTCACCGCTCCTATTTACCTGGTACTCAGACCTAATAAAAAACTAATAACCTTTTCAATTGCATTTTATTTAACATCTGACGGACCAAACATTGGGAGACTAGGCATATGATATTGATGTGTGATTGATTGAACGCTGGGATTAAAAGAGTTAAGTACAGGGCATGCAGGGTCTGACCCAAAAGTTCCGGTAATGAATTTCCATAGCCGGTCACTTACATTTGCACAGCGTGACTCTTGGCAGAGAAAGTGATGGCGGGTTTTAGAAAAGAATACCATTGTCTGCACCCACAGTCATCTCCAGGCAGCGGTTGAGTGAAGGTCATGCTTAGCATAAAGTGTGTTGCCATATCCTCTTTGAAAAAATGATGGCTCAAAATTTGGAGCAGCTTTAAGCAATTAAATTTTGCATTAAAGTGGGTAAAAATGGTGCCGATACACTCAAAATGCTTAGGCAAGCCTTCCGGGACACAGAGCCGAACTTTCGAGTGGCATAGAAGTTTCAGGAGGGTCGGCAGACCGTTGATGGCGACGAGTGCTCAGGGTACCTATCGATGACAAAAACTGAAGATACGGACCAAAAAGTGCAATAACTTTTGGACAACGATCGACAATGAGTTTCTGGATGTTAGCCAAAAAAAGTGGCTTCCCAAATCAGTTGTTCCCTGCATTTAAACCAAGGATTATGACATGAGGAAAATCTGCGCCAAGATGGTGCCGAAAGTTCTCATTGACCAAGCCACACCGCCCTCATTATTGCCGAGTTGCTTGCAAGAATGGACAGGGCAACCTTGCCCCAGCCTCTGTACAACCCCGACTAGCTCCAGCTGACTGCTGTTTGTCCCGAGATAAAAGAACTCTGAAAGGACACCAACACGGGTTGCTGGAGAGGGTAAAAGAAGCTTTGACGGCCTGTCTGCGACAGGTCCCTGTTAAGGCCTTCCAGGGCCTACAAGTGGTGGGTTGGAAAATTTGCATCAAACTGGGAGGAGAGTACTTTGAATAGTTCTAAAGAAATTGTAAATTTATATTCAATAATGATTAAAAAATTGCTGGAACTATTGGTACAAATCCTGTACAACTTGCAAAAGTGAATAAATTATTTTTTAAGGATCTGTATCTTCTGGTTCACAATAATGTCTCAATAATAAATAATTTTTATTATTTTTTTTTGTAGTGTCACATACAACTGATGACATGATATTCCAGTGGGACCCAGAAGTACCACTAGTTGTTGATGAAAACATCGAATTGCCTCAGTTGCAACTGGTCAAGAATTATACTGCTGATTGCACACAAGTCTACTCAACCGGTATGTAGTATTCTTCACAAAGGCCAAAACACATTAAAACAAATTGTTTATACAAGGGATGTTCAGGAGGTAGTTCATTCAATGACTATGAAACTTTGTGAGGGCCAAGTTGGCAATTTCAGAAACCACTGGTAATCAGCTGATCAATCATAATTACGTGACCTGTTTTGTCAATTTTAAAATGTCAGCTTCGCATGAGAAGCATTCTAGAAGAGTAACGTTCAGTGATAAGATTTTTGCTACAATAAGATGTAAAACCGCTTGAGCTACTCAAGAATATTAAAACAATATGGTAAAAAGTGATTTAATCACAGTAATATGTATAAATTTAACACCTGTTAACTGTTTACTGTATACTAGTATACTGTTTGGCCATTTCTCCTTTATGGGTGGAACAGTTTAGCGCGGGTAGAACAAAAATGCTCACCATTTCTCTGGAAGACAAATTGAAGTTTCAACTACCACACTGCAAAATCACATTAATGATGTTATTCATGAAGATAGGTGATTCCAAATTTTCAAATTGCTAGTTTTTGTAATAATAGAGTTGAATCCATTCAATTATTCATGATTTGTTGGAGTTTTCACTAATTGTGCTCGAGAGAGGTTCTAAAACAGTTGACCCAAGCCCATAAACGCAACTGGATTCGTATTAATTCTGAGTTTAGATGTTTAAACCCAAAGGTAATGCCTTTCTAGATCATTTAATGACCTGTAATATCACAGATTCACCATTTAGAGCCCAAAACTAAACGGCATCCAAGAAATGTTGAGTGGAAACATCAAAATGTACCCACCAAAAGAAATATTTCAAAACTTACGCATCAAGCCAGTAAAATGATTTTGACGCAAAGCCCAATTTTTTGTGACTGTAGAACCTGAGCATGCTTCAACAAAAGGTGAGTCCCAGGATAAGGTAAAAACGTAAAAGCACTCTTTTAAATGATTTGTGATTCTCTTGCATGTTGTCGGGCGCTCTCAGAGAACGAGAGAAATTCTCAAGATATTGGATTGGAAGGTGTTCTCACATCCTCCTTACAGCCTAAAATAACTTTGTTATTTGATAATATATGCTTTTAAGGTTTGTATATGCTTAAGTGGGTTGCATGAATCTGTTTGAGGATTCTGTCCGTCTCGGCTCATCCGATTTTCATTTGTCTGGCCTGCTCAAAAACTTTTTACACGACAAGAAGTTCAACAACAGGGCAGTCAAAAAAGCTGTACAGATGGTTCAAACAGCAATGTAAAGACTGCTATGGTACAGGAATCAGAAAGCTCTCAGAATGGCGGCGCAAGTGCCTAAATATTGCAGGAGACTATGTTAAAAACTAGTGTAAGTTTCATTGTCATCGAATAAATAATTTTTCTCTACATCAATTTGTCTCAGAACGTCTCTTGTACATCAAATACAATGGAGACTGATGTTCATGATTTGTTTTATTTTAAAACAAACATCTTGACTTAATTTTTGATTTGGTTCTTATTGGGGTTTACTAGTTAGCATTTTAATAGTTATTTTGTCTTTTACAGGTAACTTTACTTGTCTTGAAGTCATATTTGTTCTGAAACGAAGGCTTGGATATTATCTATTCCACACATACATTCCAACTTGTCTTATAGTAATCATGTCTGTAAGTAATAAACTTATCTACTTTCATTTTTATATCACCCAGTCTTTTCCTTTTTGAGACAAACATATTTTCATTAATTTTTTTCAAAGCAATGATTGGTGACCACTGCATTTTCATCATGGATATTTCTCCTTCTGTCATTAAACATCCACTCTTCAGTTTGATCTTGACTGTATACGACTTGTCTGAAAAATTAGTAGTTTTGAAAAAAGTAGAGTACTAAAATATTTTTTTTAGACTATTTTATTTTTACATGAAATATCCTTACCTTTAACTACTTGTTACATAGTTTCCAACATTGTTCAGGCACTTGTCATAGTGGTGACCAGCATATCTAAACCTTCCTTTAAAAAACATCCCGCAATAACTTTACAGCGGTTTTTGTATCATCATTACACTCAAAGCACTCACCAAGCTCACATTTCATGCTCAGGAACAAGTGGTTGTCAGACCGTATGGAGTCAAGGATTGTGGTAGTTAGGTAAGTTTACCGGGTAAGAAATATCAAAGCACTGTCAAGTCACTTTGTTTTTTGCACATATGTGAGCATTTTTGGAACACAGCTTGTTATATCCCAAGTGGTCGGCTACAATCTCATGCAAAACAGTTCTCGAAATTTTTGGAAAAAATCATCTGAAAGCATTGTCATTGTAAAGCACTTGTCCTCTTTCATTTTCTCATCCACTCTCCTGACCAAGTCATCATTGATAACAAAAGAGCATCCACTTCATGGTTCGTGGACATCTATCAGATCTTCATTGAATTGCCTAAACCACTTTCACGGCATTCCATCACTTATTGCACTTTCATCGTAAATTTCTGTAATCTGCCAATAAATTCTGAATGCCTTAATGTTCCTTGCATTAAAAAACTGGTTTACAGAACGAATCTCAGTCGGCAGGTTTATCGATTGTTTTAAACATTGTAGATGATCATACTAAACATGTGTAAGACGCACTACTGTTTTTAAGAAGGATTTCATTCTTTAATGTTAAATTTTATATTTGATTTTTATTTTTATGAAAGGAATGGGAATTTTATTTTCATAAGTAATGATTTTTTAAAAACAAAATAAACCCTGTATTTGTAATGTATCAGTGATTTAAAAAGATCAATATTTAAAGATTGCTACATTAAAAAGATTAATATTACATATTGTAGCTACTACTTTTTAAGCTACACCTACTACACCATTACTCATAGGCTTAACTAAAATAGAAAATTCTTGCTTATATAGTATTACGATACACATCAGTCAAGGTTGGAGTCACTGTCACTTGAAGAAATTGGGCTGTTTTCAAACAATACATCGTCTTCAGCTGCATCTAAAGAATTTCTCATGCCACACTTTTTTTGACTATTTTGGAGTCAACATTGCTTCAGGAAGTTTTGACATATTCACAGACCTGAGTTATGTATGGATGTTTAAGTTTTCCCCTGGTGTCATTTCTTGCCCCGGTGATATCATTTATACATTCCATTCATGAAGAGGGCAAAACAGTTAGTACCTATCTCAGATGCAGGAAGCGAATGCAATTTCCATTAAATGGCATTTCAAAAGAAGTGACTAACCAGATAGCAATGAAAGAATCAGTAATTTTGCATACCGTACTTGATTGTTGACTCATTCGGATAAAACCGTGTCCTCTGATACTGATACTGTCCTCTACTGGATACTGATATTACGGCCTGCCAGGGGTTAAAAGAAAACAGCCCTCATATATTTTTACTATTAGCACCTGGTGGATGGAATCAGAACAGACTATGATACAAAATAGACATGATATATTTTGTTTATATTTTTAGTGGGTGTCGTTTTGGATAAAGCCTGAAGCTGCTCCTGCTCGTGTTACCTTAGGTGTCACTTCTTTGTTGACACTTTCAACTCAGCATGCCAAGTCACAAGCTTCATTACCACCAGTATCTTATTTGAAAGCTGTCGATTCATTTATGTCTGCTTGCACTGTGTAAGTAAATCCATTAAATTATTTTTTTATGTTCTTCAAACTCACCAGGTTGGTCTAGTGGTAAAATTGTCACTGCAAGTCAGCTGATTCGGAGATGAAGGTTCTGTCGCCCAAGTCCTTGTAAATTTAGTTACCTTTATACGAATTTGATCACTTAACAGTGGTTACCGATTTACTTAGATTGTTGGATTTCAATTAACCATACTCTCTCAGGAATGGTCAGCCTGAGTCTATACAAGATTACACCTCATTTACTGGTCATACATATCATCCTCATCTCATTCAGTCATGGGGAATTACTTATTGTTCTTAAATTGAACAGATTCCAACGTAGACGGTAAGGATATAAAACAAGAAAAAATCTTCAAATGACTTATGACAAACCAGAGAAAATTTAAAAAAGATAAAACTGTATTTGAGAGAATTTAAGAAACTTATTTCACATCAGTTCCTGAACCTCAAAGAAAAAGTTTATTGGCAGATTACTATGAAATCTTCAATGTGAATGAAGGCTCCTATGATTTTTTAAAAATCACCTTGTATACTACATAATTATACTATATACTATATACAGCACCATGTTTGCTGAAGTTCTTGAGAGGTCTGTGCGCTTACAGTAAAAAATGGTGTTTTTAAGATCGCAGCCTTAATATACATTTTAAGCAAAATTGCATGTACACTAATTAAAGTTATAGAACATTTAAAAACCTACAACTTTTATTTCATAATATATATTTTTTTTACAACACTTAGTTTAGCGCCAATTAGTGATTTTCTATATTTTGCTCATCAAAAGCGGTAAACAATTGAGACTTTTTTAATATTGCAACTTTAGTATGCATTTATGAAAAAAATGTATGTAATCAAAGTCATAGGAAATAAAACAATCTACAACTTCAATTTCAACCATTTTCTTTCATAGATCTTAGTTAAGCGTGAAATAGTAATTTTCCATATTTTTAAGTCGAACAGAAATTGATATTCATTTTGTGTTATTCACTCATGATTAAAATTAGATAAATTTTTCATTTAAACATAGGTTATAAGTTTTATTATTTACATTGGCAATAGAATGTTGTGTGAGTGTTTCACAACAGATTTTTTTTGAAATTGTTTGGGTAGTTTCTGTGAAAAAAGCAAACAAACATTGCTTTTTTTATATGAGTATAGATTATTAATTTACAAAATTATGAAACCGTAATAATGTTTTCAGATTTGTATTTATGGCACTAATGGAATACTGTTTGGTAAACATTGTACTTGGTGATTCTGATGCACCCAAACCAAATCCTCCACCAGAACCAAAAAAACCTGAGAAAATATTTGACTTGGCAGCAGCAAAGGTAATATAAACTAATAGTAAAAGATATTTATTAAATTGTTTTGCAGTTTCACAATTGGATTTAAGAATTTTATCAAAACAAACAAAAAATGTTTGATGCATGTTACCTGATGAATCATTATATCAGTGGTGTACCATCAGGGGAAGCAAATGAATCAGTGCTTCAGTAGTGGTAAAACAAAAAATTAATTTGAAGTTATTCCATAAAAATATTACTGATTCATTTTAATTATATTATTACTGATGTATTTCAAGAAAGGCCGTCATATTTGCAGAACATATTACAGGACTGTTACAACCTTTACCTGATCAAATGATGACGTTATGATTTTCCTGATCAAATGTCTCTTCTAATACGGAAATTAACTCCCGCCGAAGAACTAAAATTAACTATTGACAAGTTGTCTTCCTTTAAAGCTCCAGGGCTCAGGGTTTATTGACCTTATTAAGGAATGCATGCAGAAGTTTATAAAACTTAAATAAAGGCCAATATTTTGAAAAACAATAAAAAGATTTGTTGAACAGATTGAAAAAACAGGAAGATTACGGGAAGATACATTGAAGAGATTAAGAGGAATCTCAATGAAAGTGGACTGGCAATTGAAGACGAGTTTGACAAGGAAAAAATAAATACTACTCTCAAATCACACAATTTTATTGGGGAAAAGCAGGTGGACGCATGGTGGAGGTTACAGATGAGATTTGGAAACAAAGATCGAATTGTCTCAAAAAGTACTGGCAAAATCAAAAGGCTAGACCAATACATTTTTTTAAGAACACTAGAAATTGATCGGCTTAATGGTCCAATGTGGCCTCAAAAAAAATATTTGTACCAAAAAACGTTTTTTCTCATTGTTTTTGTAAAAACTTAAAAGTTAGCCCATATAATCATAAAAATTTATTATAATTTTTTTAAGGAATATTTTAATGTTTTATTTTGTTTTTATAGGAAAACTCTCAGAACTCACGTTTACTGACCGGACCAGGTGGACATCAAGCGATAATCCATGGCCATCCACCCCCACCACTGGTTCCACCTCCTCCTCCACCACCAGCAGCCTCACGTCCGACAGTAAACATCGCAGCAAGAAATAGAATAAGGGCTATAAATATTGATAGATTTTCTCGAGTATTTTTCCCATTATTGTTTGCAGTTTTAAATTGTTCTTATTGGATTAAGTTTGCTGAGTTTCTGTAAAGATATAATTTTTGTAGTAATTTCACGGTATTTCACTGGCCTACCCAACAAGTATCTTTTTCTCATAAAAATACTCAATTTAGTTATTAAATTTGATTTAATATTGTTTTTAAATAATTTTGAAAGCAACCGCTGATTATAAAATCAGATACAGTAGTCTTGCTAATCCAGACTAGACGGGACCAGATCCTGTCAGGATCACGAAAGTCCAGATCATAGAGAATTTGCCTAAAAATGCACATAAAATAAATTTAAGATGGGTAAAACTATAAATAAACTACTACACCATGACAGTAAAAGCAGGGTTCCCTTTTGATTTTTCATTGAATTTTAGAGCGATTGCTTGCTATGTTACACCCATAGCGGAATATCCTCTTTATTTTGTTGACAAAACCAATTATACAAAGCCTTGTCTAACATTTCACTTATTGGTTTTCTAACATGCTTCTTTGTTTTTGTCAATCATTTTGGCACAAAAATTTTAAATTTTGGTCGGTTTTTCCCAGTCGGAAACAGCTTTATTTTCTCACTCCTAAATCATTTATAATTGTAGTTTGTGATTTCCCTGCATCAATATGAAACAAAGCTTGGAGTTTTACTTCATTGTCACAGTTACTTTCTTCCATTTAGTTGCCATTTTTCAAGCACAAACTATCGCTCTGAACAGCAAGTTAAAATAGCAAAACACACCCAATAGACTTACAATTAATAAATAAATTTTTTTTTTGTCAGCAACTAAAACAGGAATAGACATCTTCAAGCATAGTATTATAATTAAAATGTATATACGTAATATATAACTATTTTAATAAAAATTTAAACAATAGGTCACCTCTGTAGCTTAGTGGTTAGCCCTCTAGCCCACAAAGCAGAGCTCTCAGATTTGATTCCTGGCTAGGGTCTAAAAATTTTCACAAGTCAAAACTCACCATAGTTGATAACAACCAAGCAGTTAACACGATTTTAAATTTTAAAAAATATTTAAAATAAAATTAAAACAATGTTTTATAATTTAACATACTCATGAAAAAATATCTAATTTATAAGTTACCAGTTTTTTGGACTAGTGGGTTCTGGATTTGCACAATCTACTGTACACAGTAAGCGGTACTATTCCATTAAATGGATGCCACTCCGATTTCCGCTGGATGTTTTACTTCTATGCTGTACAAATGGAAACGGACAGAACTATTAAGATTACATAGTTTGGATAATTTACAAAAAAACACCATAGTAATATATTTGTAGTTGACAAATGCTGAATTATCGAATGTAATAAAGGCGTCTGCACACTCTGCCATTATACAGGCACCACCAATCTTGGTGTCAATTAAGTTACAGTTAATTAGCCTTTAACCTAACTTGAATTCACCAAAAATGTTGGTGAAACTTAGAAACTTAGAATCTTAGAAACTAATGCCCCAACCCTGTCCATCAGATAAAAAGTCATTTCATAAGCTTTCTCACAGACTTGATCCTGGAAAAATTTTACCTCATCTTTACACACAGGAAGATTCCAAATTCTCATTCACCGTTCCATCTTGCTATCGACTTGCAAAAAAGTGTGACAATCCACAGAAAATAATCAATACACTATAGACAATATTGCTACGATCATTCATAAGTAGTAAACTGGTTACTTTAATACCATTTTCAATTTATCAAATTATGAACACCGTAATGAATCAATGCAATTCAAACTTTTTAAATATGTAAATGTTGTTTTCCATTTATAAATAACAGGTATATATTCCATTCACTTCCTTATTAATAACCCTGCAATTAAACTGAAAAATCTGAAATAGGAGTGGCGTCCATATAATGGAAGAATACCCAGTAAACTGATTTTTTTATATCATTTTAAATTTTATAATTCAGCAATCTGATAAAAAAAGGGTTTTTTAGTGCATCCGGACATCCAAGTTTGTTTCATTGGTCAATGAATTATACGAATTGTCTTCTCATGTAATCTATTCCATTAGTTATAATTCTTATCTTAAATATTATATTTAAATTACATGACTTATTTAATTCATAGAAAATATTTGCTAATTTTTAGCATAGAACATTATCCAGATCATTTATTAATAGTTAGTGGATTGATATGTACATTTTAATTTTAAAATAATAACGTAAGCTATTTCTTATGTTATCTAATCAAAACTATCATTGTTTATAAATATGTCAAAATATCGCAACATATTTTAGACTTAATTTATTAATAATAGTCATTAAAAAACATTTTTTAGAGTTACTGTTTCAAATTCCAGCTAGGGCTCTAAGGTACGCCATCATAATCTTATTTATTCAGAATTTAATTATCTGACTTGAACAATCCTTAAACAATTACTGTACGAGTTGTAATCAATAAATACGGTGAATAATATTATTACAAACAAAATAATAAGCTTACATCAAATTTGAAATAATCTCCTTCAAAGTTCTCTCCTTGGCTAGCTATACACTTATCCCGACATTTATTCCATAATTAGAAGAATTTCTGGAAGGCTTCTTTCGGAATGGCCTTCAGCAGCTCTGTCGTGACCATCTCAATGTTGGGAAATGGTGTCAAAATGTTTCTTTTCATCATGTTTTTTATAAACAGGAATCTTCTTTTCAGCCAAAAACTCATAAATCAGAAGCAAGGTGTGACACAGGGAACAATTTTTTCGCTCACTCATCTCATTTGTAAATTATCAGTTAAAATTCTTTACACTGAATTGTACCAGACAGTTCTTCAGTAAGCTGTCCATTAGTCAAATATATTTGAACAAACTTTTTTTACACATTTTCATCTGTTTTTGAGGTCGGAGGATATTCCAATCGTTGATCATCTTTAATCGATTCATTCCCTGTTTTAAATCACTTATACCATTTATAAACAATCTTCAGAGTTACCTGATTATCATCATACATTAATTTTAAGATTTCTTGAGCTTCTTTGGCACTTTTTTATAACTAAAACAAAACAATATTAATGTGTTGCTCGTAATCCATGATGCGCAACAGACATGGTAAACACAATCTCATTCTTTCACTTCTCGAAGCCAACTGATAATCACTTGTCACTGATTATCTCAAAGAATCAGGCTATCAGACTAATTACTTAAAATGGATGTAGCATCAGCAGTTTGTTTGTAATAAAATTATCCACCATATTTTTTTAACACACCTCATATATCTTATTTAGCTACCCTGTTCAGTCGGTAATCATCTGTAATCAGTAATCATCATTACGATTCAGACTTTGTTTAATGCTGTTTGAAAGAGTTTCACTGAGGTAACACAAAACAATATCCTCACATTAACAAGCCAGGATATCCTTCTTCTACTAATTCTTTGATTGCTGAACCTCACTTTGAATATTATCTTTAAAAATTACCAAGTTTTCGGTCAAAATGCTTTTGAAAACACTAACTACACATTGTACCTTATCGCTATGTACTATAACTTGCCTATGTGTATTTTTTATGGGAAAGCCCTCACTGACTGATTGACTTGCTCATCACTAATATTGTTCTACTTGCACTATAGCTAAAAAGCTGGAAATTTGGAGGAAATATTCCCTTTAAGATATATAGAGAAGTTAAACATAAACAATTTTGACATTACACCATTAAGGGGTCGAAAAGGGTGTTTAACCCTTAAACCGTTATCCATTTACTAAGTTCTGGACAAGCTGAAGGCTGACAGGCTGAAACTCAGTTTGCATAATACAAGGGTTTGCTATATTCAACTTTTTTGTTAATGGTGTTTATAAATAATTTAGTATATGAGTTATAATATATATATAGGTTTTACTGTGCCAGATATGTCCAAGATAAAAAAATAAACATACATTTTTCTTGCATACAAAAAATGATGATATATTATGCCCAGTTAAAAAATAACACTTTCTAATGAATCCTGCAGCTTTAAATCAATTCCATTGTATAAATATATGAAAATTTCACTAATTTTTTCAGCTGCCTTGATCCTTTTGTGTTTCAGTGGATCTACCACCACCACCACCATCATCATCATCATACACAAAATATAATTTCAAACCTAAAAACCTACAATAGGTATAGCATCTTCAGTCATCTATATAAAACTATTCAATATTTCTTATCTATCGTTGTTCACATTCATTGTAGGTGGCAGCAGCAGTCAATACCACCTCTTCGTTCTTAGATTTGACTTGCTTATTCAAAAATCCTGCCTGTAGCAAAGCAAAAGTCATCTCATATACTAAACTTTTTGTGCTCTCTACAAGATAGGATAAGCACCAAGTCTGCTGAAATTTTCGGGGAGCTGTGCTCTCATGGTAAAATTGTTTTTTTTTAAGATTGCAGCCTTAATATGCATTTTAGGGCAAAAGCATGTAATTAAAGTTGTTGTAAATTAAATTATCTATAACTTTTATTCCAAACATTTGTTTATACAACGGTTAGTTTAGAGTCGATGAGTAATTTTCTGTGTTTTTCTCGTAAATACAACTTTCGTAAATAACTGAAGTTAAAGAAAATTAAGAAACCTACAACTTTTATTTCAAAAATGTTTCTACAGAGCTTAGTTTAGCATCAATTATAGTGATTTACTGTATTTTTCAGTCCAAAATGATAAATTTGATAACATCCAACTCCTACCACCTGCATGCACACATACTATTTAACGTAATGCAGAACCGGTCCCGTAATGACACTTTTTCGAACAGCTCAGCAACTCTTTTCCTTTTTCAATTATTAACTGATTAACTACAAAGACAATAACTGTTTTTATACCTGTGATCTAATAGTTTCCCAAACATTCAAGATCCTTCGTCCCTATTCTGGAACATTATAGAATGAATAAAAACAAAAAAAAACATTTCTACTATTTTCCATTTCCTAGAATTTCTATTCAAAACATCTCATTCATAAGAAATCACTATCCTTGTTTGACACACCCCCATACAATAACAAACCATTTTCGGAATAATGATGAATTGCTATGTTACAGTATTTTACTACCCTAAGATAAGTCATCAAGGGTAGGCAAATTTAAGTATTTTATCTTTTGGCAACATCTGAAACAAATAAAAAAAATCCCTTTCATGAGACAATGCAGCTCATAGTTGGTGGCAATTTTTAAAAAGACTTACCTTTGATCTATGGTAAAAACCATTAATTTCTGAATCTACTCTTTAAGAAGAATCGAATAACACTATTTTTGTTTACAAATTCCGACTTTGATTTCTTGACTTCCGGTCAAAACTGGAACTTCAAACCCAAACCAGGCCACCTAACTTTTTGTGTAGATTATGAATCCGAAAACCATTTGTTGCTATCTCTTGCAGTTTCTGACTTTGTTCATTAACTTCCAATTTCAGGCACTTCCAGTCGAAACTGGAACTTCAAACCCAATTAGGCCTACAAACTTTTTGTGAAGCTTACAAATCCAAAAACCGTTTGTTGCTATCTCTTGTGGTTTCTGACATCTGGGTGTGATGGACAAAGGAAAATGATAGATGACAATATTTTAAAAATTGCCACCAACAACATATTGAAAAAATTTGCACATTCTCATGTTGTGTATAGATCCTAAAACGAAATTTCAAAATAAACGAATGATCATTAATTTTATCATTTCCTTGCTTGCTTTAATAATACTATTGCATTGAAAAATCACAGATTACTAATTTACATGCACGCACATTTAAAAAATAATTTAGGATTATATTTCTAAAGAATAAATAATTAATATAGTAAAATTTTGTGTCTTAATGATTTTATGAGGTTTTAAACGTTTTAACTCTGTGAGGCAGTGATAAGCAATCTTTCTTTATAATGTGCCATGACCTTTCAGAATGTTATTAAATAATTCAGCTATTCGCACTTCACTGGCATCCAATGTAAAAAGTAGCTAAATAAATTATTAATCAATAGAAGTTGTCAATACTGTGAAACATTTAGAAAGGAATCCATGTACACTGTAAACTGTTACATCATTCAAGTATATTTTTTAGCTATTTTTTAAACAAACTTAAATTACCATAACTTTTTAAGGTTGTGTTAATTTATTAATGTATTTGCTAACTGCATAAGTAGGTTTTTGTTCAAACTATTTATAGTTGTGAAAAGCAAAATAGTAATCAATTCTGTTTCTTATGTAATGGTTGTTGACTTTTAAATTTTGTAAAAAGGTATTTAACTTTACGTACATTATCACTTCAAAGATGTACAAAGAAGGAACTGTAAGCAATTGAAGCTCCTTAAATAATAATCTGCATAACGTTAAGTGGAAGACTCCCACCATACATCTAATAGGTAGTTTTTCTGAATTTTAAAAACACTTTCTATGTTACTCTGTGATGAATTACCACTAATATGGTAGGTATATCAGATATGAGATCAAATTAAACCATGGAAAGCTGCTATTAGCAATTATTTATCATTTAAGGATGGTTCACACACAATGCAATCTGTGTCCTCCATCCCAGGCAAATGAACGCACTCTGATCTCAAGTGCAATCTTCCCTGTCACACAGAATGCGTTTAGTTCATTTGGTCAGTCATGATGAGTTCTTCATCAGAAGAGGAAGGAGCTGTTACTGTTGTTGTTATCTCTTAAAAACAAAAACAAAAAATGTTCAGTGTGGGTAAACAATATAAACAAAAAATGATTACAGCTTAGAGAGTAATAAACTATGTATAGAAATTTCATCACCTGAAGATCGCTTTATAAAATTCATGTCCTGTGTCATATAAATAACGACAGAAATGAACTGCTCAATGAGCTTTATCGTTTCGAGTGACACATCACAACTTTGTGACCAACATTATAATTATAAATAAGACAAACTCATGTGGATTGCAAGGCGTTCAGTTTCAAATTGTCCTGTAGATGCATTCGTTTCTGTCCACAAGATCAGAACGCACTCCGTGTCCTGCTCTTCGCTACTAACAACAACATAGAAAAAATCAATCACTTGTCACGCAGAACATAGATCGCATTCTGTGTGTCAGGCCCTTTAATCTGGCAATTTGTTTTAATGCAAATACACCAGATGATATTTTACCACGGATTTTATCGGTAGAAAAATCCCACGATATAGTTTTATCTAGTGACATTCCTAGAAAACTCACTGTTTGATTATGTTTTAGTATAAAGACATCCCCTTTTCTGTTTTCCCTTAAATCATGTTTATTTTTAAACTGTAATAATACTGACAATTTTCCCATTTTTTTTATTTTTAAATTGTAGTTTTACACTAACTAGTCACTTAAAACTAACAAACATTTTTTTCATTAGCGATAATATCCCCCCCCCCATGTATATAATTATGCAGTCACCCACTGGTGCTAGCACTTATTTTCTA
Source organism: Catonia carolina (assembly GCA_035578175.1). Lineage (NCBI taxonomy): Eukaryota > Metazoa > Arthropoda > Insecta > Hemiptera > Achilidae > Catonia > Catonia carolina. Next base: position 199,183 of record JAQMRL010000023.1, on the reverse strand, counting down.
ATGTCACTTATACAGTGTTCTATAAACTATTAACCCATTCAGTCACGAATTTTTATCTTAGAATTTTAAAAAAAATTATATTCTTACCCATCGGGTTGGTCTAGAGGTAAAGTCGTCGCCAAAATCAGCTGTTTAACAGCTGATTTTCGGAGACGAGGGTTCCTGGTTCAAATCCTAGTAAAGTTAGTTACTTTTATACGGATTTGAATGCTGGACAGTGGTTACCGGTGTACTTTGATGGTTGAAGTTCAATTAGCCATACTCTCTCAGGAATTGTCGGCCTGATTCTGTACAAGACTACACCTCATTTACATGTCATACATATCATCCTCATCTGATTGGGTCATGGGGTTGCTTATTGTTCTCAACTGAACAGATTGCAACGTACACATATTAGGAATAAAAAAAAAATATGTATATATTCTTAAAGTACTATTTTTTTTATTATTAAAACTTTTCAAAAGTCCCAATAGATTGCAGCACTTGCTGGACTCTTAAAGAATTTGTTCATGTATGTGGCCAATTTTACGCAAAGCGTTATGTGCGCAGTTTAGTGAATAAGATTTGGTAAAATTTTATGTACATGTATATGGCCAAGGTGAATGAATGGTTTAATTTCTTAAATCTCTAACTTAAACGTATTATTAATTTACTAACTTGGGTAAATATACATATAAATATATGACTTAAAAGTAGCTTAATATTATTTATAGCTAATCATTAGTTTTAGTGACTTATATTATAATACATGACTTAAATGTAATTTACTCTTATTTATAGCTTAACTGTACTTTTATTAGTCTTTTTCTTAACACGCTAAATCTACCGGCTTAGTTCTTTTCCGTCGCCTAAATATTACTTTTTTTCTCTTTTAGAAATAATCTTTTCTTAATTTAGAGTAATCTTTTCTTTAACACACTAAATCTACAGGCTTAGTTCTTTTCCGTCGCCTAAATATTACTTTTTTCTCTTTTAGAAATAATCTTTTCTTAATTTAGAGTAATCTTTTCTTTAACACACTAAATCTACAGGCTTAGTTCTTTTCAGTCGCCTCACTATTACACTTTTCCCATTGATTGTTAACCTTAACTCATTCGAAAATTGCACTACAAATTCTATGCTAATATGTGTAGGAGAGAGAAAGTATATTTTGACACCCATCTAATATACTACACCTCAGCTTTCAAGGGTTTAAGAAAAGAGAAGTTTTCCAATAAAAATGTATGTAAAATGTGTGATTACACATGGATACCAAGTTTAAAACCTCAATCATTTTACAGACACTGATATTAGCATTAGTTTTTAGAATAAAAGTACACTATTAAGATTTGAGAATATGTACGTATAATAAAATTTAAATTTAGAAATGTAATTAAATTTTAATCTTTATTAATAGTTTAATTGTAATTAATATTATGTAGTTGATTAAATTAGTTAATAATTTATCTAGATTAAAAATGTTAATTAATACAGTGGTTAAATAAAATGAATACATTACTGAAGTATCATTGGTTTTATTTACATTCTGCCTCATTGTCGACTTTTTTTGGTTGATTGCATCCAGGAGACTTCTAAAGAAGTACAAGAGTTATCAAGAACTTTTGAAATGTAGTGTTATAGGAAAAAGCTAAAGATTAGGTGGGTGGACAAAATAAGTAATTTAGAGGTTCTTAGGCGAGTGTATGAAAAAATAAGAATATGGAAGCATTTTACCAGAAGAAAAGATAGGCTACTGGGATAAATCTTAAGACATCCTGGTAGTCTATTGGTCTATCAATAATGGAAGGTAATATTGAGGGAGTAAACTGTAGGGGAAGGCAACGGTTAGAACTGGCTATATAAAGCAAATTGCAAAAGATGTAGGATGGTACAGGTATGTAGATATGAAACGACTTTCACACGATAGAACAGCTTTGAGAACTGCATCAGATAAGTCGAGAGACTGATGATAAAAACAATTATTACTTTTAATAAAAATATTTCTGAATGATAAATTTTGAATACAGAGTATGCGGCTTCTTAATTTTTAAAGGTACGTTTATCCAAAGAAAACCTGTGTCTGTGGATAAAAGGATCTCTTAACACAAAAATAAAACAAAATACATCACGAACCAAATACATTTTTTTTAAATGATTAGCATCCAATTATTTATAAAAGTTTTGGAGATTGATGATACTATAAATTTAAATATACAAAGAGATGTTTGGACTAAAAGTTGTAGGTTTTTAGATTTTCTACAACTTTGATTTTATACACTTTTGCTCTAAAATGCATATTAAGGCCACAATCTTAAAAAAACACATTTTTCTTCTAGAGCACAGCCTCCCCAAGAATTTTAGCAGGCATAGCTAGCCTGATGGCTTAGAGGTAAAATTAAACAAAACCATTTTTTAATAAAACAATTTATGTACGCAAAGAAGCTCTTGAATACGATACGTATCAATGATAAAATCGTCAAGTCCTGTTCCAACATGTAAGGAATGAAATGGGGTCTAATAAAATTTTACTAGTATAAATTTTGTATTTTTGAACAATTCTTTGCAGGTAAAATTGAACACGTGTCACTTTGGTCAATTTTGCTACTGGCTTCTTTTATAAAAAGAAAAGTATTCACTGGTAAAACTGACCGAGTCCGCCAGTTAGTCAGTTTTACTGCTGAAATTATAACCTCACTTATTGGAATTATAACCTCTTTTATTAGTCAGAGTAGTTGTTGTTGTTAAGGTCATCAGCCGAAAGGCTGGTTTGAACCTGTAGAGGTTTTACTAAGTAAAACGAGGAGTGAGGTGGTTTACCATTGCCTTCCTCACTGAATGGAAAAGTATGCTTATCAGCACGAAGCCCTCTGAAAAGCACATATTTTTTACTCTGCAAATGACACCTTCACTTCATTCACTACAGGGTTTGGCTGTATAATGAAATTCATTACTTTCAGAGGAGACAACTCTGATAAGTGTCTTTTACACCTTTACCTCTTCTGTTCATAAATGATTCAGTCATTTAATTGGCTGACCACGTGATAAGAAACAGAACTATTTATTTTAGCCCTGCAACGAACAGATTGAGTGTAAATTTGACACTCCACCTGTCTGTTAATGGTCATTGGTCAGAGTAATGGAATGCAAAATGTTAAGTCATGGTGCACTAATCTTGAGTCTTTCAGAGAAGAGATTGGTACTGGTTCTTGACCCTATTTAGCACTATTACAGAGGTATCATTATTTTGCGATTCTTGTGAGGGTCAGAATAGAAATCACTTTGTAGCAGCAATACTTATTTACACAGTTTGAACAAACATTTCAATGTTATTGAACACAAATTTTTTAGATAAAGGGCACACATATAGTACGTTTGTTTTAGGAAGAAGCTTGTAAGGGGTGGGCGAGTAGGTAGAGTAGGGATAGTTTCAAAGGGGCAAGTGTTGTCTCCTTCTCACTTAATGATCATTATCTCTCTTTCTAACCGTATACTATGTTACAACTACGAGGTGCTTCCCCCACCACTGAACAGAACAGCTCAGCGGCACACAGCGTTGGAGGGAAAGCTTCAAGCTAGAACAAATGTACTACGGAATAAGTACTATGGTAAACTCCATTGACCTTCAAGCTCACAATGATATGATGCATACTTTAGTGGATAATTTTTGTGTCCTAACAGGTTTGACCTTATTGCCCAATTAATTGTGTGTCATAATTATCCATAATTTTTCATTTAATATTTTTGGCTAGTTATCTCTATTAATTTAAAGTTAATTAGCAATAATTTAAATTAATGTTTCACTGTAATTAAATTTATACATTATTTTAATTAAATAGTTTTACATTCGAATTGTTCTGTCAATATAATTTAAGCTATTTATATGGATAATCGTATAGTTTTTATTTTCCTAAAACCTTTGCCACAAATGAAACGTGTATAACAAGTTTAGATTATAACATTTTCCAAATATTTGCTTAAATAAGTTTTTCTATTGATGTTTATATTGTGTAAATCAAATAGAAATGAAATATTTTACACCCAATCTATAAACCATTTAACATTCAAGTATTTCTTCACTAATTAATTTTACATAGACTATATATCTCTTGAAAACTTATTGATGGATGTCTAAGGAATGTCAGAAGTTAATTTTTTAAGCAATAGGATTGAAAATATGTTAGGTCGATATTGAAATGTTTTATTTGAGGCAGAAGGATTACGGAAAATAAAAGAAAAATTAATTGGGAGTTTCTCGATGTTTGAGCGCATTAGAATTTTTAAAAGATCCCGGCATTTGACGTTAAAGGAATATTTGTAGGGTTATAAAATTTTCATCAACTTGAAAAAGACTGTTCAATCGTCAGTAATTCCAAAAAAATTTGAACACGTATTCTTTTGTATTTTCAATTCTAAACGCCAGATATCGGAGGAAACTCGCGATTTTTCTGGTTTCGAATACATTTATATTCCAAATTTATTGGGAATTACTCTTATTTTGTAATAGCATAACTTTACCTCATATTTAGCAACATTTATCAGGAAATTGCATAGTCGTTTTTTTTGTCATCAGTCTCTCGACTGGTTTGATGCAGTTCTCCAAGCTGTTCTTGCGCTAGTCGTTTCATATCTACATACCTGTAACACCCTACATCTTTTGTAATTTGCTTTATTTATTCTAATCTTTGCCTCCCTCTACAATTTACTCCCTCAATATTACCCTCCATTATTGATAGCCCAATACCTGGATGTCTTAGGATATGCCCCACTAGCCTATCCCTTCTCTTGGTAAGATGCTTCCATATACTTCTTTTTTCATCTACTCGCCTAAGAACCTCTAAATTACTTATTTTGTCCACCCACCTAATCTTTAACATTTTCCTATAACACCACATTTCAAAAGCTTCAATCCTCTTCTTTTCTGCAGCCCCTATCACCCACGTTTCACTTCCGTATAATGCTACACTCCAAACACAATGTTTTAAGAAATTTTTCCTAATCTGTAAATCAATGTTTGTAGTCAGTAAGCTGTTTTTCATTTCAAAGGCTTTTCTAGCTTGAGCAATTCTACTCTTGATATCACTTGTGCTTCTACCATCCTTTGTTATTTTACTCCCTAGATAGCAGAATTCCCCAACTTCCTGTAAGTTTTCGTTGCCTACTTTTAAATTTCCCATCTCTTCTAAACCACTCTTGCAGCTGCACAACACTTTCGTTTTGTTCGTATTAATATGCATAGTCGTATGACCAGTTAAAGTCTACAATTACATTTTCTTCTCAAAGCACCGAAGGGGTACAAATTCATTGTTTTTCATGTCATTCTCAGACGATTTCTAAATCACTCATCGTCCATCATTCCATTACACATAGTTTATTTCGTTTTTAAATACAGTCGGACCTCGAAATAACAAGAATAATAATCGAGAATCCCGGAAAAAATATCGTTAAATACATTTATTCATTATATCGAAGTAACAAGAATTCCCAGACTAATTTAAAAAAAAAAATGTCACGTTGTTTGATAAATTAAGTAGATATTTTACTTTCTCTTGCCTATATGAATATATAGGAAGGAAAGTAACTTATTGTTTTCATGTCGATTTTTAGAAATCTAGTTTTCACCGGATCTATACGTTTTCAGACCCCCTGAACCCAAAAAAACATGTTTTTAGCGATTGGTCTGTGTGTGTGTGTGTGTGTGTGTGTGTGTGTGTGTGTGTGTGTGTGTGTGTGTGTGTACAAAATATCTCAAGAACGGAACATCGTACAAACTTGAAACTTGAAACTTAAGTTACATACCACTACCGGACCCGACACGAACATTTTCATCAAAATCGGTCAACCAGTTTTTTCTCAAAAACTGGTCCTACGATTTTTTTAAAAATCGCCTCATTTACTCAATTTTTTATTCTCTACAAGATAGGGTAGGCGCCATGTTTGCTGAAATTCTTGGTGAGGGTGTTTTCACGTAAAACAATTGTTTTTTTAAGATTGCGGCTTTAATATGCATTTAAGCGCAAAAATTTGTATAATAAAATTTGTAGACAATTTAAAATCCTACAACCTTTATTTCCAACATTTTTTGGTATAACGCTTAGTTTAGCGGTAATTAGCGATTTTCTGTTTTTTTTCTCACGAAAACGTGTGAAAAATCGATTTTTTTAAGATTTCGGCTTTAGTACGCATTTTACGACAAAAGTGTATATAATAAAATGTATAGGAAATTAAAATATCTACAACTTTTATTAATAGAATTTTTCTCTACAGAGCTTAGTTTAGCCTGAAAGTGTGATTTTCCTTTTTTTTAAACTAAACTGAGTACGATTTTCATTTTGCGTCATTCACTCATGATTAAAATAAGGTTATGTTTTTGAGGTTAGTGTTTTGTTTAGATCTAATATTTTATTAATAATGTTAGGTTTATTATTAATTATTTGCATTGGCAAGAGAAAGTTGTGTGAGTGTTTCACACCAGATTTTTTTCTATTACAGCGTTAAGGAAAAATTTAAACTATTAAATATACGAGTATTTTTTGAAGATCATACTTTACGTAATTATGTCTAATAATAATAGGCTACCTGTAGGCTATAATGACAAAAATTACTTACGGATTTCAAGTAAAAACGGACCCCGTACGTAGATGCAACTTGACTATCATTTAAACCACGTAAAACTCAGTTATAGCTTGATACTGTATTTTTATTCGTAACGAATAATTACTTCATGACACCAACTTAAAAATATAGGCTACTCTAAACTTTATTTAAATCGATTATAAAAACACAAATGGTAAACGAATTTTTAAGTTTTTTGATATTGATAGGATTAGAGCATTTAATTTTTGTGTTAGTTTATTAGTTGAAAAAGTGAGTAGTTCTGTTTGGTTTTGTGTTTGAATACGGCAATACGTTCAGAAAAACGTTTCGTATTTTTATTAAAATATTTAAAATTAAATAATTAATTAATTAATAATAGTGCGTTTATTTCATAAATAATACAAAGTCAGACATCTGTTAGTGAAAAAAGTTAAAAAAGTTTGTAAATTAAAACATAACATCCGTAAAGTTCCACATTAACTCCGCACAAACCAGCATGACCAATGGTCATCTGCCAGGAAAGGAGGTTCAGCCAAAAATAATATTATTCTAGACAAATAAATAAATCCCATTAATAATCAAATAATAATCCCAGTTTTAAAATAAAATGAAAAATCTGGTGTGAAAAACACACAACTTTCTCTTGCCAATGCAAATAATAACCAATATAACCTAACATTAGTAATAAAACATTAGAAATATACAAAGAACATAACCCTATTTAAATCATGAGTGAAAGACGAAAAAAGAAAATCGACCTCAGTTTGGCTTAAAAATACGGAAAATCACTCTTTCACGCTAAACTAGGCTCTGCAGAGAAAAATGCTCAAATAAAGTTGTAGATCTTTTAATTTTCTATAACTTTAATTATACACTTTTGTCGTAAAGTGCATACTAAGGCCGAAATCTTAAAAAAATCGATTTTTCACACGTTTTCGTAAGAAAAAAACAGAAAATCGCTAATTACCGCTAAACTAAGCGTTATACAAAAAAATGTTGGAAATAAAAGTTGTAGGATTTTAAATTGTCTTCAAATTTTATTATACAAATTTTTGTGCTAAAATGCATATTAAAGTCGCAATCTTAAAAAAACAATTGTTTTACGTAAAATCAGCCTCACCAAGAATTTTAGCAAACATGGCACCCACCCTATCTTGTAGAGCATAAAAAGTTTAGTGAATGAGGCGATTTTAAAAAAATTCGTAGGACCAGTTTTTGAGAAAATCGCAAAAAAGTGAAAAATTACACGAATAAACTACTACTTCCGGTTGACCGATTTTGATGAAAATGTTCGTGTCAGGTCCTCTAGTGGTATATAACTTAAGCTTCAACTTTCAAGTTCGTACAATGTTCCGTTCTTGAAATATTGTGTTCACACTCACACACACAGACCAATCGCTAAAACCATGTTTTTTGGGTTCAAGGGGTCTGAAAACGTGTAGATCCGGTGAAAACTCGATTTCAAGAAATCGACATGAAAACAATACTTTCCTTCCTATATATTCATATAGGCAAGAGAAAGTAAAAATTAAATTCATGAATCAGTCATTGCCTGTACCTTAATGCTTCCCTTACATAATTAACTAAGGCAAGCCAGTCAGCCCCTTTGAACTGCTCTATAACTTTGTTTCTATCCAAAACCCTATTTTCCAACCAACGACTTCTAATTGCTGACAATAGGCCTATAGAACAAAACACCTAACCATGAAATGAAGGACATCCTCCTCCTCCTCCTCTCTCAAATTACACATGGAGCAGACCCTACTATTTATTTCCCTACACTGTATGTTGGAGTATATATAAACTTACAAACGTAGAAAAATACAAACATATTACAGATGATTTAGCATACACGTTACACAGAAAAACACAATTTTTAAATACAGAAACAACCTCTAAAATTAACTGTACATTATTTTATTACACGTCATACATATCATCTTCATCTCATTCGGTCATGGGGTGTCTTATTGTTCTGAATTGGACAGATTCCAACGTACACAAATTAGGAATAAAAAAATTTATGCCTGACATATGAAGGGTCCACGGGAAAAAGGAGGAATGTCAATTTTTGTGTTTTTGAGGTTGTACCACTGTTAAAAACTACATCATATGTTCTTTTTTCTTATTATGATTACATGGAAAAATGTGAGTAGTCACCAAAATATTGCCTTTTGAATAAATGGCCTACACGGGAAAAAGGAGGTTTGTCAATATGAAAAAATGAAATAAGGAGGAATGTCATGTTGGCTATGTTACTAGCTGTGATTGATGCACTGTTCTAATTCAGCTGTTTCTTATTTGCTTGTAGCATTACTGTATTGTAGTGTATTATCTTTTAAAATCATGGAAGAAATTTTGGATGGTGATGAAGAAGTTAAAAGCAGTTCACTAAAACCTTCTAAAAAACGGAAAGTTACAGGAAGGTCAAGTGAAGTTAGAAAGAAGCTACTGGCATCCTCACACGAGGTAGGGCCTGACTGGCTTACTGTAAATTACAGCAGATTTTATTTCTAGATCCTATACCAGTGACGTACAACATATATGGATCTGCAACATTTAAAACAATTTTGTAGGGAAGAATCCAGGAAGTTTTTTGATGAGCTTCCAAAGATGATGCCAGGAGAAACCAAAAAAGATAAAAAACCAAAATAATACCTATGTATATAATGTAAAAAGATACTATATAATAATAAATAAAGCTGTTTGATAGCATTGCAATATGATTTTAAAGTGTTATTATTGACATACCCCTTTTTTCCCTTAAAAAACAGGTAATATCAGTAGATTTTTACCATTTTTTTTTATAAATTTATTTTAAGACTGATATATTTAGGTAAACAAGATTATTATGCAGTGTAAAACAACATGTAACAAAACTATACTTTTTGCACAAAAATTGTGGTAGTAGGAATAGATTTAAGACTAAAAACTCAATTTCTGGAAAATGTCAGAAATTGACATTCCTCCTTTTTCCCGTGGACCCTTCATATGTATTGGGACATTTATCGTAAAGGTCCGTTTCGGGATCTAGGTTATTAAAAAATTAATACACTAAAGTTTACAATTACAATTATTTATTACACTTAAAGGTTTACAAAATAAATAATAAACTAATTAAAATGACTTATTACAATAAATAACTTAATAATTTACTTAAAATAAATAATAAACAATAAATAACTTAATAATTTACTTAAAATAAATAATAAACAATAAATAACTTAATAACTTACTTAGCACTACTTACAATCACTTCTATAAGACTGCACATATAAAATGGAACTTAATACACAAAAACTAAACTTAATACACTTACACAAAGACTTTACACAATACGCACACAAACAAAGGCAGTATAACAATCGTGAATCACTACAATGCTCGGATACGTAACCTGTATACGCACCGTAACCACTCGTCAAAGATCAAACGAAATACTGACTGGACCACGCTCGGGGGTCTCTTTAAATACTCATTCAGAAAGATTTTTTCAGAAAAAGTAGAGAAACCATGCAACAATAAAGTACAAAAAATAACCCTTTATTAATGAGTGCTAGAAAAATCCGTTGTAAACAAGTCAACAATAGGTCTTATTTTAAATAGAGTAGAAGTTGTTACGGGTCCCTTTCATAACAGTTTTACAATACCCGACCTCTTATCCTACACGATAGTTATTACAATTTTTATGAATAGACATACCTTTATTGTCCTTATTGTCCTCACTCTATTCACTCTATTATCTACTTTGTACCATTTCATGAATGAAATTCTTATTTCGATATCGTCACAGTATCAACAACAAAATTACATCTAAAAAAAAAAATCAAAAAGATTCAGGAGCGTAAAAATCACACAAGTGCACGGAATAAATCTATACCCTCCAACCTTATATTCAAAAATACGGTCAGGTACTTCATCCGTTGTAAACAGGTACAATTTTAAGTACGAAAAACACAAGAATCTACTTTAAAGGCCACAAAAGAAGTCTAAAATAAATTACTAATTTTAATATTAGTATTTTTACAAAACGCATTACAGTAAAAGTTAAAAATAGTGTATGTTACTATGTGGAGTATGTTTAGGTCAACAGCCGAAAGGCTGGTTTGAACCTCTAGAGGTTTTACTTAGTAAAAACGAGGAGTAAGGTGGTTTACCATTGCCTTCCTCACCGAGTTGAAAGAGTATGCTTATCAGCATGCCAGGCCCACCGAAAAGCACTCACTTTCCACCCTGCAAATGACACCTTCACTTCATTCACCAGAGGGTCTGGCTGCATAGTGAAATTCATTACTCTCAGAGGAGATAACTCTGACTAGTGTCTTTTACACCTCTACCTCTTCTGCTCTTAAATAGTTCAGTCATATAAGTGGCTGACTATGTGATAAGAAACAGAACTATTTTTTTAGCCCTGGACCTAACAGATAGAGTGCAATTAAAATAACACTCCACCTGCCCGTTTTGGGCATTATGTGGAGTAGACTATTTCAATACTTCATAATATCAAGACTTCTTAAACAGAGGTAAATCTACAGATAGTTTTTTTTTTGGGTCTTTTCCGTTTTCTGTATGCCACTATCATCAAATCCGAATTCCCTGAAGGTTACACAATTCTCCCACTCCTGCGTCTAGCGTGCCAATCTGATTAGCGACATTCCAGCGTAATGTCAACCACTCCGATTTCACAGTTAATTACTACAAAGTCTGTATTGTTAGTCTACTATGAATTTTGTAGTTACTTAATAACACTCGGACGGAGGATGATGCTGCAGAGTTCCTTTAGAAAAGGGAGTTATTGCATAATCCCAGAAGATGTGAAAACTAAAAAAGTCTGTGTGAAACACTTTCTCTCCCCAATGTAAATAATTAAAAAAATATAACGTAATAGTAATCTAATAATAATTTAATGTAAATTATAATGTAAATAATTAGAATAAGTTAAAGTAATCTGTGAATAAACAATATAAAATAATAAAAAACTCAAAATAAAACAATCTTAATAATAAATAAAGCAACTGAACATGTAACGTAGTATTTTTTACTATAAGCTGGGACTGGGAAGGACGTATGTACGCGTGCGTGTGTCTGTCTCAGTTTGAGTTTCAGTAAAGCAGTGAATGGGAGAAATGAACACTTGTGCAACCCTTCAGGGAATTCGGATTTGATAGTGGCATACACAAAACGGAAAAGACCCGTTTTTTAAAATCTCATGGCGCGGTAAAAAAATTCGTGAAATCGAGGTTTTCGTAACACCGAAGTTTGTTATATCGAGGTTTGCCTGTATTGCATTGTTAATTAAATATATTATTCGGTAATTTAGATAGAAAGTATGTTAGTAGGCTAGTTGAACTACGATAAAAGGAACGTGTGATATCGTCGGATGCTTGTGTAGATAACGTTTTAGTTCATTATGGATCTCTAAGATATTATCTACATCAGCTACTGATGGTTGTTTTACAACAGATCTGCAATAAAATTCACCTACATCATTGGTATCTGACAAATTCCTAGTTTATTCCTAGTCTAATGCTACTGCAATGTTCATTTAAATGTATGAGATAAATGTAGGGGAGACGGGGGAAGGGTGTAACAAGGGGTTGGTTGTAACACCGTTCATAAATCGGGTACCTGTCGGTAGAATTAGTTGTGATTTCAGAGAAGAAGAAGCCTTGTACTAATTGGCATTGTGAGTTTAGTGTTTTTGATCAATTTAAGGTGGAAAACATTTAAGGAGGAAATATCTACTTTTCACCATGATGAGTAGATTTTTGAGAATTTTGTTTACTCATAATTTTTAAATGTTCATTATAAGTCATGAAATGCAATGATAATTTAAAATACCCAACAAAATATCACCTTTCTAGCTATATATGTCTAATTATTCAGTCAAGTTTTGTTAGCGTCATTTAGACATATTTATATAAAATATGTCATTATACGCCATTATATAAATGGCGTCGTACGGGGTTGGTTGTAACACTGGAGTGTCTGTTACGACCTTCCCTAAATATTTCTTCTTATTAATACTATTATTTAATTCATCATATTTCTTTTTTGGGATGAAAATTAAATTAAAAATTTTGTAAATAAGAATTTGTTTACTACTTTAATTTACTTTTACATAAAAATAATTTTACATTTAATCATAAAATTAAGTACTGTCAAATGAAATACTATTTGACACGTTTAAAAAAATCATTAAAACAAAAATATATATAAGTTTGGTGTAGTCAGTTTATTGTTACAATCAACCCTCATATGTGTTACCACCTTTCCCTATTGCGGGGTTGGTTGTAACACAGTACACGGAACAAGTTATTCCTTTCCTATAAAAATCTACGCATTATTTTTAATTAATACTGGGTGATGTTTTTAGTCCTGTTACCCAATTGTTAATGTCTGGTAATTTTTTTCTAAGGGATATTTTGTTTTGTGACACAAAGTTGGTAGCCCTACTCAGCCGGTATAGATACGACAGTTTGAGTTGATTCTCCTTGAGTTGCGTAAAATTTTGTGCTGTTTCCAGTTGTGTTACGAACAGAATGTCTTTTACCCTAGAACAACGGGTTTTCATTCTTGAACAATATTTTGCTACAAAATCGTATGCGAGTGTAAAAGAATCATTTCAAATTAAATTTTTTGGTGTTCCTCCACTCTATTCTAGTCAATTTCTAGGCTAACTAACTGATTTTTAGAGGCAGGTATTGTTTGCAGCAGAAAACATAGTGGTCGACCAACTCTTTTGACAGATGACGTTAAGAGAATGTGAAAACAAGATTGCTCAATTCTCCATGGAAAAGTTTACAGAAACTTTCCTCGCATGTTGATTTGTCATGTTCGAGTGCTCAGAAAGCTGCTGAAAAATTTAAATTGTATCCGTATCACATACGATTAGTTCTAGAGCTTCAGCCTCCAGATTTAAACAAGAGATTGTTTTAGGATAAAAGACATTCTGTTCGTAGCACGACCGGAAATGGCACAAAATTTTACACAGCTCAAGGAGAATCAACTCACACTGCCATATCCATATTTGTTGAGTAGGGCTACCAACTTAGTGTCACAAAACAAAATTTATTTTTTTTAGAAAAATATTACCAGACATTAACAATTGGGTAACAGGACTAAAAAATCACTCTGTAGTAATGGTACTCTCGAGAAGAATGATAAAACAAAGCAATACGCATTAAAAAATTTGTTATAGTTAATTAAAAAATTGTAAAAAATTAAAAACCTTGCTTGTGTTGCAACCATCCCCGGTCTCCCCTATGTTATAAAAGTTTGAGTCAATTTGTTAGAATAAGTTGAATAATGTAGAACGACGATCATCTGAATCACCCTCTACAAGCGTTGATTCGCATAAATATAAATTTGAATTAATGTACAAAAAACGGAGCTAGTATTTTTATGCAACAGATTTTTGAAAATTAATATTTCAAAGTACACTATGTGCAGCATTAAAAAATATAAATAAATCCTTGCTATTTGAACCATTCGTGTAGGCCTACCGTTTTTTAGACCGCTTCGCAGTCGTTGAATTTTTCGCTGTGTAAAACGCCTTCGAACGAGCCGATCAAATCGGTGGAGGCGTGCGTTGTCATGAAAGAGAATTACATCATTTGAGAGAGCGCCTTTAAGGGGAGACTGCATAATGATTTGATTGAAAATTAAGATTTTGGGTTTTTATGTTTTTCAATAGCTTATACCTGGATCTACCAAAAAACATTACGTCAAACAATTTTTTAATGAAATAAATAATTACCTTTTTTATCAGGTTTACCCAGAAAAATTATCGTCACCTAAATATTTTCCATAATTTTTTATATTGCTCATTTTAGTGCAAAGGGAATTTTAATTTTTTTAAATATCTGCATCACTGTTTATAATATTCTCAGCTGAAAGTTCAGCTTTTTAACTAACTATTGATGGGTAATTTATATTTTGTACATTTTGTTTTTGATTTGCGCCTTTTTGTTTTTTGGATTTTCCCGTAAATTTAAATTTTTAACATTAGGTACATTTTTCTCAGAAACCATTAAACCTATCGGGTTGAAAATTTTTACCACTTATTTAACTTGTACATGCTCATACACCGACATTTTTATGACTTCCTTACGTGCTTCAAAAATTAGTAGCCTATATGAAAAAAACTTATAAAAGCATTTTATAAAAATGTTATGTTATTCGTTATTTTTTTAAATTTTATGATCTAACAGATGAAAATGAAAAAATGTCAGTAGCTAGAGAAACTCAACAACTATACAGATGTAAAGTTTCATTTTCCTATCTTTTACCAATTCTGTGAAAAATGTACCTATAAATAGCAAATTTAACATTAGCAGGATACAGTCTCTCCTTAAGTTTTTGGCTTATCACGGGTGTCACTTTTGTTGGAGCGTGTTAGAATAGTTCACCGTAAACAGCACTTTTTTCAATTTTACAAAACATTTGACCTTACGTGACCTTACATAATACCGTCAAAATCACTTTACCGTTTGTCGCGTAAGTTTTAAACTGTTTTATGGTGAGCCATCCAGATTTTTCCCATTAAGACACGTTCCTGCGGTTTTAAAAACTCTTTACTATACTGTTTCAAAACTTTTGAGTAAATTTCCGCTAGTTTCACACCTTCGGGTAGCAAAATTCTTATCACTGAACTTTTTTCTTTCGACTTACTCGTTTAAAGCGGAACTGATATTTGAAATAAATAATAGGTGGTCTCTTCTTTTATTAAAAAAAAAAAAAAAAACAGTACAGCAGAGGTTAAAAACTATGACTTTTAAAAAAAGTATTCGATTCTAGTGATAAAAAATTATCTAAAAGTCTAATATATCTTAACTAAACAATTAGGGCTTTAAGAAAACACTGCTATTAAAAGTTTGCCTTTACATTATTATTTAAAAAAAACTACAATCCAATTAATACAACTAATAAACCAAACAATATATTTGTATGAAATAAGGAGAAGGAATACAAAAGTGAGACAAAAAACTTTATTTTGGGACTAACAGCTCTGTATTGCCTCTTCCTACATTAATCATCCAATCATTGACACTGCTTTCGAAAAACCTATCATTGATATTTTTACGTACAAAGGGAACAAATTAAACATTTTGGGAGCCTGACAAAGTGCCTTGCGTTGTCAGTTGCGGAAGTGTTAGGTGCCTATTTCTAGTGTTGTAGTAATGATATCTGCTCTGTAGATGTAATCTGTTTTTATGCCTCCTAATTTGAATTTATTTCACATAAAATTACCCTACATCCATTACTGAAAAATCAGTGAAAAGCTGCTCAGACGAACATCTCTGAGGTTCGTTGTTTATTACTTGGACAATTTTTTTTCACTTTCACTAGAAGGTCTTTGTAAGCATAATAATTCCCACCCGAACCTCGAAATGAAAGAAAGAGCTTCTCTTTAAATTAATTATGATCGGATAGCTAATTAAGTGTTCCCAAGGTTGACAACTTGATCCACAAGAAAGATTCATCGTCACTGAATGAACATTTTTCTCTTTACATTAATTTGTTTTATTAATAAATTATTGAACCTCCCTCGTATGATCCCGTCCTACTGGCATTTTTTCATCACTCATTTTCATTAACATCATAATCCACTGTCTTTATTAGCAGAAGTTGCAAAACAGTCAGACGTAAAAAACAAAAAAATCGTCCTATCTTATCTAGTAAATAACTATTTAATACTTTACACCAATCAACAATTAATGATTTACGTACTACTATACCCTCAGGTAATTAACAAAATATGGTAAATGCTGTACTGGGATCAGTATTTTTAAACTGATACCTACCTGGAAGAATTTACTCTCGTATACACAGTGAAACCAGTAAAAGCAATAAACGAGTTCATTTATTCTCTCAAATAAGATTAACAATTTACTTGTAACTGGACACATTTTCAATCGTACTATTTATTTGAAAAATAGGTAGAACAACTTAAGAATATTGTAATATTGAATTCCGGGTTCTCTTAAGGATCTGGTAACTAATTAATAAATTATAAACAAACTTCTTTTAAACTTTTAAACTTTTAAACAAATGAACCAATTACAATAAATTATTTCAGTTACTGGTAATTTACTACTGAATACCTAAAGAATTTGATTACAAAAATTTATTAAAAGCTTATGGGGAGACTGTATGATGGTTTTGACTGAAAGTTTTTTATGTTTTTCAATAGTTTAGACCTAGATCTACCACAAAAACATTAAATTGCGACAAAAAATTATTATGTCTATGAAAAAATTTAAGTTTTTATCAGGTTTAACCTTAACATTAACATTTCGCCAAGAACAAATATTTTTCATATTTTTATATTGTTCACAGTCGGACGTTAAACAAACAAAAAAATTATATTGTTCGTTTTAGTGCAGAAAGAATTTTAGTTTTTTTTAAATATCTGTTTCACTATTTTTAATATTCTCCTCTGTTGTTGCAGCTTTCTAACCAACTGTTGATGGAAAATTAAACTTTTTTGTGTACATTTTGTTTTTGTGTCTTTCCCGTAAATTTAGACTTTTAACACTTAGGTACGTTTTTATCAGAAACCATTTAACCTACCAGGCTGAAATGTTTACCAGTTAATTATAGTGTGCATGCACATTCACCAACATTGTTTTTACTTCCTCAGGTGCTCAAAAAATTAGTTATGTGCAAAAAACTTGAAAAAAAATTGTAAAAATTTTATGTTATTTGTTATTCTTTAAAAAACTTTATGGTCCAACTGATTAAATTGAAAAAAATATCAGCAGCTAAAACCACCCTACAACTACAAGTGTGTAAAGTTTCGTTTATCTTTCTTTTACCAATCCTATGAAAAATGTACCTAAAAATAGCAAATTTAACATTGGCGGGATACAAAGTACAGTCTTCCCTTAAGTCTTATACTAAACTTAAGTAAAAATAGAATATAACCATTTGCAATTAAATGTTTAATCGAATCTACTTACAGAAACCAGTGTAATGTGATTCTGTCGTACTAAGATCTGATAACAATCGCACCGCGTTAAGTACAAAACTGGTTTTAACAAATGGCTTCACGCAATCCAAACAAAAAATAATTTGGCAATAGAGCCGGGCTGCTTTTATACTTGAGCAAACGCACAAAAATAATCTAGTAAAGGAATAAATTATAAAAGAGCAAAGTAGAACCTAAAGGAGTATAATAAAACTTTCGCTAGAGAAGTCCAGATATTCAATAACAAAAAGAAAAAACATAATACAGTAATCCCTCGTTATCCGCGGGGGTTACGTTCCGGAAGGTTACCGCGGTTCGTAAAACCGCGGACAATGATACCTCTTATATGAACGATAAGATGGAGGTTAGGTTCTGAAGGAAAAGTCCTGTAGTCATTTTAAGTGTTTAATAGTTTTTGGTACATTTTACCATTATTATAATCTATAAATATTTAATAAATACAGTACTGCACGTATAAAAAATGTAAGTTGCTTTAAAAAAGTTAGTTATGGCTGTTTGCTTCTTCTTCTTTCCAAACTCCTTGTGGACTTCTTCGTATGGTATCATCAGCTCCTGGAGTCCTCGTTTAAATTGAAAGGCCCTTTCCATGACGGGATCCATCTCCAACATGTAATCAGCGAGCTGCGTTGCTATGCTGAGGATCTCGTTGATGGTTTGTGGAGAAATGCTTGGCTTCGTTTCAGGATCGTCAGGATCTTCGTCTTCCTCTTAGGCTGCTTGGGTATCTCATTTTGGGGTGTCATCAGTTCCTTTAACTCCTCCACTGTTAGTTCCTGGTCATGGCTTTGGATCATTTTTTCTCTGTCCTGGTGATCGATTTGAGCAAAACCCTCCTTCACGTTGTAAACGATTTCTAAAATTTCATCCTCCATTGGTGTTTCAAATTTATAAAATTTCAAACATGTAGGGTGACACATGTTTTCGGAATTGTATGACTTCCCCACCTCCCACCAAAAACGGTGTACACAACGTGAGATTACGTTAGTATTTTAAGGTTTCAGGCCCACGGACAAAGTCCGCGGATAACCGAAACCCGCGGATACCAAGGGATTACTGTAGGGAGAAAACAAGACTACCGCAAGTAGGCCTACAAGACAAGACATGACTGAGGCAAGTAGTAACTACATCTGTTAAACTTCATATAATAACAACTTTTATTAGGCCTACCCTACGTATTGTTCATTTTATTACAATATTTTCTGGCACTACTGTAATTTACAAGTATTTCTGAATAACAGTATATTTTCCGTGATAGCCCAAACCACAAATACATTTTTAAGACATTTTTCGGGTGAAGCTACTCGGATATATAATAATTCTGATGATCGATGTTCTACTATATTATTATCTTAAATAAACGGAGCTTCTTCTCAAAGAAAAATTATTCTAGATTCGTACTTATGGGTAAGCAAAAAATTATGTCTGTGAGATACGCTTTCAAATTTCATTCATCGAGATGTCACTCCAGTAACTGGGTATTTGTGGATTGTCAACATTCCTAGTGACTGGTATTTAATATAGATCAGTGCCTAGGCAATGTTGATTATTAACTTATACTACAAACATTTTGATTGAAGCCATCGCAGCTACTATGTTCTTCTGAGACTTAATCTACTTATAATAATAATCGAATATGTGATACGAGTCTGTATGTGCACATGAGGGTCATTCAGAAAGTAAAGAACGTTTAATCTGTTCGATTTATTAGCAGAAATATTGAAACAAAACTTTTACAACTTAAGTGAGTCTTAAGTTACTTTTCTTTGCAATCGCCAATCAAATTCAAACATTTATCGCAGCGTCGTACAAGATTTTGGATCCTTGCTTGTAATTTTTGAACCACTTCATCATTTTCAAATCGTGTTCCGCCTAAAAACTCTTTCATTGTAGTAAATAGATAGTAATCAATACTGTCGATTTCTTTATTATAGATACCCGAGTTTGGAGCCTTGTTTCTTCAAAACCGCTTGTTCAATTTTAACGTACTATACACCGAAATTTAGCTAATTTTAATCTGTGTTGTTACATGTAAGTTTCATATTTTTAGCGTTTATTAATATTCCGACATCAGGATGAGAAAAAAAGAGCCGGTTTTTTTGTTGCTGCAACACATTGGATGCATTTAGAGGCTTATAACTCAAAAACCACTCGACCAATTTATTTCAGATTTCGTTGGAATACAAACTTTTATGTTGCTATTTTACTTACGAAATTTCAGATTTGTAGCGTATTTATATTTTGAGTTATTAGTGAAATTCTGACCCCCTGTTAACTCCGTAACCGCTCATTAATTCGGCAATTTCAAGAAACCATTGTATTCGGTATAAAAAATTAAATACAAATTCATTAATGTTATGGACCAGCGAATGTTATGGAACAGGGGTTCAAAATTTTACAAATAACTCAAAATATAAATATGCTACAAATCTGAAATTTCGTACGTAAAATAACAACAT
Source organism: Catonia carolina (assembly GCA_035578175.1). NCBI lineage: Eukaryota > Metazoa > Arthropoda > Insecta > Hemiptera > Achilidae > Catonia > Catonia carolina. The sequence goes on along the minus strand of JAQMRL010000023.1, from coordinate 179,161 downwards.
ACAAGTTTATACTCCGGCGAAATCTCAGATAAATCGGTCGAGCGGTTTTTGAGTATAAGCCTCTAAACGCATCCAGTGTGTTCCAGCAACAAAAAAACCGGCTCTTTTTTTCTTCTCATCCTGATATCGTAATATTAAAAAATGCTAAAAATAAGAAACTGACATGTAAGAACGCAGATTAAAATTAGCTAAATTTCGGTGTATAGTACGTTAAAATTGAACAAGCGGTTTTGAAGAAACAAGGCTCCAAACTCGGGTATCTATAATAAAGAAATCGACATTAAGTGCCAAGTTTGGGCAGTATGATGGATGCTCAGAAAGCTCCCAGTTAAACTGCTGAAGCAAGTCTTGCGTCAATGCGACCAAGTGCAGACGGAACCCAGTTGGTACACGTTTTTTGTAGTCCAAATCATGTGTAACAATTAAAGAACAATCAAATTATCTGAGAAAAATAAATGCAACTCATGAAACATCAGACAATTAATCCTTCGATTTTTGCCCGAGTCTTTGATTTGTCACAACTGAAGGTCGACCCGAACGTTCTTCATCGAAAACCTCCGAGATTTGCCTGTAAATATCAATTGGACATTCATTTTTTGCATTAAAAAAGCGAATCACACTGTATCTCACATTTGGAGTAATCGTCAATTTTCTCGCACATTTCTAAGTTACCAACTAAACAGCAAACGTATCTAACGTAGGCTGTGAAGGGCAGCTAGCGGCAGACTGAAGCAGGAGAATGCAAGAGTCATTGAACGGGCGGTGGCGGCGGTGATGGCCGAATCGTACCACGTGTCGTACGAAATGTTCTTTACTTTCTGAATAACCCTCATGGAAGAACTGACTGATTAAGTTAAGGTTAAGACCGGTTAACTTCCGGTGGAAGTTCTTAAAAACCGATTATAAAGGTCAAACCGTTAGAACAAAATTTTTCGGGTGACTTATTCTTTTTTGACTCATTTCCATGGTGTAAACTATATACCATATATTGCGTAAGTCAAGTAAATATTATTTATCATAGACCTACATACTATATTTCAGTTCATCTACTTTTGTTATAGGTTATATCAGTAAAACGGAGTCTGACTCGGAAAATGAAAATAGAATCGATTTTCAGATAGCCTATCAACACTTGAGTATACAGATTATAATCACATTTTCTACAACTAGAATTTACTTTTTAATTTTATGAAAAAATATGAAATTTTATTTATTTTTGATGAACAAGTTCAGTTATTATTTTGTTCATTTTTAGAAAATTTCCATTAAAGTGTTTGTCAGATTTCTCAAAGTTCATCATTTATATTGTGACCAAATTTTCAGGCTTTAAACATGTGTGATAGGGCTATTTCCAGTGGATAATAAGGAATTTTTTTTAAAAATCCGAGTTTCATTCCAATCAATACCCTTGTAAGGAATTATAAAAAGAGAAATTGTGAAATAAATTAAGATCATATCATCCACGGGTCTTGAAAAATATGACAAAAAGCTAAATTAGTTACATAGGAAGTCGGACTTCCATTAAGGGGAGACTGTACGATGGTTTTAACTCAAAATTTCGATTTTTGGTTTTTTTATGTTTTTCAATAGTTTAGGCCTAGATCTACCAGAAAATCGTCAAATTACGTCAAAAAATACTTTTTTTATGAAAAAATTAAGTTTTTATCAGATTTACACAGAAAAATTATCATGTTGCGAAGAACTAATATTTTTTTATAATTTTATACTGCTCGTTTTAGTGCAAAGAGAATTTTAGTTTTTAAAATATCTGCATCACGATTTTTAATATTCTCAGCTGTTGGTTCAGCTTTCTAAATAACTGTGGATGGGAAATTTACTTGTTTGTGTACACATATTGTTTTTGAATTGTGCCTTCTTGTGTCTTGAATTTTCCCGTAAATTTAGATTTTTAACACTAAGGTACATTTTTCTCAGAAACCAATAAACCTACCAGGCTAAAATTTTTACCAGTTAAATATTATCTTGTATAGCCACATATTCCGACATATTTATGAATTTCTGAAGTGCTCCAAAAATAAGTATTACGCAAAACACGTTGAAAACAATTTGTAAAAAATTTATGTTATTCGTAATTTAGAAAAAAATGGTATGGTTCAAAGATTAAATTGAAAAAATGTCAGTAGCTCGAGAAGAAACCCGACACCTATACTGTGTGTAAAGTTTCATTTCCCTATCTTTTACCAATTTTATGAAAAATGTACCTAAAAATAGCAAATTTAACATTGGCGGGATACAAAGTACAGTCTTCCCTTAAGACAACCAATGCATGATGTAGTTTGCGCAGTTTCAAATCGAAGTTGATTATTAAAAAAATAAGTAAACCTGGGGCGGATATCGGGTCAATAAGGAGACCTGTAACTGGTACACGAACTCACTTTAAAAATGATACCTACTTATGATCCGTTTTCTCAAAACCCCCGTTGAAGCCTATTAGGCCCTACATAGCCTACGTAAAATATATGAGATGGGAGTAAAATTACTCATCGTTTTTAATCAAAAAGTACTATTCTGTTTTATGTTACATTTAAATGTAAGTAGTTCTTTATTTAGTGTTAAAATAAATAATTTTATTCTACTAGGCCTTAAAGCCTGTACCAGATTACATATGAACATGCTTAGTCTACAAGTGAATTCTGTTAAATTTATATTTGTACATTTTTTAAATAAATTATTATTTGTTATTACTAATATTTTTATCATACATTTAATAAAAATTGGATTAGAATGAATATCACACTAGCTTACTACAGTAAATCAAAAAAGTAGTTTCACTTTACGGTTCTAGGAAGCTTACTTTTATTCCATGCTTTCCTGAGCTCGTAAAGTGTATCTACGTTTAAGTAGCTACCATCACCGATATATATATTTATGTATATATATAAATATATATAATAATAATATATAAAAAAATGGTAATATAGATTAATAATAATAATGGTTCGTGGTATATATAAACTTAAATAATTCGTTGATCGACCAACTAAGGATCACGTTAGGCAAGATGCATTTTGGTCTCTTCATCTCAGGATGTCATTCCTCTTATCTGCCCAAAAAGCCTTCATCGTTCGAAATGCTCCTTTCTTCTCTCATCCGTCCATCTCCCACCAGTACCCTCTCTTCTTCCAGATTGGACAGGCAGACTTATCTGGTATATATATATATATATATATATATATATATATTTACAGTTGTATAACGTCATTCCCTTAAAAATATGTAACATTACTGGCAAAAAATTAGGTTACAAAAATCGAACAACTAGGAAAAATTGATAACTCTCTCTTGTTTTTTTTTCTTTGTGTCGGTATCGAATGAACACTCGTGATTTTTTAAAAAACCGTGTTAACATTTAGTAGCAACAGAAACCAATTTTTAATTTCCTTAAAAACTCGAAAGATCTCTACAATGGGGTACTACTTATTTCGTAAGTGATATTTACCTAGGAACTATAATTATCATTAAACGGTACCTTCATATGTTCTGCCCTGCCGTTAACTAGAAGTTGACATTGGGTGTGGACTTTATATGACAATCACACTCAACGTGACGCCCAAAATCAGTACGGACCAATCAGAAAGCAGCATATCCTGAGAAATGACGTAACGCTCAAGACACTTTGTCATTGGTTGACATCGGTGTGACGTGGTACAGTAATATAAACTTTCTGATTGGACAATATTAACCAATCAAAATGACGCAAAAGAAGACATCTGATTGGTTAAAACTGGGTTTTCTTATTGGCCGAAAATACGAGACTCTGATTGGGCAATTATTACCTGAGCCGTTGACGTCACATGCGGATAACACTCAACTTGGCCCGACTTACTAACGCAACCCTAATAGATCGTTTGTTGAATACCAAAACATATATATAAATATTTTGATACATATATTTTTGTTTCTGTTAAACACAATAATAGCGTAGGTCAAAAAAGATTTGTCAAGTCTATTTTTCGTTGATTTGGGATCTGTTAGTTAACGGGAAATTTATAAGCAGTATTTATATCTTCTACACAGGCAGTGTAAAACTATAACCTTTAACACCTGATTCGTACAGATGAGATAAATACGTAAAAATTAATACGGCGACCGCATTCGCTTAAATGTCGTAGCTAAAGTATAAGCAGAAAAATTACGATCCCGATAGCTGTGATTTTATAGAGTTTTAGGTCTGTAATCAGTGTTTATGTAGGCAGCTTGTTCGAATATTACAATTTTATAAGCATTATCAGATGCGACTTTTTAACGTTCCGAAACCGAACAATTCATGCGTTCTCTTAAGCAAGGTAGGCTAATAAAATTACTTATTTTCAATCCAATTTGTCAGTAAACTAAAGTGCATGCTGTTGAAATTGTTGTGCAATGAAAGTTGTTTTTTAGGTAAGCAGCGGACAAGGTGGTTTGAACCTCTAAAATCTTTTCTGAGTGAGATGAGTTGAGTTGGTTTACATGGTCTTCTCGCAGCGTTTATAATTATATTTATAAGAATGCCAGTCCTTCGGAATATCATGTACTTCCGACTCTCCGAATGACACCCGTATTTCATTATCAACAAGGCTTGATTGAAAAATGAAATTCATTAATCTCAGATTAGATAACTCTGACTAGTGTCATTTATACCTCTACCTCTTCTGTTCTTACGTGCTTTAGTCATATAATTGGCTGACCCTGTGATAAAAATGAATACATATTTACGGTCAGGAATTAGCAAATTATGTGCAAAAAATGTTTAACACTCCACCTTTTCATTATGGCCACAATAAATTTCATCCATTTTAAAATACAGGAACTAATGAAATAAGAGTAAAGCCAGAAAACCTTTTTTAAATTTACATCGGCCATTATATCATCATTTTGTCAGACCGTTGATTATTATTTTTCAACTAATGCTCGTTGGTAGAGCAAAATAGTTTTCTTGTTATAAAACGGATTAATGAGGTATATTTTCTTACCCGGTAGGATATTGACTTTGTTTCGTCTCAAGATATTTTGAATTAGATTTTTCAGTTGCCTTCTACGTATCGTAATATTTATTTACAGTTGTATAAAGTCATTCCCTTAAAAATATGTAACATTACTGGCAAAAAATTAGGCTACAAAAATCGAACAACTAGGAAAATAAGATAACTCTCTTTTGTTTTTTTTCTTTGTGTCGGTATCGAATGAACACTCGTGATTTTTAAAAAACCGTGTTAACATTTAGCAGCAACAGAAACCAATTTTTAATTTCCTTAAGAACTCGAAAGATCTCTACAATGGGGTACTACATATTTCGTAAGTGATATTTACCTAGAAACTATAAATCTCATTAAAAGGTTCCTTCATATGTTCTGCCCTACCGTTAACTAGAAGTTGACATTGGGTGTGGACTTTATATTAAAATCACACTCGACGTGACGCCCAGAATCAGTACGGACCAATCAGAAAGCAGCATATCCTGACGAATGACGTAAAGCTCAAGACACTTTGTCATTGGTTGACATCGGTGTGACGTAGTACAGTGATATAAACTCTCTGATTGGACAATATTAACCAATCAAAATGACGCAAAAGAAGACATCTGATTGGTTAAAACTGGGCTTTCTTATTGGCCGAAAATACGAGACTCTGATTGGGCAATTATTACCTGAGCCGATGACGTCACATGCGCATCACACTCAACTTGGTCCGACTTACTCACGCAACCCTAATAGATCGTTTGTTGAATACCAGTTATATTTTGATACATATATTTTTGTTTCTGTTAAACACGATAATAGCGTAGGTCAAAAATGATTTGTCAAGTCTATTTTTCGTTGATTTAGGATCTGTTAGTTAACGGGAAATTTATAAGCAGTATTTATATCTTCTACACAGGCAGTGTAAAACTATAACCTTTAACACCTGATTCGTACAGATGAGGTAAATAAAAAATATTTTGGCGACAGCATTCGCTTAATTGTCGTAGCGAAAGTATAAGCAGAAAAATTACGATCCCGATAGCTGTGATTTTATAGGGTTTTAGGCCTGTAATCAGTGTTTATGTAGGCAGCTTGTTCGAATATTACAATTTTATAAGCATTATCAGATGCGACTTTTTAACGTTCCGAAACCGAACAATTCATGCGTTCTCTTAAGCAAGGTAGGCTAATAAAACTACTTATTTTCAATCCAACTTGTCAGTAAACTAAAGTGCATGCTGTTGAAATTGTTGTGCAATGAAGGTTGTTTTTTAGGTAAGCAGCGGACAAGGTGGTTTGAACCTCTAAAATCTTTTCTGAGAGAGATGAGTTGAGTTGGTTTACAAGGTCTTCTCACAGCGTTTATAATTATACTTATCAGAATGCCAGTCCTTTGTAAAATCATGTACTTTCGACTCTCGGAATGACACCTGTATTTTATTATCAACAAGGCTTGATTGAAAAATGAAATTCATGAATCTCAGATTAGATAACTCTGACTAGTGTCATTTATACCTCTACCTCTTCTGTTCTTACGTGCTTTAGTCATATAATTGGCTGACCCTGTGATAAAAATGAATACATATTTACGGTCAGGAACTAGCAAATTACGTGCAAAAAATGTTTAACACTTTACCTTTTCATTATGGCCACAATAAATTTCATCCATCTTAAAATACAGGAACTAATGAAATAAGGACTTAGAATAAATGAGAACAAAACTAAATTTATGACTGTCTCGAAAGCAGAACATGGAAATGAAACATAAACAATAGAGCAAACCCAAATAGAAAAAGTAGAGGCATACAAATATCTGGGAACCTGGGTTGATGACAAGAATGACCAAAGCAAAGAAATTAAAGTACGAATTGAAACTGCAAGGGAAGCATTCATAAAATTGAAGACAATGCTAACAAACAAAGACCTTCCCATGCCTCTCAGATTGAGGACTCTAAGATGTTACGTATTTTCTATCGTACTATATGGAATGGAAGCTTGGACATTGAAGAAACAACATAAAGAAGATAGAAGCGTTCGAAACGTGGTGTTACAGGAGAATGTTGAAAATTCAGTGGGTCCAAAAGGTTACCAATGCTGAGGTGCTACAACGTTTAAATAAGAAGTTAGAAGTTATGAAGAGTATAAAAACAAGAAAACTAGAATATTTGGGTCACATAACCAGAGGTGAAAAATATGAGTTGCTGAGAATTATTACGCAGGGAAGGATCCGAGGAAGAAGAGGCGTAGGAAGAAGACGCATCTCCTGGCTGAGAAATTTTAGACAATGGTTCAACTGTAGTTCATTGCAACTATTCAGAGCAGCAGCCAGCAAAGTGACCATAGCCATTATGATATCCAACCTCCGATAGGAGATGGAACTTTAAGAAGAAGAATGAAATAAGAGTAAAGCCAGAAAACCTTTTTCGAAATTACATCGGCCATTATATCATCATTTTGTCAGACCGTTGATTATTATTTTTCAACTAATGCTCGTTGGTAGAGCAAAATAGTTTTCTTGTTACAAAACGGATTAATGAGGTATATTTTCTTACCCGGTAGGATATTGACTTTGTTTCGTCTCAAGATATTTTGAATTAGATTTTTCAGTTGCCTTCTACGTATCGTAATATTTATTTACAGTTGTATAAAGTCATTCCCTTAAAAATATGTAACATTACTGGCAAAAAATTAGGCTACAAAAATCGAACAACTAGGAAAATAAGATAACTCTCTTTGGTTTTTTTTCTTTGTGTCGGTATCGAATGAACACTCGTGATTTTTAAAAAACCGTGTTAACATTTAGCAGCAACAGAAACCAATTTTTAATTTCCTTAAGAACTCGAAAGATCTCTACAATGGGGTACTACATATTTCGTAAGTGATATTTACCTAGAAACTATAAATCTCATTAAAAGGTTCCTTCATATGTTCTGCCCTACCGTTAACTAGAAGTTGACATTGGGTGTGGACTTTATATTAAAATCACACTCGACGTGACGCCCAGAATCAGTACGGACCAATCAGAAAGCAGCATATCCTGACGAATGACGTAAAGCTCAAGACACTTTGTCATTGGTTGACATCGGTGTGACGTAGTACAGTGATATAAACTCTCTGATTGGACAATATTAACCAATCAAAATGACGCAAAAGAAGACATCTGATTGGTTAAAACTGGGCTTTCTTATTGGCCGAAAATACGAGACTCTGATTGGGCAATTATTACCTGAGCCGATGACGTCACATGCGCATCACACTCAACTTGGTCCGACTTACTCACGCAACCCTAATAGATCGTTTGTTGAATACCAGTTATATTTTGATACATATATTTTTGTTTCTGTTAAACACGATAATAGCGTAGGTCAAAAATGATTTGTCAAGTCTATTTTTCGTTGATTTAGGATCTGTTAGTTAACGGGAAATTTATAAGCAGTATTTATATCTTCTACACAGGCAGTGTAAAACTATAACCTTTAACACCTGATTCGTACAGATGAGGTAAATAAAACATATTTTGGCGACAGCATTCGCTTAATTGTCGTAGCGAAAGTATAAGCAGAAAAATTACGATCCCGATAGCTGTGATTTTATAGGGTTTTAGGCCTGTAATCAGTGTTTATGTAGGCAGCTTGTTCGAATATTACAATTTTATAAGCATTATCAGATGCGACTTTTTAACGTTCCGAAACCGAACAATTCATGCGTTCTCTTAAGCAAGGTAGGCTAATAAAACTACTTATTTTCAATCCAACTTGTCAGTAAACTAAAGTGCATGCTGTTGAAATTGTTGTGCAATGAAGGTTGTTTTTTAGGTAAGCAGCGGACAAGGTGGTTTGAACCTCTAAAATCTTTTCTGAGTGAGATGAGTTGAGTTGGTTTACAAGGTCTTCTCACAGCGTTTATAATTATACTTATCAGAATGCCAGTCCTTTGTAAAATCATGTACTTTCGACTCTCGGAATGACACCTGTATTTTATTATCAACAAGGCTTGATTGAAAAATGAAATTCATGAATCTCAGATTAGATAATTCTGACTAGTGTCATTTATACCTCTACCTCTTCTGTTCTTACGTGCTTTAGTCATATAATTGGCTGACCCTGTGATAAAAATGAATACATATTTACGGTCAGGAACTAGCAAATTACGTGCAAAAAATGTTTAACACTTTACCTTTTCATTATGGCCACAATAAATTTCATCCATCTTAAAATACAGGAACTAATGAAATAAGGACTTAGAATAAATGAGAACAAAACTAAATTTATGACTGTCTCGAAAGCAGAACATGGAAATGAAACATAAACAATAGAGCAAACCCAAATAGAAAAAGTATAGGCATACAAATATCTGGGAACCTGGGTTGATGACAAGAATGACCAAAGCAAAGAAATTAAAGTACGAATTGAAACTGCAAGGGAAGCATTCATAAAATTGAAGACAATGCTAACAAACAAAGACCTTCCCATGCCTCTCAGATTGAGGGCTCTAAGATGTTACGTATTTTCTATCGTACTATATGGAATGGAAGCTTGGACATTGAAGAAACAACATAAAGAAGATAGAAGCGTTCGAAACGTGGTGTTACAGGAGAATGTTGAAAATTCAGTGGGTCCAAAAGGTTACCAATGCTGAGGTGCTACAACGTTTAAATAAGAAGTTAGAAGTTATGAAGAGTATAAAAACAAGAAAACTAGAATATTTGGGTCACATAACCAGAGGTGAAAAATATGAGTTGCTGAGAATTATTACGCAGGGAAGGATCCGAGGAAGAAGAGGCGTAGGAAGAAGACGCATCTCCTGGCTGAGGAATTTTAGACAATGGTTCAACTGTAGTTCATTGCAACTATTCAGAGCAGCAGCCAGCAAAGTGACCATAGCCATTATGATATCCAACCTCCGATAGGAGATGGAACTTTAAGAAGAAGAATGAAATAAGAGTAAAGCCAGAAAACCTTTTTCGAAATTACATCGGCCATTATATCATCATTTTGTCAGACCGTTGATTATTATTTTTCAACTAATGCTCGTTGGTAGAGCAAAATAGTTTTCTTGTTACAAAACGGATTAATGAGGTATATTTTCTTACCCGGTAGGATATTGACTTTGTTTCGTCTCAAGATATTTTGAATTAGATTTTTCAGTTGCCTTCTACGTATCGTAATATTTATTTACAGTTGTATAAAGTCATTCCCTTAAAAATATGTAACATTACTGGCAAAAAATTAGGCTACAAAAATCGAACAACTAGGAAAATAAGATAACTCTCTTTTGTTTTTTTTCTTTGTGTCGGTATCGAATGAACACTCGTGATTTTTAAAAAACCGTGTTAACATTTAGCAGCAACAGAAACCAATTTTTAATTTCCTTAAGAACTCGAAAGATCTCTACAATGGGGTACTACATATTTCGTAAGTGATATTTACCTAGAAACTATAAATCTCATTAAAAGGTTCCTTCATATGTTCTGCCCTACCGTTAACTAGAAGTTGACATTGGGTGTGGACTTTATATTAAAATCACACTCGACGTGACGCCCAGAATCAGTACGGACCAATCAGAAAGCAGCATATCCTGACGAATGACGTAAAGCTCAAGACACTTTGTCATTGGTTGACATCGGTGTGACGTAGTACAGTGATATAAACTCTCTGATTGGACAATATTAACCAATCAAAATGACGCAAAAGAAGACATCTGATTGGTTAAAACTGGGCTTTCTTATTGGCCGAAAATACGAGACTCTGATTGGGCAATTATTACCTGAGCCGATGACGTCACATGCGCATCACACTCAACTTGGTCCGACTTACTCACGCAACCCTAATAGATCGTTTGTTGAATACCAGTTATATTTTGATACATATATTTTTGTTTCTGTTAAACACGATAATAGCGTAGGTCAAAAATGATTTGTCAAGTCTATTTTTCGTTGATTTAGGATCTGTTAGTTAACGGGAAATTTATAAGCAGTATTTATATCTTCTACACAGGCAGTGTAAAACTATAACCTTTAACACCTGATTCGTACAGATGAGGTAAATAAAAAATATTTTGGCGACAGCATTCGCTTAATTGTCGTAGCGAAAGTATAAGCAGAAAAATTACGATCCCGATAGCTGTGATTTTATAGGGTTTTAGGCCTGTAATCAGTGTTTATGTAGGCAGCTTGTTCGAATATTACAATTTTATAAGCATTATCAGATGCGACTTTTTAACGTTCCGAAACCGAACAATTCATGCGTTCTCTTAAGCAAGGTAGGCTAATAAAACTACTTATTTTCAATCCAACTTGTCAGTAAACTAAAGTGCATGCTGTTGAAATTGTTGTGCAATGAAGGTTGTTTTTTAGGTAAGCAGCGGACAAGGTGGTTTGAACCTCTAAAATCTTTTCTGAGTGAGATGAGTTGAGTTGGTTTACAAGGTCTTCTCACAGCGTTTATAATTATACTTATCAGAATGCCAGTCCTTTGTAAAATCATGTACTTTCGACTCTCGGAATGACACCTGTATTTTATTATCAACAAGGCTTGATTGAAAAATGAAATTCATGAATCTCAGATTAGATAACTCTGACTAGTGTCATTTATACCTCTACCTCTTCTGTTCTTACGTGCTTTAGTCATATAATTGGCTGACCCTGTGATAAAAATGAATACATATTTACGGTCAGGAACTAGCAAATTACGTGCAAAAAATGTTTAACACTTTACCTTTTCATTATGGCCACAATAAATTTCATCCATCTTAAAATACAGGAACTAATGAAATAAGGACTTAGAATAAATGAGAACAAAACTAAATTTATGACTGTCTCGAAAGCAGAACATGGAAATGAAACATAAACAATAGAGCAAACCCAAATAGAAAAAGTAGAGGCATACAAATATCTGGGAACCTGGGTTGATGACAAGAATGACCAAAGCAAAGAAATTAAAGTACGAATTAAAACTGCAAGGGAAGCATTCATAAAATTGAAGACAATGCTAACAAACAAAGACCTTCCCATGCCTCTCAGATTGAGGGCTCTAAGATGTTACGTATTTTCTATCGTACTATATGGAATGGAAGCTTGGACATTGAAGAAACAACATAAAGAAGATAGAAGCGTTCGAAACGTGGTGTTACAGGAGAATGTTGAAAATTCAGTGGGTCCAAAAGGTTACCAATGTTGAGGTGCTACGACGTTTAAATAAGAAGTTAGAAGTTATGAAGAGTATAAAAACAAGAAAACTAGAATATTTGGGTCACATAACCAGAGGTGAAAAATATGAGTTGCTGAGAATTATTACGCAGGGAAGGATCCGAGGAAGAAGAGGCGTAGGAAGAAGACGCATCTCCTGGCTGAGAAATTTTAGACAATGGTTCAACTGTAGTTCATTGCAACTATTCAGAGCAGCAGCCAGCAAAGTGACCATAGCCATTATGATATCCAACCTCCGATAGGAGATGGAACTTTAAGAAGAAGAATGAAATAAGAGTAAAGCCAGAAAACCTTTTTCGAAATTACATCGGCCATTATATCATCATTTTGTCAGACCGTTGATTATTATTTTTCAACTAATGCTCGTTGGTAGAGCAAAATAGTTTTCTTGTTACAAAACGGATTAATGAGGTATATTTTCTTACCCGGTAGGATATTGACTTTGTTTCGTCTCAAGATATTTTGAATTAGATTTTTCAGTTGCCTTCTACGTATCGTAATATTTATTTACAGTTGTATAAAGTCATTCCCTTAAAAATATGTAACATTACTGGCAAAAAATTAGGCTACAAAAATCGAACAACTAGGAAAATAAGATAACTCTCTTTTGTTTTTTTTCTTTGTGTCGGTATCGAATGAACACTCGTGATTTTTAAAAAACCGTGTTAACATTTAGCAGCAACAGAAACCAATTTTTAATTTCCTTAAGAACTCGAAAGATCTCTACAATGGGGTACTACATATTTCGTAAGTGATATTTACCTAGAAACTATAAATCTCATTAAAAGGTTCCTTCATATGTTCTGCCCTACCGTTAACTAGAAGTTGACATTGGGTGTGGACTTTATATTAAAATCACACTCGACGTGACGCCCAGAATCAGTACGGACCAATCAGAAAGCAGCATATCCTGACGAATGACGTAAAGCTCAAGACACTTTGTCATTGGTTGACATCGGTGTGACGTAGTACAGTGATATAAACTCTCTGATTGGACAATATTAACCAATCAAAATGACGCAAAAGAAGACATCTGATTGGTTAAAACTGGGCTTTCTTATTGGCCGAAAATACGAGACTCTGATTGGGCAATTATTACCTGAGCCGATGACGTCACATGCGCATCACACTCAACTTGGTCCGACTTACTCACGCAACCCTAATAGATCGTTTGTTGAATACCAGTTATATTTTGATACATATATTTTTGTTTCTGTTAAACACGATAATAGCGTAGGTCAAAAATGATTTGTCAAGTCTATTTTTCGTTGATTTAGGATCTGTTAGTTAACGGGAAATTTATAAGCAGTATTTATATCTTCTACACAGGCAGTGTAAAACTATAACCTTTAACACCTGATTCGTACAGATGAGGTAAATAAAAAATATTTTGGCGACAGCATTCGCTTAATTGTCGTAGCGAAAGTATAAGCAGAAAAATTACGATCCCGATAGCTGTGATTTTATAGGGTTTTAGGCCTGTAATCAGTGTTTATGTAGGCAGCTTGTTCGAATATTACAATTTTATAAGCATTATCAGATGCGACTTTTTAACGTTCCGAAACCGAACAATTCATGCGTTCTCTTAAGCAAGGTAGGCTAATAAAACTACTTATTTTCAATCCAACTTGTCAGTAAACTAAAGTGCATGCTGTTGAAATTGTTGTGCAATGAAGGTTGTTTTTTAGGTAAGCAGCGGACAAGGTGGTTTGAACCTCTAAAATCTTTTCTGAGTGAGATGAGTTGAGTTGGTTTACAAGGTCTTCTCACAGCGTTTATAATTATACTTATCAGAATGCCAGTCCTTTGTAAAATCATGTACTTTCGACTCTCGGAATGACACCTGTATTTTATTATCAACAAGGCTTGATTGAAAAATGAAATTCATGAATCTCAGATTAGATAACTCTGACTAGTGTCATTTATACCTCTACCTCTTCTGTTCTTACGTGCTTTAGTCATATAATTGGCTGACCCTGTGATAAAAATGAATACATATTTACGGTCAGGAACTAGCAAATTACGTGCAAAAAATGTTTAACACTTTACCTTTTCATTATGGCCACAATAAATTTCATCCATCTTAAAATACAGGAACTAATGAAATAAGGACTTAGAATAAATGAGAACAAAACTAAATTTATGACTGTCTCGAAAGCAGAACATGGAAATGAAACATAAACAATAGAGCAAACCCAAATAGAAAAAGTAGAGGCATACAAATATCTGGGAACCTGGGTTGATGACAAGAATGACCAAAGCAAAGAAATTAAAGTACGAATTAAAACTGCAAGGGAAGCATTCATAAAATTGAAGACAATGCTAACAAACAAAGACCTTCCCATGCCTCTCAGATTGAGGGCTCTAAGATGTTACGTATTTTCTATCGTACTATATGGAATGGAAGCTTGGACATTGAAGAAACAACATAAAGAAGATAGAAGCGTTCGAAACGTGGTGTTACAGGAGAATGTTGAAAATTCAGTGGGTCCAAAAGGTTACCAATGTTGAGGTGCTACGACGTTTAAATAAGAAGTTAGAAGTTATGAAGAGTATAAAAACAAGAAAACTAGAATATTTGGGTCACATAACCAGAGGTGAAAAATATGAGTTGCTGAGAATTATTACGCAGGGAAGGATCCGAGGAAGAAGAGGCGTAGGAAGAAGACGCATCTCCTGGCTGAGAAATTTTAGACAATGGTTCAACTGTAGTTCATTGCAACTATTCAGAGCAGCAGCCAGCAAAGTGACCATAGCCATTATGATATCCAACCTCCGATAGGAGATGGAACTTTAAGAAGAAGAATGAAATAAGAGTAAAGCCAGAAAACCTTTTTCGAAATTACATCGGCCATTATATCATCATTTTGTCAGACCGTTGATTATTATTTTTCAACTAATGCTCGTTGGTAGAGCAAAATAGTTTTCTTGTTACAAAACGGATTAATGAGGTATATTTTCTTACCCGGTAGGATATTGACTTTGTTTCGTCTCAAGATATTTTGAATTAGATTTTTCAGTTGCCTTCTACGTATCGTAATATTTATTTACAGTTGTATAAAGTCATTCCCTTAAAAATATGTAACATTACTGGCAAAAAATTAGGCTACAAAAATCGAACAACTAGGAAAATAAGATAACTCTCTTTTGTTTTTTTTCTTTGTGTCGGTATCGAATGAACACTCGTGATTTTTAAAAAACCGTGTTAACATTTAGCAGCAACAGAAACCAATTTTTAATTTCCTTAAGAACTCGAAAGATCTCTACAATGGGGTACTACATATTTCGTAAGTGATATTTACCTAGAAACTATAAATCTCATTAAAAGGTTCCTTCATATGTTCTGCCCTACCGTTAACTAGAAGTTGACATTGGGTGTGGACTTTATATTAAAATCACACTCGACGTGACGCCCAGAATCAGTACGGACCAATCAGAAAGCAGCATATCCTGACGAATGACGTAAAGCTCAAGACACTTTGTCATTGGTTGACATCGGTGTGACGTAGTACAGTGATATAAACTCTCTGATTGGACAATATTAACCAATCAAAATGACGCAAAAGAAGACATCTGATTGGTTAAAACTGGGCTTTCTTATTGGCCGAAAATACGAGACTCTGATTGGGCAATTATTACCTGAGCCGATGACGTCACATGCGCATCACACTCAACTTGGTCCGACTTACTCACGCAACCCTAATAGATCGTTTGTTGAATACCAGTTATATTTTGATACATATATTTTTGTTTCTGTTAAACACGATAATAGCGTAGGTCAAAAATGATTTGTCAAGTCTATTTTTCGTTGATTTAGGATCTGTTAGTTAACGGGAAATTTATAAGCAGTATTTATATCTTCTACACAGGCAGTGTAAAACTATAACCTTTAACACCTGATTCGTACAGATGAGGTAAATAAAAAATATTTTGGCGACAGCATTCGCTTAATTGTCGTAGCGAAAGTATAAGCAGAAAAATTACGATCCCGATAGCTGTGATTTTATAGGGTTTTAGGCCTGTAATCAGTGTTTATGTAGGCAGCTTGTTCGAATATTACAATTTTATAAGCATTATCAGATGCGACTTTTTAACGTTCCGAAACCGAACAATTCATGCGTTCTCTTAAGCAAGGTAGGCTAATAAAACTACTTATTTTCAATCCAACTTGTCAGTAAACTAAAGTGCATGCTGTTGAAATTGTTGTGCAATGAAGGTTGTTTTTTAGGTAAGCAGCGGACAAGGTGGTTTGAACCTCTAAAATCTTTTCTGAGTGAGATGAGTTGAGTTGGTTTACAAGGTCTTCTCACAGCGTTTATAATTATACTTATCAGAATGCCAGTCCTTTGTAAAATCATGTACTTTCGACTCTCGGAATGACACCTGTATTTTATTATCAACAAGGCTTGATTGAAAAATGAAATTCATGAATCTCAGATTAGATAACTCTGACTAGTGTCATTTATACCTCTACCTCTTCTGTTCTTACGTGCTTTAGTCATATAATTGGCTGACCCTGTGATAAAAATGAATACATATTTACGGTCAGGAACTAGCAAATTACGTGCAAAAAATGTTTAACACTTTACCTTTTCATTATGGCCACAATAAATTTCATCCATCTTAAAATACAGGAACTAATGAAATAAGGACTTAGAATAAATGAGAACAAAACTAAATTTATGACTGTCTCGAAAGCAGAACATGGAAATGAAACATAAACAATAGAGCAAACCCAAATAGAAAAAGTAGAGGCATACAAATATCTGGGAACCTGGGTTGATGACAAGAATGACCAAAGCAAAGAAATTAAAGTACGAATTGAAACTGCAAGGGAAGCATTCATAAAATTGAAGACAATGCTAACAAACAAAGACCTTCCCATGCCTCTCAGATTGAGGGCTCTAAGATGTTACGTATTTTCTATCGTACTATATGGAATGGAAGCTTGGACATTGAAGAAACAACATAAAGAAGATAGAAGCGTTCGAAACGTGGTGTTACAGGAGAATGTTGAAAATTCAGTGGGTCCAAAAGGTTACCAATGCTGAGGTGCTACAACGTTTAAATAAGAAGTTAGAAGTTATGAAGAGTATAAAAACAAGAAAACTAGAATATTTGGGTCACATAACCAGAGGTGAAAAATATGAGTTGCTGAGAATTATTACGCAGGGAAGGATCCGAGGAAGAAGAGGCGTAGGAAGAAGACGCATCTCCTGGCTGAGGAATTTTAGACAATGGTTCAACTGTAGTTCATTGCAACTATTCAGAGCAGCAGCCAGCAAAGTGACCATAGCCATTATGATATCCAACCTCCGATAGGAGATGGAACTTTAAGAAGAAGAATGAAATAAGAGTAAAGCCAGAAAACCTTTTTCGAAATTACATCGGCCATTATATCATCATTTTGTCAGACCGTTGATTATTATTTTTCAACTAATGCTCGTTGGTAGAGCAAAATAGTTTTCTTGTTACAAAACGGATTAATGAGGTATATTTTCTTACCCGGTAGGATATTGACTTTGTTTCGTCTCAAGATATTTTGAATTAGATTTTTCAGTTGCCTTCTACGTATCGTAATATTTATTTACAGTTGTATAAAGTCATTCCCTTAAAAATATGTAACATTACTGGCAAAAAATTAGGCTACAAAAATCGAACAACTAGGAAAATAAGATAACTCTCTTTTGTTTTTTTTCTTTGTGTCGGTATCGAATGAACACTCGTGATTTTTAAAAAACCGTGTTAACATTTAGCAGCAACAGAAACCAATTTTTAATTTCCTTAAGAACTCGAAAGATCTCTACAATGGGGTACTACATATTTCGTAAGTGATATTTACCTAGAAACTATAAATCTCATTAAAAGGTTCCTTCATATGTTCTGCCTTACCGTTAACTAGAAGTTGACATTGGGTGTGGACTTTATATTAAAATCACACTCGACGTGACGCCCAGAATCAGTACGGACCAATCAGAAAGCAGCATATCCTGACGAATGACGTAAAGCTCAAGACACTTTGTCATTGGTTGACATCGGTGTGACGTAGTACAGTGATATAAACTCTCTGATTGGACAATATTAACCAATCAAAATGACGCAAAAGAAGACATCTGATTGGTTAAAACTGGGCTTTCTTATTGGCCGAAAATACGAGACTCTGATTGGGCAATTATTACCTGAGCCGATGACGTCACATGCGCATCACACTCAACTTGGTCCGACTTACTCACGCAACCCTAATAGATCGTTTGTTGAATACCAGTTATATTTTGATACATATATTTTTGTTTCTGTTAAACACGATAATAGCGTAGGTCAAAAATGATTTGTCAAGTCTATTTTTCGTTGATTTAGGATCTGTTAGTTAACGGGAAATTTATAAGCAGTATTTATATCTTCTACACAGGCAGTGTAAAACTATAACCTTTAACACCTGATTCGTACAGATGAGGTAAATAAAAAATATTTTGGCGACAGCATTCGCTTAATTGTCGTAGCGAAAGTATAAGCAGAAAAATTACGATCCCGATAGCTGTGATTTTATAGGGTTTTAGGCCTGTAATCAGTGTTTATGTAGGCAGCTTGTTCGAATATTACAATTTTATAAGCATTATCAGATGCGACTTTTTAACGTTCCGAAACCGAACAATTCATGCGTTCTCTTAAGCAAGGTAGGCTAATAAAACTACTTATTTTCAATCCAACTTGTCAGTAAACTAAAGTGCATGCTGTTGAAATTGTTGTGCAATGAAGGTTGTTTTTTAGGTAAGCAGCGGACAAGGTGGTTTGAACCTCTAAAATCTTTTCTGAGTGAGATGAGTTGAGTTGGTTTACAAGGTCTTCTCACAGCGTTTATAATTATACTTATCAGAATGCCAGTCCTTTGTAAAATCATGTACTTTCGACTCTCGGAATGACACCTGTATTTTATTATCAACAAGGCTTGATTGAAAAATGAAATTCATGAATCTCAGATTAGATAACTCTGACTAGTGTCATTTATACCTCTACCTCTTCTGTTCTTACGTGCTTTAGTCATATAATTGGCTGACCCTGTGATAAAAATGAATACATATTTACGGTCAGGAACTAGCAAATTACGTGCAAAAAATGTTTAACACTTTACCTTTTCATTATGGCCACAATAAATTTCATCCATCTTAAAATACAGGAACTAATGAAATAAGGACTTAGAATAAATGAGAACAAAACTAAATTTATGACTGTCTCGAAAGCAGAACATGGAAATGAAACATAAACAATAGAGCAAACCCAAATAGAAAAAGTAGAGGCATACAAATATCTGGGAACCTGGGTTGATGACAAGAATGACCAAAGCAAAGAAATTAAAGTACGAATTGAAACTGCAAGGGAAGCATTCATAAAATTGAAGACAATGCTAACAAACAAAGACCTTCCCATGCCTCTCAGATTGAGGGCTCTAAGATGTTACGTATTTTCTATCGTACTATATGGAATGGAAGCTTGGACATTGAAGAAACAACATAAAGAAGATAGAAGCGTTCGAAACGTGGTGTTACAGGAGAATGTTGAAAATTCAGTGGGTCCAAAAGGTTACCAATGTTGAGGTGCTACGACGTTTAAATAAGAAGTTAGAAGTTATGAAGAGTATAAAAACAAGAAAACTAGAATATTTGGGTCACATAACCAGAGGTGAAAAATATGAGTTGCTGAGAATTATTACGCAGGGAAGGATCCGAGGAAGAAGAGGCGTAGGAAGAAGACGCATCTCCTGGCTGAGGAATTTTAGACAATGGTTCAACTGTAGTTCATTGCAACTATTCAGAGCAGCAGCCAGCAAAGTGACCATAGCCATTATGATATCCAACCTCCGATAGGAGATGGAACTTTAAGAAGAAGAATGAAATAAGAGTAAAGCCAGAAAACCTTTTTCGAAATTACATCGGCCATTATATCATCATTTTGTCAGACCGTTGATTATTATTTTTCAACTAATGCTCGTTGGTAGAGCAAAATAGTTTTCTTGTTACAAAACGGATTAATGAGGTATATTTTCTTACCCGGTAGGATATTGACTTTGTTTCGTCTCAAGATATTTTGAATTAGATTTTTCAGTTGCCTACTACGTATCGTAATATTTATTTACAGTTGTATAAAGTCATTCCCTTAAAAATATGTAACATTACTGGCAAAAAATTAGGCTACAAAAATCGAACAACTAGGAAAATAAGATAACTCTCTTTTGTTTTTTTTCTTTGTGTCGGTATCGAATGAACACTCGTGATTTTTAAAAAACCGTGTTAACATTTAGCAGCAACAGAAACCAATTTTTAATTTCCTTAAGAACTCGAAAGATCTCTACAATGGGGGTACTACATATTTCGTAAGTGATATTTACCTAGAAACTATAAATCTCATTAAAAGGTTCCTTCATATGTTCTGCCCTACCGTTAACTAGAAGTTGACATTGGGTGTGGACTTTATATTAAAATCACACTCGACGTGACGCCCAGAATCAGTACGGACCAATCAGAAAGCAGCATATCCTGACGAATGACGTAAAGCTCAAGACACTTTGTCATTGGTTGACATCGGTGTGACGTAGTACAGTGATATAAACTCTCTGATTGGACAATATTAACCAATCAAAATGACGCAAAAGAAGACATCTGATTGGTTAAAACTGGGCTTTCTTATTGGCCGAAAATACGAGACTCTGATTGGGCAATTATTACCTGAGCCGATGACGTCACATGCGCATCACACTCAACTTGGTCCGACTTACTCACGCAACCCTAATAGATCGTTTGTTGAATACCAGTTATATTTTGATACATATATTTTTGTTTCTGTTAAACACAATAATAGCGTAGGTCAAAAATGATTTGTCAAGTCTATTTTTCGTTGATTTAGGATCTGTTAGTTAACGGGAAATTTATAAGCAGTATTTATATCTTCTACACAGGCAGTGTAAAACTATAACCTTTAACACCTGATTCGTACAGATGAGGTAAATAAAAAATATTTTGGCGACAGCATTCGCTTAATTGTCGTAGCGAAAGTATAAGCAGAAAAATTACGATCCCGATAGCTGTGATTTTATAGGGTTTTAGGCCTGTAATCAGTGTTTATGTAGGCAGCTTGTTCGAATATTACAATTTTATAAGCATTATCAGATGCGACTTTTTAACGTTCCGAAACCGAACAATTCATGCGTTCTCTTAAGCAAGGTAGGCTAATAAAACTACTTATTTTCAATCCAACTTGTCAGTAAACTAAAGTGCATGCTGTTGAAATTGTTGTGCAATGAAGGTTGTTTTTTAGGTAAGCAGCGGACAAGGTGGTTTGAACCTCTAAAATCTTTTCTGAGTGAGATGAGTTGAGTTGGTTTACAAGGTCTTCTCACAGCGTTTATAATTATACTTATCAGAATGCCAGTCCTTTGTAAAATCATGTACTTTCGACTCTCGGAATGACACCTGTATTTTATTATCAACAAGGCTTGATTGAAAAATGAAATTCATGAATCTCAGATTAGATAACTCTGACTAGTGTCATTTATACCTCTACCTCTTCTGTTCTTACGTGCTTTAGTCATATAATTGGCTGACCCTGTGATAAAAATGAATACATATTTACGGTCAGGAACTAGCAAATTACGTGCAAAAAATGTTTAACACTTTACCTTTTCATTATGGCCACAATAAATTTCATCCATCTTAAAATACAGGAACTAATGAAATAAGGACTTAGAATAAATGAGAACAAAACTAAATTTATGACTGTCTCGAAAGCAGAACATGGAAATGAAACATAAACAATAGAGCAAACCCAAATAGAAAAAGTAGAGGCATACAAATATCTGGGAACCTGGGTTGATGACAAGAATGACCAAAGCAAAGAAATTAAAGTACGAATTGAAACTGCAAGGGAAGCATTCATAAAATTGAAGACAATGCTAACAAACAAAGACCTTCCCATGCCTCTCAGATTGAGGGTTCTAAGATGTTACGTATTTTCTATCGTACTATATGGAATGGAAGCTTGGACATTGAAGAAACAACATAAAGAAGATAGAAGCGTTCGAAACGTGGTGTTACAGGAGAATGTTGAAAATTCAGTGGGTCCAAAAGGTTACCAATGTTGAGGTGCTACGACGTTTAAATAAGAAGTTAGAAGTTATGAAGAGTATAAAAACAAGAAAACTAGAATATTTGGGTCACATAACCAGAGGTGAAAAACATGAGTTGCTGAGAATTATTACGCAGGGAAGGATCCGAGGAAGAAGAGGCGTAGGAAGAAGACGCATCTCCTGGCTGAGAAATTTTAGACAATGGTTCAACTGTAGTTCATTGCAACTATTCAGAGCAGCAGCCAGCAAAGTGACCATAGCCATTATGATATCCAACCTCCGATAGGAGATGGAACTTTAAGAAGAAGAATGAAATAAGAGTAAAGCCAGAAAACCTTTTTCGAAATTACATCGGCCATTATATCATCATTTTGTCAGACCGTTGATTATTATTTTTCAACTAATGCTCGTTGGTAGAGCAAAATAGTTTTCTTGTTACAAAACGGATTAATGAGGTATATTTTCTTACCCGGTAGGATATTGACTTTGTTTCGTCTCAAGATATTTTGAATTAGATTTTTCAGTTGCCTTCTACGTATCGTAATATTTATTTACAGTTGTATAAAGTCATTCCCTTAAAAATATGTAACATTACTGGCAAAAAATTAGGCTACAAAAATCGAACAACTAGGAAAATAAGATAACTCTCTTTTGTTTTTTTTCTTTGTGTCGGTATCGAATGAACACTCGTGATTTTTAAAAAACCGTGTTAACATTTAGCAGCAACAGAAACCAATTTTTAATTTCCTTAAGAACTCGAAAGATCTCTACAATGGGGTACTACATATTTCGTAAGTGATATTTACCTAGAAACTATAAATCTCATTAAAAGGTTCCTTCATATGTTCTGCCCTACCGTTAACTAGAAGTTGACATTGGGTGTGGACTTTATATTAAAATCACACTCGACGTGACGCCCAGAATCAGTACGGACCAATCAGAAAGCAGCATATCCTGACGAATGACGTAAAGCTCAAGACACTTTGTCATTGGTTGACATCGGTGTGACGTAGTACAGTGATATAAACTCTCTGATTGGACAATATTAACCAATCAAAATGACGCAAAAGAAGACATCTGATTGGTTAAAACTGGGCTTTCTTATTGGCCGAAAATACGAGACTCTGATTGGGCAATTATTACCTGAGCCGATGACGTCACATGCGCATCACACTCAACTTGGTCCGACTTACTCACGCAACCCTAATAGATCGTTTGTTGAATACCAGTTATATTTTGATACATATATTTTTGTTTCTGTTAAACACGATAATAGCGTAGGTCAAAAATGATTTGTCAAGTCTATTTTTCGTTGATTTAGGATCTGTTAGTTAACGGGAAATTTATAAGCAGTATTTATATCTTCTACACAGGCAGTGTAAAACTATAACCTTTAACACCTGATTCGTACAGATGAGGTAAATAAAAAATATTTTGGCGACAGCATTCGCTTAATTGTCGTAGCGAAAGTATAAGCAGAAAAATTACGATCCCGATAGCTGTGATTTTATAGGGTTTTAGGCCTGTAATCAGTGTTTATGTAGGCAGCTTGTTCGAATATTACAATTTTATAAGCATTATCAGATGCGACTTTTTAACGTTCCGAAACCGAACAATTCATGCGTTCTCTTAAGCAAGGTAGGCTAATAAAACTACTTATTTTCAATCCAACTTGTCAGTAAACTAAAGTGCATGCTGTTGAAATTGTTGTGCAATGAAGGTTGTTTTTTAGGTAAGCAGCGGACAAGGTGGTTTGAACCTCTAAAATCTTTTCTGAGTGAGATGAGTTGAGTTGGTTTACAAGGTCTTCTCACAGCGTTTATAATTATACTTATCAGAATGCCAGTCCTTTGTAAAATCATGTACTTTCGACTCTCGGAATGACACCTGTATTTTATTATCAACAAGGCTTGATTGAAAAATGAAATTCATGAATCTCAGATTAGATAACTCTGACTAGTGTCATTTATACCTCTACCTCTTCTGTTCTTACGTGCTTTAGTCATATAATTGGCTGACCCTGTGATAAAAATGAATACATATTTACGGTCAGGAACTAGCAAATTACGTGCAAAAAATGTTTAACACTTTACCTTTTCATTATGGCCACGATAAATTTCATCCATCTTAAAATACAGAAACTAATGAAATAAGGACTTAGAATAAATGAGAACAAAACTAAATTTATGACTGTCTCGAAAGCAGAACATGGAAATGAAACATAAACAATAGAGCAAACCCAAATAGAAAAAGTAGAGGCATACAAATATCTGGGAACCTGGGTTGATGACAAGAATGACCAAAGCAAAGAAATTAAAGTACGAATTGAAACTGCAAGGGAAGCATTCATAAAATTGAAGACAATGCTAACAAACAAAGACCTTCCCATGCCTCTCAGATTGAGGGTTCTAAGATGTTACGTATTTTCTATCGTACTATATGGAATGGAAGCTTGGACATTGAAGAAACAACATAAAGAAGATAGAAGCGTTCGAAACGTGGTGTTACAGGAGAATGTTGAAAATTCAGTGGGTCCAAAAGGTTACCAATGTTGAGGTGCTACGACGTTTAAATAAGAAGTTAGAAGTTATGAAGAGTATAAAAACAAGAAAACTAGAATATTTGGGTCACATAACCAGAGGTGAAAAATATGAGTTGCTGAGAATTATTACGCAGGGAAGGATCCGAGGAAGAAGAGGCGTAGGAAGAAGACGCATCTCCTGGCTGAGAAATTTTAGACAATGGTTCAACTGTAGTTCATTGCAACTATTCAGAGCAGCAGCCAGCAAAGTGACCATAGCCATTATGATATCCAACCTCCGATAGGAGATGGAACTTTAAGAAGAAGAATGAAATAAGAGTAAAGCCAGAAAACCTTTTTCGAAATTACATCGGCCATTATATCATCATTTTGTCAGACCGTTGATTATTATTTTTCAACTAATGCTCGTTGGTAGAGCAAAATAGTTTTCTTGTTACAAAACGGATTAATGAGGTATATTTTCTTACCCGGTAGGATATTGACTTTGTTTCGTCTCAAGATATTTTGAATTAGATTTTTCAGTTGCCTTCTACGTATCGTAATATTTATTTACAGTTGTATAAAGTCATTCCCTTAAAAATATGTAACATTACTGGCAAAAAATTAGGCTACAAAAATCGAACAACTAGGAAAATAAGATAACTCTCTTTTGTTTTTTTTCTTTGTGTCGGTATCGAATGAACACTCGTGATTTTTAAAAAACCGTGTTAACATTTAGCAGCAACAGAAACCAATTTTTAATTTCCTTAAGAACTCGAAAGATCTCTACAATGGGGTACTACATATTTCGTAAGTGATATTTACCTAGAAACTATAAATCTCATTAAAAGGTTCCTTCATATGTTCTGCCCTACCGTTAACTAGAAGTTGACATTGGGTGTGGACTTTATATTAAAATCACACTCGACGTGACGCCCAGAATCAGTACGGACCAATCAGAAAGCAGCATATCCTGACGAATGACGTAAAGCTCAAGACACTTTGTCATTGGTTGACATCGGTGTGACGTAGTACAGTGATATAAACTCTCTGATTGGACAATATTAACCAATCAAAATGACGCAAAAGAAGACATCTGATTGGTTAAAACTGGGCTTTCTTATTGGCCGAAAATACGAGACTCTGATTGGGCAATTATTACCTGAGCCGATGACGTCACATGCGCATCACACTCAGCTTGGTCCGACTTACTCACGCAACCCTAATAGATCGTTTGTTGAATACCAGTTATATTTTGATACATATATTTTTGTTTCTGTTAAACACAATAATAGCGTAGGTCAAAAATGATTTTTCAAGTCTATTTTTCGTTGATTTAGGATCTGTTAGTTAACGGGAAATTTATAAGCAGTATTTATATCTTCTACACAGGCAGTGTAAAACTATAACCTTTAACACCTGATTCGTACAGATGAGGTAAATAAAAAATATTTTGGCGACAGCATTCGCTTAATTGTCGTAGCGAAAGTATAAGCAGAAAAATTACGATCCCGATAGCTGAGATTTTATAGGGTTTTAGGCCTGTAATCAGTGTTTATGTAGGCAGCTTGTTCGAATATTACAATTTTATAAGCATTATCAGATGCGACTTTTTAACGTTCCGAAACCGAACAATTCATGCGTTCTCTTAAGCAAGGTAGGCTAATAAAACTACTTATTTTCAATCCAACTTGTCAGTATACTAAAGTGCATGCTGTTGAAATTGTTGTGCAATGAAGGTTGTTTTTTAGGTAAGCAGCGGACAAGGTGGTTTGAACCTCTAAAATCTTTTCTGAGTGAGATGAGTTGAGTTGGTTTACAAGGTCTTCTCACAGCGTTTATAATTATACTTATCAGAATGCCAGTCCTTTGTAAAATCATGTACTTTCGACTCTCGGAATGACACCTGTATTTTATTATCAACAAGGCTTGATTGAAAAATGAAATTCATGAATCTCAGATTAGATAACTCTGACTAGTGTCATTTATACCTCTACCTCTTCTGTTCTTACGTGCTTTAGTCATATAATTGGCTGACCCTGTGATAAAAATGAATACATATTTACGGTCAGGAACTAGCAAATTACGTGCAAAAAATGTTTAACACTTTACCTTTTCATTATGGCCACAATAAATTTCATCCATCTTAAAATACAGGAACTAATGAAAAAAGGACTTAGAATAAATGAGAACAAAACTAAATTTATGACTGTCTCGAAAGCAGAACATGGAAATGAAACATAAACAATAGAGCAAACCCAAATAGAAAAAGTAGAGGCATACAAATATCTGGGAACCTGGGTTGATGACAAGAATGACCAAAGCAAAGAAATTAAAGTACGAATTGAAACTGCAAGGGAAGCATTCATAAAATTGAAGACAATGCTAACAAACAAAGACCTTCCCATGCCTCTCAGATTGAGGGCTCTAAGATGTTACGTATTTTCTATCGTACTATATGGAATGGAAGCTTGGACATTGAAGAAACAACATAAAGAAGATAGAAGCGTTCGAAACGTGGTGTTACAGGAGAATGTTGAAAATTCAGTGGGTCCAAAAGGTTACCAATGTTGAGGTGCTACGACGTTTAAATAAGAAGTTAGAAGTTATGAAGAGTATAAAAACAAGAAAACTAGAATATTTGGGTCACATAACCAGAGGTGAAAAATATGAGTTGCTGAGAATTATTACGCAGGGAAGGATCCGAGGAAGAAGAGGCGTAGGAAGAAGACGCATCTCCTGGCTGAGGAATTTTAGACAATGGTTCAACTGTAGTTCATTGCAACTATTCAGAGCAGCAGCCAGCAAAGTGACCATAGCCATTATGATATCCAACCTCCGATAGGAGATGGAACTTTAAGAAGAAGAATGAAATAAGAGTAAAGCCAGAAAACCTTTTTCGAAATTACATCGGCCATTATATCATCATTTTGTCAGACCGTTGATTATTATTTTTCAACTAATGCTCGTTGGTAGAGCAAAATAGTTTTCTTGTTACAAAACGGATTAATGAGGTATATTTTCTTACCCGGTAGGATATTGACTTTGTTTCGTCTCAAGATATTTTGAATTAGATTTTTCAGTTGCCTTCTACGTATCGTAATATTTATTTACAGTTGTATAAAGTCATTCCCTTAAAAATATGTAACATTACTGGCAAAAAATTAGGCTACAAAAATCGAACAACTAGGAAAATAAGATAACTCTCTTTTGTTTTTTTTCTTTGTGTCGGTATCGAATGAACACTCGTGATTTTTAAAAAACCGTGTTAACATTTAGCAGCAACAGAAACCAATTTTTAATTTCCTTAAGAACTCGAAAGATCTCTACAATGGGGTACTACATATTTCGTAAGTGATATTTACCTAGAAACTATAAATCTCATTAAAAGGTTCCTTCATATGTTCTGCCCTACCGTTAACTAGAAGTTGACATTGGGTGTGGACTTTATATTAAAATCACACTCGACGTGACGCCCAGAATCAGTACGGACCAATCAGAAAGCAGCATATCCTGACGAATGACGTAAAGCTCAAGACACTTTGTCATTGGTTGACATCGGTGTGACGTAGTACAGTGATATAAACTCTCTGATTGGACAATATTAACCAATCAAAATGACGCAAAAGAAGACATCTGATTGGTTAAAACTGGGCTTTCTTATTGGCCGAAAATACGAGACTCTGATTGGGCAATTATTACCTGAGCCGATGACGTCACATGCGCATCACACTCAACTTGGTCCGACTTACTCACGCAACCCTAATAGATCGTTTGTTGAATACCAGTTATATTTTGATACATATATTTTTGTTTCTGTTAAACACAATAATAGCGTAGGTCAAAAATGATTTGTCAAGTCTATTTTTCGTTGATTTAGGATCTGTTAGTTAACGGGAAATTTATAAGCAGTATTTATATCTTCTACACAGGCAGTGTAAAACTATAACCTTTAACACCTGATTCGTACAGATGAGGTAAATAAAAAATATTTTGGCGACAGCATTCGCTTAATTGTCGTAGCGAAAGTATAAGCAGAAAAATTACGATCCCGATAGCTGTGATTTTATAGGGTTTTAGGCCTGTAATCAGTGTTTATGTAGGCAGCTTGTTCGAATATTACAATTTTATAAGCATTATCAGATGCGACTTTTTAACGTTCCGAAACCGAACAATTCATGCGTTCTCTTAAGCAAGGTAGGCTAATAAAACTACTTATTTTCAATCCAACTTGTCAGTAAACTAAAGTGCATGCTGTTGAAATTGTTGTGCAATGAAGGTTGTTTTTTAGGTAAGCAGCGGACAAGGTGGTTTGAACCTCTAAAATCTTTTCTGAGTGAGATGAGTTGAGTTGGTTTACAAGGTCTTCTCACAGCGTTTATAATTATACTTATCAGAATGCCAGTCCTTTGTAAAATCATGTACTTTCGACTCTCGGAATGACACCTGTATTTTATTATCAACAAGGCTTGATTGAAAAATGAAATTCATGAATCTCAGATTAGATAACTCTGACTAGTGTCATTTATACCTCTACCTCTTCTGTTCTTACGTGCTTTAGTCATATAATTGGCTGACCCTGTGATAAAAATGAATACATATTTACGGTCAGGAACTAGCAAATTACGTGCAAAAAATGTTTAACACTTTACCTTTTCATTATGGCCACAATAAATTTCATCCATCTTAAAATACAGGAACTAATGAAAAAAGGACTTAGAATAAATGAGAACAAAACTAAATTTATGACTGTCTCGAAAGCAGAACATGGAAATGAAACATAAACAATAGAGCAAACCCAAATAGAAAAAGTAGAGGCATACAAATATCTGGGAACCTGGGTTGATGACAAGAATGACCAAAGCAAAGAAATTAAAGTACGAATTGAAACTGCAAGGGAAGCATTCATAAAATTGAAGACAATGCTAACAAACAAAGACCTTCCCATGCCTCTCAGATTGAGGGCTCTAAGATGTTACGTATTTTCTATCGTACTATATGGAATGGAAGCTTGGACATTGAAGAAACAACATAAAGAAGATAGAAGCGTTCGAAACGTGGTGTTACAGGAGAATGTTGAAAATTCAGTGGGTCCAAAAGGTTACCAATGTTGAGGTGCTACGACGTTTAAATAAGAAGTTAGAAGTTATGAAGAGTATAAAAACAAGAAAACTAGAATATTTGGGTCACATAACCAGAGGTGAAAAATATGAGTTGCTGAGAATTATTACGCAGGGAAGGATCCGAGGAAGAAGAGGCGTAGGAAGAAGACGCATCTCCTGGCTGAGGAATTTTAGACAATGGTTCAACTGTAGTTCATTGCAACTATTCAGAGCAGCAGCCAGCAAAGTGACCATAGCCATTATGATATCCAACCTCCGATAGGAGATGGAACTTTAAGAAGAAGAATGAAATAAGAGTAAAGCCAGAAAACCTTTTTCGAAATTACATCGGCCATTATATCATCATTTTGTCAGACCGTTGATTATTATTTTTCAACTAATGCTCGTTGGTAGAGCAAAATAGTTTTCTTGTTACAAAACGGATTAATGAGGTATATTTTCTTACCCGGTAGGATATTGACTTTGTTTCGTCTCAAGATATTTTGAATTAGATTTTTCAGTTGCCTTCTACGTATCGTAATATTTATTTACAGTTGTATAAAGTCATTCCCTTAAAAATATGTAACATTACTGGCAAAAAATTAGGCTACAAAAATCGAACAACTAGGAAAATAAGATAACTCTCTTTTGTTTTTTTTCTTTGTGTCGGTATCGAATGAACACTCGTGATTTTTAAAAAACCGTGTTAACATTTAGCAGCAACAGAAACCAATTTTTAATTTCCTTAAGAACTCGAAAGATCTCTACAATGGGGTACTACATATTTCGTAAGTGATATTTACCTAGAAACTATAAATCTCATTAAAAGGTTCCTTCATATGTTCTGCCCTACCGTTAACTAGAAGTTGACATTGGGTGTGGACTTTATATTAAAATCACACTCGACGTGACGCCCAGAATCAGTACGGACCAATCAGAAAGCAGCATATCCTGACGAATGACGTAAAGCTCAAGACACTTTGTCATTGGTTGACATCGGTGTGACGTAGTACAGTGATATAAACTCTCTGATTGGACAATATTAACCAATCAAAATGACGCAAAAGAAGACATCTGATTGGTTAAAACTGGGCTTTCTTATTGGCCGAAAATACGAGACTCTGATTGGGCAATTATTACCTGAGCCGATGACGTCACATGCGCATCACACTCAACTTGGTCCGACTTACTCACGCAACCCTAATAGATCGTTTGTTGAATACCAGTTATATTTTGATACATATATTTTTGTTTCTGTTAAACACAATAATAGCGTAGGTCAAAAATGATTTGTCAAGTCTATTTTTCGTTGATTTAGGATCTGTTAGTTAACGGGAAATTTATAAGCAGTATTTATATCTTCTACACAGGCAGTGTAAAACTATAACCTTTAACACCTGATTCGTACAGATGAGGTAAATAAAAAATATTTTGGCGACAGCATTCGCTTAATTGTCGTAGCGAAAGTATAAGCAGAAAAATTACGATCCCGATAGCTGTGATTTTATAGGGTTTTAGGCCTGTAATCAGTGTTTATGTAGGCAGCTTGTTCGAATATTACAATTTTATAAGCATTATCAGATGCGACTTTTTAACGTTCCGAAACCGAACAATTCATGCGTTCTCTTAAGCAAGGTAGGCTAATAAAACTACTTATTTTCAATCCAACTTGTCAGTAAACTAAAGTGCATGCTGTTGAAATTGTTGTGCAATGAAGGTTGTTTTTTAGGTAAGCAGCGGACAAGGTGGTTTGAACCTCTAAAATCTTTTCTGAGTGAGATGAGTTGAGTTGGTTTACAAGGTCTTCTCACAGCGTTTATAATTATACTTATCAGAATGCCAGTCCTTTGTAAAATCATGTACTTTCGACTCTCGGAATGACACCTGTATTTTATTATCAACAAGGCTTGATTGAAAAATGAAATTCATGAATCTCAGATTAGATAACTCTGACTAGTGTCATTTATACCTCTACCTCTTCTGTTCTTACGTGCTTTAGTCATATAATTGGCTGACCCTGTGATAAAAATGAATACATATTTACGGTCAGGAACTAGCAAATTACGTGCAAAAAATGTTTAACACTTTACCTTTTCATTATGGCCACAATAAATTTCATCCATCTTAAAATACAGGAACTAATGAAATAAGGACTTAGAATAAATGAGAACAAAACTAAATTTATGACTGTCTCGAAAGCAGAACATGGAAATGAAACATAAACAATAGAGCAAACCCAAATAGAAAAAGTAGAGGCATACAAATATCTGGGAACCTGGGTTGATGACAAGAATGACCAAAGCAAAGAAATTAAAGTACGAATTGAAACTGCAAGGGAAGCATTCATAAAATTGAAGACAATGCTAACAAACAAAGACCTTCCCATGCCTCTCAGATTGAGGGCTCTAAGATGTTACGTATTTTCTATCGTACTATATGGAATGGAAGCTTGGACATTGAAGAAACAACATAAAGAAGATAGAAGCGTTCGAAACGTGGTGTTACAGGAGAATGTTGAAAATTCAGTGGGTCCAAAAGGTTACCAATGTTGAGGTGCTACGACGTTTAAATAAGAAGTTAGAAGTTATGAAGAGTATAAAAACCAGAAAACTAGAATATTTGGGTCACATAACCAGAGGTGAAAAATATGAGTTGCTGAGAATTATTACGCAGGGAAGGATCCGAGGAAGAAGAGGCGTAGGAAGAAGACGCATCTCCTGGCTGAGGAATTTTAGACAATGGTTCAACTGTAGTTCATTGCAACTATTCAGAGCAGCAGCCAGCAAAGTGACCATAGCCATTATGATATCCAACCTCCGATAGGAGATGGAACTTTAAGAAGAAGAATGAAATAAGAGTAAAGCCAGAAAACCTTTTTCGAAATTACATCGGCCATTATATCATCATTTTGTCAGACCGTTGATTATTATTTTTCAACTAATGCTCGTTGGTAGAGCAAAATAGTTTTCTTGTTACAAAACGGATTAATGAGGTATATTTTCTTACCCGGTAGGATATTGACTTTGTTTCGTCTCAAGATATTTTGAATTAGATTTTTCAGTTGCCTTCTACGTATCGTAATATTTATTTACAGTTGTATAAAGTCATTCCCTTAAAAATATGTAACATTACTGGCAAAAAATTAGGCTACAAAAATCGAACAACTAGGAAAATAAGATAACTCTCTTTTGTTTTTTTTCTTTGTGTCGGTATCGAATGAACACTCGTGATTTTTAAAAAACCGTGTTAACATTTAGCAGCAACAGAAACCAATTTTTAATTTCCTTAAGAACTCGAAAGATCTCTACAATGGGGTACTACATATTTCGTAAGTGATATTTACCTAGAAACTATAAATCTCATTAAAAGGTTCCTTCATATGTTCTGCCCTACCGTTAACTAGAAGTTGACATTGGGTGTGGACTTTATATTAAAATCACACTCGACGTGACGCCCAGAATCAGTACGGACCAATCAGAAAGCAGCATATCCTGACGAATGACGTAAAGCTCAAGACACTTTGTCATTGGTTGACATCGGTGTGACGTAGTACAGTGATATAAACTCTCTGATTGGACAATATTAACCAATCAAAATGACGCAAAAGAAGACATCTGATTGGTTAAAACTGGGCTTTCTTATTGGCCGAAAATACGAGACTCTGATTGGGCAATTATTACCTGAGCCGATGACGTCACATGCGCATCACACTCAACTTGGTCCGACTTACTCACGCAACCCTAATAGATCGTTTGTTGAATACCAGTTATATTTTGATACATATATTTTTGTTTCTGTTAAACACAATAATAGCGTAGGTCAAAAATGATTTGTCAAGTCTATTTTTCGTTGATTTAGGATCTGTTAGTTAACGGGAAATTTATAAGCAGTATTTATATCTTCTACACAGGCAGTGTAAAACTATAACCTTTAACACCTGATTCGTACAGATGAGGTAAATAAAAATTATTTTGGCGACAGCATTCGCTTAATTGTCGTAGCGAAAGTATAAGCAGAAAAATTACGATCCCGAAAGCTGTGATTTTATAGGGTTTTAGGCCTGTAATCAGTGTTTATGTAGGCAGCTTGTTCGAATATTACAATTTTATAAGCATTATCAGATGCGACTTTTTAACGTTCCGAAACCGAACAATTCATGCGTTCTCTTAAGCAAGGTAGGCTAATAAAACTACTTATTTTCAATCCAACTTGTCAGTAAACTAAAGTGCATGCTGTTGAAATTGTTGTGCAATGAAGGTTGTTTTTTAGGTAAGCAGCGGACAAGGTGGTTTGAACCTCTAAAATCTTTTCTGAGTGAGATGAGTTGAGTTGGTTTACAAGGTCTTTTCACAGCGTTTATAATTATACTTATCAGAATGCCAGTCCTTTGTAAAATCATGTACTTTCGACTCTCGGAATGACACCTGTATTTTATTATCAACAAGGCTTGATTGAAAAATGAAATTCATGAATCTCAGATTAGATAACTCTGACTAGTGTCATTTATACCTCTACCTCTTCTGTTCTTACGTGCTTTAGTCATATAATTGGCTGACCCTGTGATAAAAATGAATACATATTTACGGTCAGGAACTAGCAAATTACGTGCAAAAAATGTTTAACACTTTACCTTTTCATTATGGCCACAATAAATTTCATCCATCTTAAAATACAGGAACTAATGAAATAAGGACTTAGAATAAATGAGAACAAAACTAAATTTATGACTGTCTCGAAAGCAGAACATGGAAATGAAACATAAACAATAGAGCAAACCCAAATAGAAAAAGTAGAGGCATACAAATATCTGGGAACCTGGGTTGATGACAAGAATGACCAAAGCAAAGAAATTAAAGTACGAATTGAAACTGCAAGGGAAGCATTCATAAAATTGAAGACAATGCTAACAAACAAAGACCTTCCCATGCCTCTCAGATTGAGGGCTCTAAGATGTTACGTATTTTCTATCGTACTATATGGAATGGAAGCTTGGACATTGAAGAAACAACATAAAGAAGATAGAAGCGTTCGAAACGTGGTGTTACAGGAGAATGTTGAAAATTCAGTGGGTCCAAAAGGTTACCAATGTTGAGGTGCTACGACGTTTAAATAAGAAGTTAGAAGTTATGAAGAGTATAAAAACAAGAAAACTAGAATATTTGGGTCACATAACCAGAGGTGAAAAATATGAGTTGCTGAGAATTATTACGCAGGGAAGGATCCGAGGAAGAAGAGGCGTAGGAAGAAGACGCATCTCCTGGCTGAGGAATTTTAGACAATGGTTCAACTGTAGTTCATTGCAACTATTCAGAGCAGCAGCCAGCAAAGTGACCATAGCCATTATGATATCCAACCTCCGATAGGAGATGGAACTTTAAGAAGAAGAATGAAATAAGAGTAAAGCCAGAAAACCTTTTTCGAAATTACATCGGCCATTATATCATCATTTTGTCAGACCGTTGATTATTATTTTTCAACTAATGCTCGTTGGTAGAGCAAAATAGTTTTCTTGTTACAAAACGGATTAATGAGGTATATTTTCTTACCCGGTAGGATATTGACTTTGTTTCGTCTCAAGATATTTTGAATTAGATTTTTCAGTTGCCTTCTACGTATCGTAATATTTATTTACAGTTGTATAAAGTCATTCCCTTAAAAATATGTAACATTACTGGCAAAAAATTAGGCTACAAAAATCGAACAACTAGGAAAATAAGATAACTCTCTTTTGTTTTTTTTCTTTGTGTCGGTATCGAATGAACACTCGTGATTTTTAAAAAACCGTGTTAACATTTAGCAGCAACAGAAACCAATTTTTAATTTCCTTAAGAACTCGAAAGATCTCTACAATGGGGTACTACATATTTCGTAAGTGATATTTACCTAGAAACTATAAATCTCATTAAAAGGTTCCTTCATATGTTCTGCCCTACCGTTAACTAGAAGTTGACATTGGGTGTGGACTTTATATTAAAATCACACTCGACGTGACGCCCAGAATCAGTACGGACCAATCAGAAAGCAGCATATCCTGACGAATGACGTAAAGCTCAAGACACTTTGTCATTGGTTGACATCGGTGTGACGTAGTACAGTGATATAAACTCTCTGATTGGACAATATTAACCAATCAAAATGACGCAAAAGAAGACATCTGATTGGTTAAAACTGGGCTTTCTTATTGGCCGAAAATACGAGACTCTGATTGGGCAATTATTACCTGAGCCGATGACGTCACATGCGCATCACACTCAACTTGGTCCGACTTACTCACGCAACCCTAATAGATCGTTTGTTGAATACCAGTTATATTTTGATACATATATTTTTGTTTCTGTTAAACACAATAATAGCGTAGGTCAAAAATGATTTGTCAAGTCTATTTTTCGTTGATTTAGGATCTGTTAGTTAACGGGAAATTTATAAGCAGTATTTATATCTTCTACACAGGCAGTGTAAAACTATAACCTTTAACACCTGATTCGTACAGATGAGGTAAATAAAAAATATTTTGGCGACAGCATTCGCTTAATTGTCGTAGCGAAAGTATAAGCAGAAAAATTACGATCCCGATAGCTGTGATTTTATAGGGTTTTAGGCCTGTAATCAGTGTTTATGTAGGCAGCTTGTTCGAATATTACAATTTTATAAGCATTATCAGATGCGACTTTTTAACGTTCCGAAACCGAACAATTCATGCGTTCTCTTAAGCAAGGTAGGCTAATAAAACTACTTATTTTCAATCCAACTTGTCAGTAAACTAAAGTGCATGCTGTTGAAATTGTTGTGCAATGAAGGTTGTTTTTTAGGTAAGCAGCGGACAAGGTGGTTTGAACCTCTAAAATCTTTTCTGAGTGAGATGAGTTGAGTTGGTTTACAAGGTCTTCTCACAGCGTTTATAATTATACTTATCAGAATGCCAGTCCTTTGTAAAATCATGTACTTTCGACTCTCGGAATGACACCTGTATTTTATTATCAACAAGGCTTGATTGAAAAATGAAATTCATGAATCTCAGATTAGATAACTCTGACTAGTGTCATTTATACCTCTACCTCTTCTGTTCTTACGTGCTTTAGTCATATAATTGGCTGACCCTGTGATAAAAATGAATACATATTTACGGTCAGGAACTAGCAAATTACGTGCAAAAAATGTTTAACACTTTACCTTTTCATTATGGCCACAATAAATTTCATCCATCTTAAAATACAGGAACTAATGAAATAAGGACTTAGAATAAATGAGAACAAAACTAAATTTATGACTGTCTCGAAAGCAGAACATGGAAATGAAACATAAACAATAGAGCAAACCCAAATAGAAAAAGTAGAGGCATACAAATATCTGGGAACCTGGGTTGATGACAAGAATGACCAAAGCAAAGAAATTAAAGTACGAATTGAAACTGCAAGGGAAGCATTCATAAAATTGAAGACAATGCTAACAAACAAAGACCTTCCCATGCCTCTCAGATTGAGGGCTCTAAGATGTTACGTATTTTCTATCGTACTATATGGAATGGAAGCTTGGACATTGAAGAAACAACATAAAGAAGATAGAAGCGTTCGAAACGTGGTGTTACAGGAGAATGTTGAAAATTCAGTGGGTCCAAAAGGTTACCAATGTTGAGGTGCTACGACGTTTAAATAAGAAGTTAGAAGTTATGAAGAGTATAAAAACAAGAAAACTAGAATATTTGGGTCACATAACCAGAGGTGAAAAATATGAGTTGCTGAGAATTATTACGCAGGGAAGGATCCGAGGAAGAAGAGGCGTAGGAAGAAGACGCATCTCCTGGCTGAGGAATTTTAGACAATGGTTCAACTGTAGTTCATTGCAACTATTCAGAGCAGCAGCCAGCAAAGTGACCATAGCCATTATGATATCCAACCTCCGATAGGAGATGGAACTTTAAGAAGAAGAATGAAATAAGAGTAAAGCCAGAAAACCTTTTTCGAAATTACATCGGCCATTATATCATCATTTTGTCAGACCGTTGATTATTATTTTTCAACTAAT
Organism: Catonia carolina; assembly: GCA_035578175.1. NCBI lineage: Eukaryota > Metazoa > Arthropoda > Insecta > Hemiptera > Achilidae > Catonia > Catonia carolina. The sequence continues at coordinate 141,231 of JAQMRL010000023.1, read as the reverse complement.
GCTCGTTGGTAGAGCAAAATAGTTTTCTTGTTACAAAACGGATTAATGAGGTATATTTTCTTACCCGGTAGGATATTGACTTTGTTTCGTCTCAAGATATTTTGAATTAGATTTTTCAGTTGCCTTCTACGTATCGTAATATTTATTTACAGTTGTATAAAGTCATTCCCTTAAAAATATGTAACATTACTGGCAAAAAATTAGGCTACAAAAATCGAACAACTAGGAAAATAAGATAACTCTCTTTTGTTTTTTTTCTTTGTGTCGGTATCGAATGAACACTCGTGATTTTTAAAAAACCGTGTTAACATTTAGCAGCAACAGAAACCAATTTTTAATTTCCTTAAGAACTCGAAAGATCTCTACAATGGGGTACTACATATTTCGTAAGTGATATTTACCTAGAAACTATAAATCTCATTAAAAGGTTCCTTCATATGTTCTGCCCTACCGTTAACTAGAAGTTGACATTGGGTGTGGACTTTATATTAAAATCACACTCGACGTGACGCCCAGAATCAGTACGGACCAATCAGAAAGCAGCATATCCTGACGAATGACGTAAAGCTCAAGACACTTTGTCATTGGTTGACATCGGTGTGACGTAGTACAGTGATATAAACTCTCTGATTGGACAATATTAACCAATCAAAATGACGCAAAAGAAGACATCTGATTGGTTAAAACTGGGCTTTCTTATTGGCCGAAAATACGAGACTCTGATTGGGCAATTATTACCTGAGCCGATGACGTCACATGCGCATCACACTCAACTTGGTCCGACTTACTCACGCAACCCTAATAGATCGTTTGTTGAATACCAGTTATATTTTGATACATATATTTTTGTTTCTGTTAAACACAATAATAGCGTAGGTCAAAAATGATTTGTCAAGTCTATTTTTCGTTGATTTAGGATCTGTTAGTTAACGGGAAATTTATAAGCAGTATTTATATCTTCTACACAGGCAGTGTAAAACTATAACCTTTAACACCTGATTCGTACAGATGAGGTAAATAAAAAATATTTTGGCGACAGCATTCGCTTAATTGTCGTAGCGAAAGTATAAGCAGAAAAATTACGATCCCGATAGCTGTGATTTTATAGGGTTTTAGGCCTGTAATCAGTGTTTATGTAGGCAGCTTGTTCGAATATTACAATTTTATAAGCATTATCAGATGCGACTTTTTAACGTTCCGAAACCGAACAATTCATGCGTTCTCTTAAGCAAGGTAGGCTAATAAAACTACTTATTTTCAATCCAACTTGTCAGTAAACTAAAGTGCATGCTGTTGAAATTGTTGTGCAATGAAGGTTGTTTTTTAGGTAAGCAGCGGACAAGGTGGTTTGAACCTCTAAAATCTTTTCTGAGTGAGATGAGTTGAGTTGGTTTACAAGGTCTTCTCACAGCGTTTATAATTATACTTATCAGAATGCCAGTCCTTTGTAAAATCATGTACTTTCGACTCTCGGAATGACACCTGTATTTTATTATCAACAAGGCTTGATTGAAAAATGAAATTCATGAATCTCAGATTAGATAACTCTGACTAGTGTCATTTATACCTCTACCTCTTCTGTTCTTACGTGCTTTAGTCATATAATTGGCTGACCCTGTGATAAAAATGAATACATATTTACGGTCAGGAACTAGCAAATTACGTGCAAAAAATGTTTAACACTTTACCTTTTCATTATGGCCACGATAAATTTCATCCATCTTAAAATACAGAAACTAATGAAATAAGGACTTAGAATAATTGAGAACAAAACTAAATTTATGACTGTCTCGAAAGCAGAACATGGAAATGAAACATAAACAATAGAGCAAACCCAAATAGAAAAAGTAGAGGCATACAAATATCTGGGAACCTAGGTTGATGACAAGAATGACCAAAGCAAAGAAATTAAAGTACGAATTGAAACTGCAAGGGAAGCATTCATAAAATTGAAGACAATGCTAACAAACAAAGACCTTCCCATGCCTCTCAGATTGAGGGCTCTAAGATGTTACGTATTTTCTATCGTACTATATGGAATGGAAGCTTGGACATTGAAGAAACAACATAAAGAAGATAGAAGCGTTCGAAACGTGGTGTTACAGGAGAATGTTGAAAATTCAGTGGGTCCAAAAGGTTACCAATGTTGAGGTGCTACGACGTTTAAATAAGAAGTTAGAAGTTATGAAGAGTATAAAAACAAGAAAACTAGAATATTTGGGTCACATAACCAGAGGTGAAAAATATGAGTTGCTGAGAATTATTACGCAGGGAAGGATCCGAGGAAGAAGAGGCGTAGGAAGAAGACGCATCTCCTGGCTGAGGAATTTTAGACAATGGTTCAACTGTAGTTCATTGCAACTATTCAGAGCAGCAGCCAGCAAAGTGACCATAGCCATTATGATATCCAACCTCCGATAGGAGATGGAACTTTAAGAAGAAGAATGAAATAAGAGTAAAGCCAGAAAACCTTTTTCGAAATTACATCGGCCATTATATCATCATTTTGTCAGACCGTTGATTATTATTTTTCAACTAATGCTCGTTGGTAGAGCAAAATAGTTTTCTTGTTACAAAACGGATTAATGAGGTATATTTTCTTACCCGGTAGGATATTGACTTTGTTTCGTCTCAAGATATTTTGAATTAGATTTTTCAGTTGCCTTCTACGTATCGTAATATTTATTTACAGTTGTATAAAGTCATTCCCTTAAAAATATGTAACATTACTGGCAAAAAATTAGGCTACAAAAATCGAACAACTAGGAAAATAAGATAACTCTCTTTTGTTTTTTTTCTTTGTGTCGGTATCGAATGAACACTCGTGATTTTTAAAAAACCGTGTTAACATTTAGCAGCAACAGAAACCAATTTTTAATTTCCTTAAGAACTCGAAAGATCTCTACAATGGGGTACTACATATTTCGTAAGTGATATTTACCGAGAAACTATAAATCTCATTAAAAGGTTCCTTCATATGTTCTGCCCTACCGTTAACTAGAAGTTGACATTGGGTGTGGACTTTATATTAAAATCACACTCGACGTGACGCCCAGAATCAGTACGGACCAATCAGAAAGCAGCATATCCTGACGAATGACGTAAAGCTCAAGACACTTTGTCATTGGTTGACATCGGTGTGACGTAGTACAGTGATATAAACTCTCTGATTGGACAATATTAACCAATCAAAATGACGCAAAAGAAGACATCTGATTGGTTAAAACTGGGCTTTCTTATTGGCCGAAAATACGAGACTCTGATTGGGCAATTATTACCTGAGCCGATGACGTCACATGCGCATCACACTCAACTTGGTCCGACTTACTCACGCAACCCTAATAGATCGTTTGTTGAATACCAGTTATATTTTGATACATATATTTTTGTTTCTGTTAAACACAATAATAGCGTAGGTCAAAAATGATTTGTCAAGTCTATTTTTCGTTGATTTAGGATCTGTTAGTTAACGGGAAATTTATAAGCAGTATTTATATCTTCTACACAGGCAGTGTAAAACTATAACCTTTAACACCTGATTCGTACAGATGAGGTAAATAAAAAATATTTTGGCGACAGCATTCGCTTAATTGTCGTAGCGAAAGTATAAGCAGAAAAATTACGATCCCGATAGCTGTGATTTTATAGGGTTTTAGGCCTGTAATCAGTGTTTATGTAGGCAGCTTGTTCGAATATTACAATTTTATAAGCATTATCAGATGCGACTTTTTAACGTTCCGAAACCGAACAATTCATGCGTTCTCTTAAGCAAGGTAGGCTAATAAAACTACTTATTTTCAATCCAACTTGTCAGTAAACTAAAGTGCATGCTGTTGAAATTGTTGTGCAATGAAGGTTGTTTTTTAGGTAAGCAGCGGACAAGGTGGTTTGAACCTCTAAAATCTTTTCTGAGTGAGATGAGTTGAGTTGGTTTACAAGGTCTTCTCACAGCGTTTATAATTATACTTATCAGAATGCCAGTCCTTTGTAAAATCATGTACTTTCGACTCTCGGAATGACACCTGTATTTTATTATCAACAAGGCTTGATTGAAAAATGAAATTCATGAATCTCAGATTAGATAACTCTGACTAGTGTCATTTATACCTCTACCTCTTCTGTTCTTACGTGCTTTAGTCATATAATTGGCTGACCCTGTGATAAAAATGAATACATATTTACGGTCAGGAACTAGCAAATTACGTGCAAAAAATGTTTAACACTTTACCTTTTCATTATGGCCACAATAAATTTCATCCATCTTAAAATACAGGAACTAATGAAATAAGGACTTAGAATAAATGAGAACAAAACTAAATTTATGACTGTCTCGAAAGCAGAACATGGAAATGAAACATAAACAATAGAGCAAACCCAAATAGAAAAAGTAGAGGCATACAAATATCTGGGAACCTGGGTTGATGACAAGAATGACCAAAGCAAAGAAATTAAAGTACGAATTGAAACTGCAAGGGAAGGTTCAACTGTAGTTCATTGCAACTATTCAGAGCAGCAGCCAGCAAAGTGACCATAGCCATTATGATATCCAACCTCCGATAGGAGATGGAACTTTAAGAAGAAGAATGAAATAAGAGTAAAGCCAGAAAACCTTTTTCGAAATTACATCGGCCATTATATCATCATTTTGTCAGACCGTTGATTATTATTTTTCAACTAATGCTCGTTGGTAGAGCAAAATAGTTTTCTTGTTACAAAACGGATTAATGAGGTATATTTTCTTACCCGGTAGGATATTGACTTTGTTTCGTCTCAAGATATTTTGAATTAGATTTTTCAGTTGCCTTCTACGTATCGTAATATTTATTTACAGTTGTATAAAGTCATTCCCTTAAAAATATGTAACATTACTGGCAAAAAATTAGGCTACAAAAATCGAACAACTAGGAAAATAAGATAACTCTCTTTTGTTTTTTTTCTTTGTGTCGATATCGAATGAACACTCGTGATTTTTAAAAAACCGTGTTAACATTTAGCAGCAACAGAAACCAATTTTTAATTTCCTTAAGAACTCGAAAGATCTCTACAATGGGGTACTACATATTTCGTAAGTGATATTTACCTAGAAACTATAAATCTCATTAAAAGGTTCCTTCATATGTTCTGCCCTACCGTTAACTAGAAGTTGACATTGGGTGTGGACTTTATATTAAAATCACACTCGACGTGACGCCCAGAATCAGTACGGACCAATCAGAAAGCAGCATATCCTGACGAATGACGTAAAGCTCAAGACACTTTGTCATTGGTTGACATCGGTGTGACGTAGTACAGTGATATAAACTCTCTGATTGGACAATATTAACCAATCAAAATGACGCAAAAGAAGACATCTGATTGGTTAAAACTGGGCTTTCTTATTGGCCGAAAATACGAGACTCTGATTGGGCAATTATTACCTGAGCCGATGACGTCACATGCGCATCACACTCAACTTGGTCCGACTTACTCACGCAACCCTAATAGATCGTTTGTTGAATACCAGTTATATTTTGATACATATATTTTTGTTTCTGTTAAACACAATAATAGCGTAGGTCAAAAATGATTTGTCAAGTCTATTTTTCGTTGATTTAGGATCTGTTAGTTAACGGGAAATTTATAAGCAGTATTTATATCTTCTACACAGGCAGTGTAAAACTATAACCTTTAACACCTGATTCGTACAGATGAGGTAAATAAAAAATATTTTGGCGACAGCATTCGCTTAATTGTCGTAGCGAAAGTATAAGCAGAAAAATTACGATCCCGATAGCTGTGATTTTATAGGGTTTTAGGCCTGTAATCAGTGTTTATGTAGGCAGCTTGTTCGAATATTACAATTTTATAAGCATTATCAGATGCGACTTTTTAACGTTCCGAAACCGAACAATTCATGCGTTCTCTTAAGCAAGGTAGGCTAATAAAACTACTTATTTTCAATCCAACTTGTCAGTAAACTAAAGTGCATGCTGTTGAAATTGTTGTGCAATGAAGGTTGTTTTTTAGGTAAGCAGCGGACAAGGTGGTTTGAACCTCTAAAATCTTTTCTGAGTGAGATGAGTTGAGTTGGTTTACAAGGTCTTCTCACAGCGTTTATAATTATACTTATCAGAATGCCAGTCCTTTGTAAAATCATGTACTTTCGACTCTCGGAATGACACCTGTATTTTATTATCAACAAGGCTTGATTGAAAAATGAAATTCATGAATCTCAGATTAGATAACTCTGACTAGTGTCATTTATACCTCTACCTCTTCTGTTCTTACGTGCTTTAGTCATATAATTGGCTGACCCTGTGATAAAAATGAATACATATTTACGGTCAGGAACTAGCAAATTACGTGCAAAAAATGTTTAACACTTTACCTTTTCATTATGGCCACGATAAATTTCATCCATCTTAAAATACAGAAACTAATGAAATAAGGACTTAGAATAAATGAGAACAAAACTAAATTTATGACTGTCTCGAAAGCAGAACATGGAAATGAAACATAAACAATAGAGCAAACCCAAATAGAAAAAGTAGAGGCATACAAATATCTGGGAACCTGGGTTGATGACAAGAATGACCAAAGCAAAGAAATTAAAGTACGAATTGAAACTGCAAGGGAAGCATTCATAAAATTGAAGACAATGCTAACAAACAAAGACCTTCCCATGCCTCTCAGATTGAGGGTTCTAAGATGTTACGTATTTTCTATCGTACTATATGGAATGGAAGCTTGGACATTGAAGAAACAACATAAAGAAGATAGAAGCGTTCGAAACGTGGTGTTACAGGAGAATGTTGAAAATTCAGTGGGTCCAAAAGGTTACCAATGTTGAGGTGCTACGACGTTTAAATAAGAAGTTAGAAGTTATGAAGAGTATAAAAACAAGAAAACTAGAATATTTGGGTCACATAACCAGAGGTGAAAAATATGAGTTGCTGAGAATTATTACGCAGGGAAGGATCCGAGGAAGAAGAGGCGTAGGAAGAAGACGCATCTCCTGGCTGAGGAATTTTAGACAATGGTTCAACTGTAGTTCATTGCAACTATTCAGAGCAGCAGCCAGCAAAGTGACCATAGCCATTATGATATCCAACCTCCGATAGGAGATGGAACTTTAAGAAGAAGAATGAAATAAGAGTAAAGCCAGAAAACCTTTTTCGAAATTACATCGGCCATTATATCATCATTTTGTCAGACCGTTGATTATTATTTTTCAACTAATGCTCGTTGGTAGAGCAAAATAGTTTTCTTGTTACAAAACGGATTAATGAGGTATATTTTCTTACCCGGTAGGATATTGACTTTGTTTCGTCTCAAGATATTTTGAATTAGATTTTTCAGTTGCCTTCTACGTATCGTAATATTTATTTACAGTTGTATAAAGTCATTCCCTTAAAAATATGTAACATTACTGGCAAAAAATTAGGCTACAAAAATCGAACAACTAGGAAAATAAGATAACTCTCTTTTGTTTTTTTTCTTTGTGTCGGTATCGAATGAACACTCGTGATTTTTAAAAAACCGTGTTAACATTTAGCAGCAACAGAAACCAATTTTTAATTTCCTTAAGAACTCGAAAGATCTCTACAATGGGGTACTACATATTTCGTAAGTGATATTTACCTAGAAACTATAAATCTCATTAAAAGGTTCCTTCATATGTTCTGCCCTACCGTTAACTAGAAGTTGACATTGGGTGTGGACTTTATATTAAAATCACACTCGACGTGACGCCCAGAATCAGTACGGACCAATCAGAAAGCAGCATATCCTGACGAATGACGTAAAGCTCAAGACACTTTGTCATTGGTTGACATCGGTGTGACGTAGTACAGTGATATAAACTCTCTGATTGGACAATATTAACCAATCAAAATGACGCAAAAGAAGACATCTGATTGGTTAAAACTGGGCTTTCTTATTGGCCGAAAATACGAGACTCTGATTGGGCAATTATTACCTGAGCCGATGACGTCACATGCGCATCACACTCAGCTTGGTCCGACTTACTCACGCAACCCTAATAGATCGTTTGTTGAATACCAGTTATATTTTGATACATATATTTTTGTTTCTGTTAAACACAATAATAGCGTAGGTCAAAAATGATTTTTCAAGTCTATTTTTCGTTGATTTAGGATCTGTTAGTTAACGGGAAATTTATAAGCAGTATTTATATCTTCTACACAGGCAGTGTAAAACTATAACCTTTAACACCTGATTCGTACAGATGAGGTAAATAAAAAATATTTTGGCGACAGCATTCGCTTAATTGTCGTAGCGAAAGTATAAGCAGAAAAATTACGATCCCGATAGCTGAGATTTTATAGGGTTTTAGGCCTGTAATCAGTGTTTATGTAGGCAGCTTGTTCGAATATTACAATTTTATAAGCATTATCAGATGCGACTTTTTAACGTTCCGAAACCGAACAATTCATGCGTTCTCTTAAGCAAGGTAGGCTAATAAAACTACTTATTTTCAATCTAACTTGTCAGTATACTAAAGTGCATGCTGTTGAAATTGTTGTGCAATGAAGGTTGTTTTTTAGGTAAGCAGCGGACAAGGTGGTTTGAACCTCTAAAATCTTTTCTGAGTGAGATGAGTTGAGTTGGTTTACAAGGTCTTCTCACAGCGTTTATAATTATACTTATCAGAATGCCAGTCCTTTGTAAAATCATGTACTTTCGACTTTTGGAATGACACCTGTATTTTATTATCAACAAGGCTTGATTGAAAAATGAAATTCATGAATCTCAGATTAGATAACTCTGACTAGTGTCATTTATACCTCTACCTCTTCTGTTCTTACGTGCTTTAGTCATATAATTGGCTGACCCTGTGATAAAAATGAATACATATTTACGGTCAGGAACTAGCAAATTACGTGCAAAAAATGTTTAACACTTTACCTTTTCATTATGGCCACAATAAATTTCATCCATCTTAAAATACAGGAACTAATGAAATAAGGACTTAGAATAAATGAGAACAAAACTAAATTTATGACTGTCTCGAAAGCAGAACATGGAAATGAAACATAAACAATAGAGCAAACCCAAATAGAAAAAGTAGAGGCATACAAATATCTGGGAACCTGGGTTGATGACAAGAATGACCAAAGCAAAGAAATTAAAGTACGAATTGAAACTGCAAGGGAAGCATTCATAAAATTGAAGACAATGCTAACAAACAAAGACCTTCCCATGCCTCTCAGATTGAGGGCTCTAAGATGTTACGTATTTTCTATCGTACTATATGGAATGGAAGCTTGGACATTGAAGAAACAACATAAAGAAGATAGAAGCGTTCGAAACGTGGTGTTACAGGAGAATGTTGAAAATTCAGTGGGTCCAAAAGGTTACCAATGTTGAGGTGCTACGACGTTTAAATAAGAAGTTAGAAGTTATGAAGAGTATAAAAACAAGAAAACTAGAATATTTGGGTCACATAACCAGAGGTGAAAAATATGAGTTGCTGAGAATTATTACGCAGGGAAGGATCCGAGGAAGAAGAGGCGTAGGAAGAAGACGCATCTCCTGGCTGAGGAATTTTAGACAATGGTTCAACTGTAGTTCATTGCAACTATTCAGAGCAGCAGCCAGCAAAGTGACCATAGCCATTATGATATCCAACCTCCGATAGGAGATGGAACTTTAAGAAGAAGAATGAAATAAGAGTAAAGCCAGAAAACCTTTTTCGAAATTACATCGGCCATTATATCATCATTTTGTCAGACCGTTGATTATTATTTTTCAACTAATGCTCGTTGGTAGAGCAAAATAGTTTTCTTGTTACAAAACGGATTAATGAGGTATATTTTCTTACCCGGTAGGATATTGACTTTGTTTCGTCTCAAGATATTTTGAATTAGATTTTTCAGTTGCCTTCTACGTATCGTAATATTTATTTACAGTTGTATAAAGTCATTCCCTTAAAAATATGTAACATTACTGGCAAAAAATTAGGCTACAAAAATCGAACAACTAGGAAAATAAGATAACTCTCTTTTGTTTTTTTTCTTTGTGTCGGTATCGAATGAACACTCGTGATTTTTAAAAAACCGTGTTAACATTTAGCAGCAACAGAAACCAATTTTTAATTTCCTTAAGAACTCGAAAGATCTCTACAATGGGGTACTACATATTTCGTAAGTGATATTTACCTAGAAACTATAAATCTCATTAAAAGGTTCCTTCATATGTTCTGCCCTACCGTTAACTAGAAGTTGACATTGGGTGTGGACTTTATATTAAAATCACACTCGACGTGACGCCCAGAATCAGTACGGACCAATCAGAAAGCAGCATATCCTGACGAATGACGTAAAGCTCAAGACACTTTGTCATTGGTTGACATCGGTGTGACGTAGTACAGTGATATAAACTCTCTGATTGGACAATATTAACCAATCAAAATGACGCAAAAGAAGACATCTGATTGGTTAAAACTGGGCTTTCTTATTGGCCGAAAATACGAGACTCTGATTGGGCAATTATTACCTGAGCCGATGACGTCACATGCGCATCACACTCAGCTTGGTCCGACTTACTCACGCAACCCTAATAGATCGTTTGTTGAATACCAGTTATATTTTGATACATATATTTTTGTTTCTGTTAAACACAATAATAGCGTAGGTCAAAAATGATTTTTCAAGTATATTTTTCGTTGATTTAGGATCTGTTAGTTAACGGGAAATTTATAAGCAGTATTTATATCTTCTACACAGGCAGTGTAAAACTATAACCTTTAACACCTGATTCGTACAGATGAGGTAAATAAAAAATATTTTGGCGACAGCATTCGCTTAATTGTCGTAGCGAAAGTATAAGCAGAAAAATTACGATCCCGATAGCTGAGATTTTATAGGGTTTTAGGCCTGTAATCAGTGTTTATGTAGGCAGCTTGTTCGAATATTACAATTTTATAAGCATTATCAGATGCGACTTTTTAACGTTCCGAAACCGAACAATTCATGCGTTCTCTTAAGCAAGGTAGGCTAATAAAACTACTTATTTTCAATCCAACTTGTCAGTATACTAAAGTGCATGCTGTTGAAATTGTTGTGCAATGAAGGTTGTTTTTTAGGTAAGCAGCGGACAAGGTGGTTTGAACCTCTAAAATCTTTTCTGAGTGAGATGAGTTGAGTTGGTTTACAAGGTCTTCTCACAGCGTTTATAATTATACTTATCAGAATGCCAGTCCTTTGTAAAATCATGTACTTTCGACTCTCGGAATGACACCTGTATTTTATTATCAACAAGGCTTGATTGAAAAATGAAATTCATGAATCTCAGATTAGATAACTCTGACTAGTGTCATTTATACCTCTACCTCTTCTGTTCTTACGTGCTTTAGTCATATAATTGGCTGACCCTGTGATAAAAATGAATACATATTTACGGTCAGGAACTAGCAAATTACGTGCAAAAAATGTTTAACACTTTACCTTTTCATTATGGCCACAATAAATTTCATCCATCTTAAAATACAGGAACTAATGAAAAAAGGACTTAGAATAAATGAGAACAAAACTAAATTTATGACTGTCTCGAAAGCAGAACATGGAAATGAAACATAAACAATAGAGCAAACCCAAATAGAAAAAGTAGAGGCATACAAATATCTGGGAACCTGGGTTGATGACAAGAATGACCAAAGCAAAGAAATTAAAGTACGAATTGAAACTGCAAGGGAAGCATTCATAAAATTGAAGACAATGCTAACAAACAAAGACCTTCCCATGCCTCTCAGATTGAGGGCTCTAAGATGTTACGTATTTTCTATCGTACTATATGGAATGGAAGCTTGGACATTGAAGAAACAACATAAAGAAGATAGAAGCGTTCGAAACGTGGTGTTACAGGAGAATGTTGAAAATTCAGTGGGTCCAAAAGGTTACCAATGTTGAGGTGCTACGACGTTTAAATAAGAAGTTAGAAGTTATGAAGAGTATAAAAACAAGAAAACTAGAATATTTGGGTCACATAACCAGAGGTGAAAAATATGAGTTGCTGAGAATTATTACGCAGGGAAGGATCCGAGGAAGAAGAGGCGTAGGAAGAAGACGCATCTCCTGGCTGAGGAATTTTAGACAATGGTTCAACTGTAGTTCATTGCAACTATTCAGAGCAGCAGCCAGCAAAGTGACCATAGCCATTATGATATCCAACCTCCGATAGGAGATGGAACTTTAAGAAGAAGAATGAAATAAGAGTAAAGCCAGAAAACCTTTTTCGAAATTACATCGGCCATTATATCATCATTTTGTCAGACCGTTGATTATTATTTTTCAACTAATGCTCGTTGGTAGAGCAAAATAGTTTTCTTGTTACAAAACGGATTAATGAGGTATATTTTCTTACCCGGTAGGATATTGACTTTGTTTCGTCTCAAGATATTTTGAATTAGATTTTTCAGTTGCCTTCTACGTATCGTAATATTTATTTACAGTTGTATAAAGTCATTCCCTTAAAAATATGTAACATTACTGGCAAAAAATTAGGCTACAAAAATCGAACAACTAGGAAAATAAGATAACTCTCTTTTGTTTTTTTTCTTTGTGTCGGTATCGAATGAACACTCGTGATTTTTAAAAAACCGTGTTAACATTTAGCAGCAACAGAAACCAATTTTTAATTTCCTTAAGAACTCGAAAGATCTCTACAATGGGGTACTACATATTTCGTAAGTGATATTTACCTAGAAACTATAAATCTCATTAAAAGGTTCCTTCATATGTTCTGCCCTACCGTTAACTAGAAGTTGACATTGGGTGTGGACTTTATATTAAAATCACACTCGACGTGACGCCCAGAATCAGTACGGACCAATCAGAAAGCAGCATATCCTGACGAATGACGTAAAGCTCAAGACACTTTGTCATTGGTTGACATCGGTGTGACGTAGTACAGTGATATAAACTCTCTGATTGGACAATATTAACCAATCAAAATGACGCAAAAGAAGACATCTGATTGGTTAAAACTGGGCTTTCTTATTGGCCGAAAATACGAGACTCTGATTGGGCAATTATTACCTGAGCCGATGACGTCACATGCGCATCACACTCAACTTGGTCCGACTTACTCACGCAACCCTAATAGATCGTTTGTTGAATACCAGTTATATTTTGATACATATATTTTTGTTTCTGTTAAACACAATAATAGCGTAGGTCAAAAATGATTTGTCAAGTCTATTTTTCGTTGATTTAGGATCTGTTAGTTAACGGGAAATTTATAAGCAGTATTTATATCTTCTACACAGGCAGTGTAAAACTATAACCTTTAACACCTGATTCGTACAGATGAGGTAAATAAAAAATATTTTGGCGACAGCATTCGCTTAATTGTCGTAGCGAAAGTATAAGCAGAAAAATTACGATCCCGATAGCTGTGATTTTATAGGGTTTTAGGCCTGTAATCAGTGTTTATGTAGGCAGCTTGTTCGAATATTACAATTTTATAAGCATTATCAGATGCGACTTTTTAACGTTCCGAAACCGAACAATTCATGCGTTCTCTTAAGCAAGGTAGGCTAATAAAACTACTTATTTTCAATCCAACTTGTCAGTAAACTAAAGTGCATGCTGTTGAAATTGTTGTGCAATGAAGGTTGTTTTTTAGGTAAGCAGCGGACAAGGTGGTTTGAACCTCTAAAATCTTTTCTGAGTGAGATGAGTTGAGTTGGTTTACAAGGTCTTCTCACAGCGTTTATAATTATACTTATCAGAATGCCAGTCCTTTGTAAAATCATGTACTTTCGACTCTCGGAATGACACCTGTATTTTATTATCAACAAGGCTTGATTGAAAAATGAAATTCATGAATCTCAGATTAGATAACTCTGACTAGTGTCATTTATACCTCTACCTCTTCTGTTCTTACGTGCTTTAGTCATATAATTGGCTGACCCTGTGATAAAAATGAATACATATTTACGGTCAGGAACTAGCAAATTACGTGCAAAAAATGTTTAACACTTTACCTTTTCATTATGGCCACAATAAATTTCATCCATCTTAAAATACAGGAACTAATGAAATAAGGACTTAGAATAAATGAGAACAAAACTAAATTTATGACTGTCTCGAAAGCAGAACATGGAAATGAAACATAAACAATAGAGCAAACCCAAATAGAAAAAGTAGAGGCATACAAATATCTGGGAACCTGGGTTGATGACAAGAATGACCAAAGCAAAGAAATTAAAGTACGAATTGAAACTGCAAGGGAAGCATTCATAAAATTGAAGACAATGCTAACAAACAAAGACCTTCCCATGCCTCTCAGATTGAGGGCTCTAAGATGTTACGTATTTTCTATCGTACTATATGGAATGGAAGCTTGGACATTGAAGAAACAACATAAAGAAGATAGAAGCGTTCGAAACGTGGTGTTACAGGAGAATGTTGAAAATTCAGTGGGTCCAAAAGGTTACCAATGTTGAGGTGCTACGACGTTTAAATAAGAAGTTAGAAGTTATGAAGAGTATAAAAACAAGAAAACTAGAATATTTGGGTCACATAACCAGAGGTGAAAAATATGAGTTGCTGAGAATTATTACGCAGGGAAGGATCCGAGGAAGAAGAGGCGTAGGAAGAAGACGCATCTCCTGGCTGAGGAATTTTAGACAATGGTTCAACTGTAGTTCATTGCAACTATTCAGAGCAGCAGCCAGCAAAGTGACCATAGCCATTATGATATCCAACCTCCGATAGGAGATGGAACTTTAAGAAGAAGAATGAAATAAGAGTAAAGCCAGAAAACCTTTTTCGAAATTACATCGGCCATTATATCATCATTTTGTCAGACCGTTGATTATTATTTTTCAACTAATGCTCGTTGGTAGAGCAAAATAGTTTTCTTGTTACAAAACGGATTAATGAGGTATATTTTCTTACCCGGTAGGATATTGACTTTGTTTCGTCTCAAGATATTTTGAATTAGATTTCTCAGTTGCCTTCTACGTATCGTAATATTTATTTACAGTTGTATAAAGTCATTCCCTTAAAAATATGTAACATTACTGGCAAAAAATTAGGCTACAAAAATCGAACAACTAGGAAAATAAGATAACTCTCTTTTGTTTTTTTTCTTTGTGTCGGTATCGAATGAACACTCGTGATTTTTAAAAAACCGTGTTAACATTTAACAGCAACAGAAACCAATTTTTAATTTCCTTAAGAACTCGAAAGATCTCTACAATGGGGTACTACATATTTCGTAAGTGATATTTACCTAGAAACTATAAATCTCATTAAAAGGTTCCTTCATATGTTCTGCCCTACCGTTAACTAGAAGTTGACATTGGGTGTGGACTTTATATTAAAATCACACTCGACGTGACGCCCAGAATCAGTACGGACCAATCAGAAAGCAGCATATCCTGACGAATGACGTAAAGCTCAAGACACTTTGTCATTGGTTGACATCGGTGTGACGTAGTACAGTGATATAAACTCTCTGATTGGACAATATTAACCAATCAAAATGACGCAAAAGAAGACATCTGATTGGTTAAAACTGGGCTTTCTTATTGGCCGAAAATACGAGACTCTGATTGGGCAATTATTACCTGAGCCGATGACGTCACATGCGCATCACACTCAACTTGGTCCGACTTACTCACGCAACCCTAATAGATCGTTTGTTGAATACCAGTTATATTTTGATACATATATTTTTGTTTCTGTTAAACACAATAATAGCGTAGGTCAAAAATGATTTGTCAAGTCTATTTTTCGTTGATTTAGGATCTGTTAGTTAACGGGAAATTTATAAGCAGTATTTATATCTTCTACACAGGCAGTGTAAAACTATAACCTTTAACACCTGATTCGTACAGATGAGGTAAATAAAAAATATTTTGGCGACAGCATTCGCTTAATTGTCGTAGCGAAAGTATAAGCAGAAAAATTACGATCCCGATAGCTGTGATTTTATAGGGTTTTAGGCCTGTAATCAGTGTTTATGTAGGCAGCTTGTTCGAATATTACAATTTTATAAGCATTATCAGATGCGACTTTTCAACGTTCCGAAACCGAACAATTCATGCGTTCTCTTAAGCAAGGTAGGCTAATAAAACTACTTATTTTCAATCCAACTTGTCAGTAAACTAAAGTGCATGCTGTTGAAATTGTTGTGCAATGAAGGTTGTTTTTTAGGTAAGCAGCGGACAAGGTGGTTTGAACCTCTAAAATCTTTTCTGAGTGAGATGAGTTGAGTTGGTTTACAAGGTCTTCTCACAGCGTTTATAATTATACTTATCAGAATGCCAGTCCTTTGTAAAATCATGTACTTTCGACTCTCGGAATGACACCTGTATTTTATTATCAACAAGGCTTGATTGAAAAATGAAATTCATGAATCTCAGATTAGATAACTCTGACTAGTGTCATTTATACCTCTACCTCTTCTGTTCTTACGTGCTTTAGTCATATAATTGGCTGACCCTGTGATAAAAATGAATACATATTTACGGTCAGGAACTAGCAAATTACGTGCAAAAAATGTTTAACACTTTACCTTTTCATTATGGCCACAATAAATTTCATCCATCTTAAAATACAGGAACTAATGAAATAAGGACTTAGAATAAATGAGAACAAAACTAAATTTATGACTGTCTCGAAAGCAGAACATGGAAATGAAACATAAACAATAGAGCAAACCCAAATAGAAAAAGTAGAGGCATACAAATATCTGGGAACCTGGGTTGATGACAAGAATGACCAAAGCAAAGAAATTAAAGTACGAATTGAAACTGCAAGGGAAGCATTCATAAAATTGAAGACAATGCTAACAAACAAAGACCTTCCCATGCCTCTCAGATTGAGGGCTCTAAGATGTTACGTATTTTCTATCGTACTATATGGAATGGAAGCTTGGACATTGAAGAAACAACATAAAGAAGATAGAAGCGTTCGAAACGTGGTGTTACAGGAGAATGTTGAAAATTCAGTGGGTCCAAAAGGTTACCAATGTTGAGGTGCTACGACGTTTAAATAAGAAGTTAGAAGTTATGAAGAGTATAAAAACAAGAAAACTAGAATATTTGGGTCACATAACCAGAGGTGAAAAATATGAGTTGCTGAGAATTATTACGCAGGGAAGGATCCGAGGAAGAAGAGGCGTAGGAAGAAGACGCATCTCCTGGCTGAGGAATTTTAGACAATGGTTCAACTGTAGTTCATTGCAACTATTCAGAGCAGCAGCCAGCAAAGTGACCATAGCCATTATGATATCCAACCTCCGATAGGAGATGGAACTTTAAGAAGAAGAATGAAATAAGAGTAAAGCCAGAAAACCTTTTTCGAAATTACATCGGCCATTATATCATCATTTTGTCAGACCGTTGATTATTATTTTTCAACTAATGCTCGTTGGTAGAGCAAAATAGTTTTCTTGTTACAAAACGGATTAATGAGGTATATTTTCTTACCCGGTAGGATATTGACTTTGTTTCGTCTCAAGATATTTTGAATTAGATTTTTCAGTTGCCTTCTACGTATCGTAATATTTATTTACAGTTGTATAAAGTCATTCCCTTAAAAATATGTAACATTACTGGCAAAAAATTAGGCTACAAAAATCGAACAACTAGGAAAATAAGATAACTCTCTTTTGTTTTTTTTCTTTGTGTCGGTATCGAATGAACACTCGTGATTTTTAAAAAACCGTGTTAACATTTAGCAGCAACAGAAACCAATTTTTAATTTCCTTAAGAACTCGAAAGATCTCTACAATGGGGTACTACATATTTCGTAAGTGATATTTACCTAGAAACTATAAATCTCATTAAAAGGTTCCTTCATATGTTCTGCCCTACCGTTAACTAGAAGTTGACATTGGGTGTGGACTTTATATTAAAATCACACTCGACGTGACGCCCAGAATCAGTACGGACCAATCAGAAAGCAGCATATCCTGACGAATGACGTAAAGCTCAAGACACTTTGTCATTGGTTGACATCGGTGTGACGTAGTACAGTGATATAAACTCTCTGATTGGACAATATTAACCAATCAAAATGACGCAAAAGAAGACATCTGATTGGTTAAAACTGGGCTTTCTTATTGGCCGAAAATACGAGACTCTGATTGGGCAATTATTACCTGAGCCGGTGACGTCACATGCGCATCACACTCAACTTGGTCCGACTTACTCACGCAACCCTAATAGATCGTTTGTTGAATACCAGTTATATTTTGATACATATATTTTTGTTTCTGTTAAACACAATAATAGCGTAGGTCAAAAATGATTTGTCAAGTCTATTTTTCGTTGATTTAGGATCTGTTAGTTAACGGGAAATTTATAAGCAGTATTTATATCTTCTACACAGGCAGTGTAAAACTATAACCTTTAACACCTGATTCGTACAGATGAGGTAAATAAAAAATATTTTGGCGACAGCATTCGCTTAATTGTCGTAGCGAAAGTATAAGCAGAAAAATTACGATCCCGATAGCTGTGATTTTATAGGGTTTTAGGCCTGTAATCAGTGTTTATGTAGGCAGCTTGTTCGAATATTACAATTTTATAAGCATTATCAGATGCGACTTTTTAACGTTCCGAAACCGAACAATTCATGCGTTCTCTTAAGCAAGGTAGGCTAATAAAACTACTTATTTTCAATCCAACTTGTCAGTAAACTAAAGTGCATGCTGTTGAAATTGTTGTGCAATGAAGGTTGTTTTTTAGGTAAGCAGCGGACAAGGTGGTTTGAACCTCTAAAATCTTTTCTGAGTGAGATGAGTTGAGTTGGTTTACAAGGTCTTCTCACAGCGTTTATAATTATACTTATCAGAATGCCAGTCCTTTGTAAAATCATGTACTTTCGACTCTCGGAATGACACCTGTATTTTATTATCAACAAGGCTTGATTGAAAAATGAAATTCATGAATCTCAGATTAGATAACTCTGACTAGTGTCATTTATACCTCTACCTCTTCTGTTCTTACGTGCTTTAGTCATATAATTGGCTGACCCTGTGATAAAAATGAATACATATTTACGGTCAGGAACTAGCAAATTACGTGCAAAAAATGTTTAACACTTTACCTTTTCATTATGGCCACAATAAATTTCATCCATCTTAAAATACAGGAACTAATGAAATAAGGACTTAGAATAAATGAGAACAAAACTAAATTTATGACTGTCTCGAAAGCAGAACATGGAAATGAAACATAAACAATAGAGCAAACCCAAATAGAAAAAGTAGAGGCATACAAATATCTGGGAACCTGGGTTGATGACAAGAATGACCAAAGCAAAGAAATTAAAGTACGAATTGAAACTGCAAGGGAAGCATTCATAAAATTGAAGACAATGCTAACAAACAAAGACCTTCCCATGCCTCTCAGATTGAGGGCTCTAAGATGTTACGTATTTTCTATCGTACTATATGGAATGGAAGCTTGGACATTGAAGAAACAACATAAAGAAGATAGAAGCGTTCGAAACGTGGTGTTACAGGAGAATGTTGAAAATTCAGTGGGTCCAAAAGGTTACCAATGTTGAGGTGCTACGACGTTTAAATAAGAAGTTAGAAGTTATGAAGAGTATAAAAACAAGAAAACTAGAATATTTGGGTCACATAACCAGAGGTGAAAAATATGAGTTGCTGAGAATTATTACGCAGGGAAGGATCCGAGGAAGAAGAGGCGTAGGAAGAAGACGCATCTCCTGGCTGAGGAATTTTAGACAATGGTTCAACTGTAGTTCATTGCAACTATTCAGAGCAGCAGCCAGCAAAGTGACCATAGCCATTATGATATCCAACCTCCGATAGGAGATGGAACTTTAAGAAGAAGAATGAAATAAGAGTAAAGCCAGAAAACCTTTTTCGAAATTACATCGGCCATTATATCATCATTTTGTCAGACCGTTGATTATTATTTTTCAACTAATGCTCGTTGGTAGAGCAAAATAGTTTTCTTGTTACAAAACGGATTAATGAGGTATATTTTCTTACCCGGTAGGATATTGACTTTGTTTCGTCTCAAGATATTTTGAATTAGATTTTTCAGTTGCCTTCTACGTATCGTAATATTTATTTACAGTTGTATAAAGTCATTCCCTTAAAAATATGTAACATTACTGGCAAAAAATTAGGCTACAAAAATCGAACAACTAGGAAAATAAGATAACTCTCTTTTGTTTTTTTTCTTTGTGTCGGTATCGAATGAACACTCGTGATTTTTAAAAAACCGTGTTAACATTTAGCAGCAACAGAAACCAATTTTTAATTTCCTTAAGAACTCGAAAGATCTCTACAATGGGGTACTACATATTTCGTAAGTGATATTTACCTAGAAACTATAAATCTCATTAAAAGGTTCCTTCATATGTTCTGCCCTACCGTTAACTAGAAGTTGACATTGGGTGTGGACTTTATATTAAAATCACACTCGACGTGACGCCCAGAATCAGTACGGACCAATCAGAAAGCAGCATATCCTGACGAATGACGTAAAGCTCAAGACACTTTGTCATTGGTTGACATCGGTGTGACGTAGTACAGTGATATAAACTCTCTGATTGGACAATATTAACCAATCAAAATGACGCAAAAGAAGACATCTGATTGGTTAAAACTGGGCTTTCTTATTGGCCGAAAATACGAGACTCTGATTGGGCAATTATTACCTGAGCCGATGACGTCACATGCGCATCACACTCAACTTGGTCCGACTTACTCACGCAACCCTAATAGATCGTTTGTTGAATACCAGTTATATTTTGATACATACATTTTTGTTTCTGTTAAACACAATAATAGCGTAGGTCAAAAATGATTTGTCTAGTCTATTTTTCGTTGATTTAGGATCTGTTAGTTAACGGGAAATTTATAAGCAGTATTTATATCTTCTACACAGGCAGTGTAAAACTATAACCTTTAACACCTGATTCGTACAGATGAGGTAAATAAAAAATATTTTGGCGACAGCATTCGCTTAATTGTCGTAGCGAAAGTATAAGCAGAAAAATTACGATCCCGATAGCTGTGATTTTATAGGGTTTTAGGCCTGTAATCAGTGTTTATGTAGGCAGCTTGTTCGAATATTACAATTTTATAAGCATTATCAGATGCGACTTTTTAACGTTCCGAAACCGAACAATTCATGCGTTCTCTTAAGCAAGGTAGGCTAATAAAACTACTTATTTTCAATCCAACTTGTCAGTAAACTAAAGTGCATGCTGTTGAAATTGTTGTGCAATGAAGGTTGTTTTTTAGGTAAGCAGCGGACAAGGTGGTTTGAACCTCTAAAATCTTTTCTGAGTGAGATGAGTTGAGTTGGTTTACAAGGTCTTCTCACAGCGTTTATAATTATACTTATCAGAATGCCAGTCCTTTGTAAAATCATGTACTTTCGACTCTCGGAATGACACCTGTATTTTATTATCAACAAGGCTTGATTGAAAAATGAAATTCATGAATCTCAGATTAGATAACTCTGACTAGTGTCATTTATACCTCTACCTCTTCTGTTCTTACGTGCTTTAGTCATATAATTGGCTGACCCTGTGATAAAAATGAATACATATTTACGGTCAGGAACTAGCAAATTACGTGCAAAAAATGTTTAACACTTTACCATTTCATTATGGCCACAATAAATTTCATCCATCTTAAAATACAGGAACTAATGAAATAAGGACTTAGAATAAATGAGAACAAAACTAAATTTATGACTGTCTCGAAAGCAGAACATGGAAATGAAACATAAACAATAGAGCAAACCCAAATAGAAAAAGTAGAGGCATACAAATATCTGGGAACCTGGGTTGATGACAAGAATGACCAAAGCAAAGAAATTAAAGTACGAATTGAAACTGCAAGGGAAGCATTCATAAAATTGAAGACAATGCTAACAAACAAAGACCTTCCCATGCCTCTCAGATTGAGGGCTCTAAGATGTTACGTATTTTCTATCGTACTATATGGAATGGAAGCTTGGACATTGAAGAAACAACATAAAGAAGATAGAAGCGTTCGAAACGTGGTGTTACAGGAGAATGTTGAAAATTCAGTGGGTCCAAAAGGTTACCAATGTTGAGGTGCTACGACGTTTAAATAAGAAGTTAGAAGTTATGAAGAGTATAAAAACAAGAAAACTAGAATATTTGGGTCACATAACCAGAGGTGAAAAATATGAGTTGCTGAGAATTATTACGCAGGGAAGGATCCGAGGAAGAAGAGGCGTAGGAAGAAGACGCATCTCCTGGCTGAGGAATTTTAGACAATGGTTCAACTGTAGTTCATTGCAACTATTCAGAGCAGCAGCCAGCAAAGTGACCATAGCCATTATGATATCCAACCTCCGATAGGAGATGGAACTTTAAGAAGAAGAATGAAATAAGAGTAAAGCCAGAAAACCTTTTTCGAAATTACATCGGCCATTATATCATCATTTTGTCAGACCGTTGATTATTATTTTTCAACTAATGCTCGTTGGTAGAGCAAAATAGTTTTCTTGTTACAAAACGGATTAATGAGGTATATTTTCTTACCCGGTAGGATATTGACTTTGTTTCGTCCCAAGATATTTTGAATTAGATTTTTCAGTTGCCTTCTACGTATCGTAATATTTATTTACAGTTGTATAAAGTCATTCCCTTAAAAATATGTAACATTACTGGCAAAAAATTAGGCTACAAAAATCGAACAACTAGGAAAATAAGATAACTCTCTTTTGTTTTTTTTCTTTGTGTCGGTATCGAATGAACACTCGTGATTTTTAAAAAACCGTGTTAACATTTAGCAGCAACAGAAACCAATTTTTAATTTCCTTAAGAACTCGAAAGATCTCTACAATGGGGTACTACATATTTCGTAAGTGATATTTACCTAGAAACTATAAATCTCATTAAAAGGTTCCTTCATATGTTCTGCCCTACCGTTAACTAGAAGTTGACATTGGGTGTGTACTTTATATTAAAATCACACTCGACGTGACGCCCAGAATCAGTACGGACCAATCAGAAAGCAGCATATCCTGACGAATGACGTAAAGCTCAAGACACTTTGTAATTGGTTGACATCGGTGTGACGTAGTACAGTGATATAAACTCTCTGATTGGACAATATTAACCAATCAAAATGACGCAAAAGAAGACATCTGATTGGTTAAAACTGGGCTTTCTTATTGGCCGAAAATACGAGACTCTGATTGGGCAATTATTACCTGAGCCGATGACGTCACATGCGCATCACACTCAACTTGGTCCGACTTACTCACGCAACCCTAATAGATCGTTTGTTGAATACCAGTTATATTTTGATACATATATATTTGTTTCTGTTAAACACAATAATAGCGTAGGTCAAAAATGATTTGTCAAGTCTATTTTTCGTTGATTTAGGATCTGTTAGTTAACGGGAAATTTATAAGCAGTATTTATATCTTCTACACAGGCAGTGTAAAACTATAACCTTTAACACCGGATTCGTACAGATGAGGTAAATAAAAAATATTTTGGCGACAGCATTCGCTTAATTGTCGTAGCGAAAGTATAAGCAGAAAAATTACGATCCCGATAGCTGTGATTTTATAGGGTTTTAGGCCTGTAATCAGTGTTTATGTAGGCAGCTTGTTCGAATATTACAATTTTATAAGCATTATCAGATGCGACTTTTTAACGTTCCGAAACCGAACAATTCATGCGTTCTCTTAAGCAAGGTAGGCTAATAAAACTACTTATTTTCAATCCAACTTGTCAGTAAACTAAAGTGCATGCTGTTGAAATTGTTGTGCAATAAAGGTTGTTTTTTAGGTAAGCAGCGGACAAGGTGGTTTGAACCTCTAAAATCTTTTCTGAGTGAGATGAGTTGAGTTGGTTTACAAGGTCTTCTCACAGCGTTTATAATTATACTTATCAGAATGCCAGTCCTTTGTAAAATCATGTACTTTCGACTCTCGGAATGACACCTGTATTTTATTATCAACAAGGCTTGATTGAAAAATGAATTTCATGAATCTCAGATTAGATAACTCTGACTAGTGTCATTTATACCTCTACCTCTTCTGTTCTTACGTGCTTTAGTCATATAATTGGCTGACCCTGTGATAAAAATGAATACATATTTACGGTCAGGAACTAGCAAATTACGTGCAAAAAATGTTTAACACTTTACCTTTTCATTATGGCCACAATAAATTTCATCCATCTTAAAATACAGGAACTAATGAAATAAGGACTTAGAATAAATGAGAACAAAACTAAATTTATGACTGTCTCGAAAGCAGAACATGGAAATGAAACATAAACAATAGAGCAAACCCAAATAGAAAAAGTAGAGGCATACAAATATCTGGGAACCTGGGTTGATGACAAGAATGACCAAAGCAAAGAAATTAAAGTACGAATTGAAACTGCAAGGGAAGCATTCATAAAATTGAAGACAATGCTAACAAACAAAGACCTTCCCATGCCTCTCAGATTGAGGGCTCTAAGATGTTACGTATTTTCTATCGTACTATATGGAATGGAAGCTTGGACATTGAAGAAACAACATAAAGAAGATAGAAGCGTTCGAAACGTGGTGTTACAGGAGAATGTTGAAAATTCAGTGGGTCCAAAAGGTTACCAATGTTGAGGTGCTACGACGTTTAAATAAGAAGTTAGAAGTTATGAAGAGTATAAAAACAAGAAAACTAGAATATTTGGGTCACATAACCAGAGGTGAAAAATATGAGTTGCTGAGAATTATTACGCAGGGAAGGATCCGAGGAAGAAGAGGCGTAGGAAGAAGACGCATCTCCTGGCTGAGGAATTTTAGACAATGGTTCAACTGTAGTTCATTGCAACTATTCAGAGCAGCAGCCAGCAAAGTGACCATAGCCATTATGATATCCAACCTCCGATAGGAGATGGAACTTTAAGAAGAAGAATGAAATAAGAGTAAAGCCAGAAAACCTTTTTCGAAATTACATCGGCCATTACATCATCATTTTGTCAGACCGTTGATTATTATTTTTCAACTAATGCTCGTTGGTAGAGCAAAATAGTTTTCTTGTTACAAAACGGATTAATGAGGTATATTTTCTTACCCGGTAGGATATTGACTTTGTTTCGTCTCAAGATATTTTGAATTAGATTTTTCAGTTGCCTTCTACGTATCGTAATATTTATTTACAGTTGTATAAAGTCATTCCCTTAAAAATATGTAACATTACTGGCAAAAAATTAGGCTACAAAAATCGAACAACTAGGAAAATAAGATAACTCTCTTTTGTTTTTTTTCTTTGTGTCGGTATCGAATGAACACTCGTGATTTTTAAAAAACCGTGTTAACATTTAACAGCAACAGAAACCAATTTTTAATTTCCTTAAGAACTCGAAAGATCTCTACAATGGGGTACTACATATTTCGTAAGTGATATTTACCTAGAAACTATAAATCTCATTAAAAGGTTCCTTCATATGTTCTGCCCTACCGTTAACTAGAAGTTGACATTGGGTGTGGACTTTATATTAAAATCACACTCGACGTGACGCCCAGAATCAGTACGGACCAATCAGAAAGCAGCATATCCTGACGAATGACGTAAAGCTCAAGACACTTTGTCATTGGTTGACATCGGTGTGACGTAGTACAGTAATATAAACTCTCTGATTGGACAATATTAACCAATCAAAATGACGCAATAGAAGACATCTGATTGGTTAAAACTGGGCTTTCTTATTGGCCGAAAATACGAGACTCTGATTGGGCAATTATTACCTGAGCCGATGACGTCACATGCGCATCACACTCAACTTGGTCCGACTTACTCACGCAACCCTAATAGATCGTTTGTTGAATACCAGTTATATTTTGATACATATATTTTTGTTTCTGTTAAACACAATAATAGCGTAGGTCAAAAATGATTTGTCAAGTCTATTTTTCGTTGATTTAGGATCTGTTAGTTAACGGGAAATTTATAAGCAGTATTTATATCTTCTACACAGGCAGTGTAAAACTATAACCTTTAACACCTGATTCGTACAGATGAGGTAAATAAAAAATATTTTGGCGACAGCATTCGCTTAATTGTCGTAGCGAAAGTATAAGCAGAAAAATTACGATCCCGATAGCTGTGATTTTATAGGGTTTTAGGCCTGTAATCAGTGTTTATGTAGGCAGCTTGTTCGAATATTACAATTTTATAAGCATTATCAGATGCGACTTTTTAACGTTCCGAAACCGAACAATTCATGCGTTCTCTTAAGCAAGGTAGGCTAATAAAACTACTTATTTTCAATCCAACTTGTCAGTAAACTAAAGTGCATGCTGTTGAAATTGTTGTGCAATGAAGGTTGTTTTTTAGGTAAGCAGCGGACAAGGTGGTTTGAACCTCTAAAATCTTTTCTGAGTGAGATGAGTTGAGTTGGTTTACAAGGTCTTCTCACAGCGTTTATAATTATACTTATCAGAATGCCAGTCCTTTGTAAAATCATGTACTTTCGACTCTCGGAATGACACCTGTATTTTATTATCAACAAGGCTTGATTGAAAAATGAAATTCATGAATCTCAGATTAGATAACTCTGACTAGTGTCATTTATACCTCTACCTCTTCTGTTCTTACGTGCTTTAGTCATATAATTGGCTGACCCTGTGATAAAAATGAATACATATTTACGGTCAGGAACTAGCAAATTACGTGCAAAAAATGTTTAACACTTTACCTTTTCATTATGGCCACAATAAATTTCATCCATCTTAAAATACAGGAACTAATGAAATAAGGACTTAGAATAAATGAGAACAAAACTAAATTTATGACTGTCTCGAAAGCAGAACATGGAAATGAAACATAAACAATAGAGCAAACCCAAATAGAAAAAGTAGAGGCATACAAATATCTGGGAACCTGGGTTGATGACAAGAATGACCAAAGCAAAGAAATTAAAGTACGAATTGAAACTGCAAGGGAAGCATTCATAAAATTGAAGACAATGCTAACAAACAAAGACCTTCCCATGCCTCTCAGATTGAGGGCTCTAAGATGTTACGTATTTTCTATCGTACTATATGGAATGGAAGCTTGGACATTGAAGAAACAACATAAAGAAGATAGAAGCGTTCGAAACGTGGTGTTACAGGAGAATGTTGAAAATTCAGTGGGTCCAAAAGGTTACCAATGTTGAGGTGCTACGACGTTTAAATAAGAAGTTAGAAGTTATGAAGAGTATAAAAACAAGAAAACTAGAATATTTGGGTCACATAACCAGAGGTGAAAAATATGAGTTGCTGAGAATTATTACGCAGGGAAGGATCCGAGGAAGAAGAGGCGTAGGAAGAAGACGCATCTCCTGGCTGAGGAATTTTAGACAATGGTTCAACTGTAGTTCATTGCAACTATTCAGAGCAGCAGCCAGCAAAGTGACCATAGCCATTATGATATCCAACCTCCGATAGGAGATGGAACTTTAAGAAGAAGAATGAAATAAGAGTAAAGCCAGAAAACCTTTTTCGAAATTACATCGGCCATTACATCATCATTTTGTCAGACCGTTGATTATTATTTTTCAACTAATGCTCGTTGGTAGAGCAAAATAGTTTTCTTGTTACAAAACGGATTAATGAGGTATATTTTCTTACCCGGTAGGATATTGACTTTGTTTCGTCTCAAGATATTTTGAATTAGATTTTTCAGTTGCCTTCTACGTATCGTAATATTTATTTACAGTTGTATAAAGTCATTCCCTTAAAAATATGTAACATTACTGGCAAAAAATTAGGCTACAAAAATCGAACAACTAGGGAAATAAGATAACTCTCTTTTGTTTTTTTTCTTTGTGTCGGTATCGAATGAACACTCGTGATTTTTAAAAAACCGTGTTAACATTTAACAGCAACAGAAACCAATTTTTAATTTCCTTAAGAACTCGAAAGATCTCTACAATGGGGTACTACATATTTCGTAAGTGATATTTACCTAGAAACTATAAATCTCATTAAAAGGTTCCTTCATATGTTCTGCCCTACCGTTAACTAGAAGTTGACATTGGGTGTGGACTTTATATTAAAATCACACTCGACGTGACGCCCAGAATCAGTACGGACCAATCAGAAAGCAGCATATCCTGACGAATGACGTAAAGCTCAAGACACTTTGTCATTGGTTGACATCGGTGTGACGTAGTACAGTGATATAAACTCTCTGATTGGACAATATTAACCAATCAAAATGACGCAAAAGAAGACATCTGATTGGTTAAAACTGGGCTTTCTTATTGGCCGAAAATACGAGACTCTGATTGGGCAATTATTACCTGAGCCGATGACGTCACATGCGCATCACACTCAACTTGGTCCGACTTACTCACGCAACCCTAATAGATCGTTTGTTGAATACCAGTTATATTTTGATACATATATTTTTGTTTCTGTTAAACACAATAATAGCGTAGGTCAAAAATGATTTGTCAAGTCTATTTTTCGTTGATTTAGGATCTGTTAGTTAACGGGAAATTTATAAGCAGTATTTATATCTTCTACACAGGCAGTGTAAAACTATAACCTTTAACACCTGATTCGTACAGATGAGGTAAATAAAAAATATTTTGGCGACAGCATTCGCTTAATTGTCGTAGCGAAAGTATAAGCAGAAAAATTACGATCCCGATAGCTGTGATTTTATAGGGTTTTAGGCCTGTAATCAGTGTTTATGTAGGCAGCTTGTTCGAATATTACAATTTTATAAGCATTATCAGATGCGACTTTTTAACGTTCCGAAACCGAACAATTCATGCGTTCTCTTAAGCAAGGTAGGCTAATAAAACTACTTATTTTCAATCCAACTTGTCAGTAAACTAAAGTGCATGCTGTTGAAATTGTTGTGCAATGAAGGTTGTTTTTTAGGTAAGCAGCGGACAAGGTGGTTTGAACCTCTAAAATCTTTTCTGAGTGAGATGAGTTGAGTTGGTTTACAAGGTCTTCTCACAGCGTTTATAATTATACTTATCAGAATGCCAGTCCTTTGTAAAATCATGTACTTTCGACTCTCGGAATGACACCTGTATTTTATTATCAACAAGGCTTGATTGAAAAATGAAATTCATGAATCTCAGATTAGATAACTCTGACTAGTGTCATTTATACCTCTACCTCTTCTGTTCTTACGTGCTTTAGTCATATAATTGGCTGACCCTGTGATAAAAATGAATACATATTTACGGTCAGGAACTAGCAAATTACGTGCAAAAAATGTTTAACACTTTACCTTTTCATTATGGCCACAATAAATTTCATCCATCTTAAAATACAGGAACTAATGAAATAAGGACTTAGAATAAATGAGAACAAAACTAAATTTATGACTGTCTCGAAAGCAGAACATGGAAATGAAACATAAACAATAGAGCAAACCCAAATAGAAAAAGTAGAGGCATACAAATATCTGGGAACCTGGGTTGATGACAAGAATGACCAAAGCAAAGAAATTAAAGTACGAATTGAAACTGCAAGGGAAGCATTCATAAAATTGAAGACAATGCTAACAAACAAAGACCTTCCCATGCCTCTCAGATTGAGGGCTCTAAGATGTTACGTATTTTCTATCGTACTATATGGAATGGAAGCTTGGACATTGAAGAAACAACATAAAGAAGATAGAAGCGTTCGAAACGTGGTGTTACAGGAGAATGTTGAAAATTCAGTGGGTCCAAAAGGTTACCAATGTTGAGGTGCTACGACGTTTAAATAAGAAGTTAGAAGTTATGAAGAGTATAAAAACAAGAAAACTAGAATATTTGGGTCACATAACCAGAGGTGAAAAATATGAGTTGCTGAGAATTATTACGCAGGGAAGGATCCGAGGAAGAAGAGGCGTAGGAAGAAGACGCATCTCCTGGCTGAGGAATTTTAGACAATGGTTCAACTGTAGTTCATTGCAACTATTCAGAGCAGCAGCCAGCAAAGTGACCATAGCCATTATGATATCCAACCTCCGATAGGAGATGGAACTTTAAGAAGAAGAATGAAATAAGAGTAAAGCCAGAAAACCTTTTTCGAAATTACATCGGCCATTATATCATCATTTTGTCAGACCGTTGATTATTATTTTTCAACTAATGCTCGTTGGTAGAGCAAAATAGTTTTCTTGTTACAAAACGGATTAATGAGGTATATTTTCTTACCCGGTAGGATATTGACTTTGTTTCGTCTCAAGATATTTTGAATTAGATTTCTCAGTTGCCTTCTACGTATCGTAATATTTATTTACAGTTGTATAAAGTCATTCCCTTAAAAATATGTAACATTACTGGCAAAAAATTAGGCTACAAAAATCGAACAACTAGGAAAATAAGATAACTCTCTTTTGTTTTTTTTCTTTGTGTCGGTATCGAATGAACACTCGTGATTTTTAAAAAACCGTGTTAACATTTAACAGCAACAGAAACCAATTTTTAATTTCCTTAAGAACTCGAAAGATCTCTACAATGGGGTACTACATATTTCGTAAGTGATATTTACCTAGAAACTATAAATCTCATTAAAAGGTTCCTTCATATGTTCTGCCCTACCGTTAACTAGAAGTTGACATTGGGTGTGGACTTTATATTAAAATCACACTCGACGTGACGCCCAGAATCAGTACGGACCAATCAGAAAGCAGCATATCCTGACGAATGACGTAAAGCTCAAGACACTTTGTCATTGGTTGACATCGGTGTGACGTAGTACAGTGATATAAACTCTCTGATTGGACAATATTAACCAATCAAAATGACGCAATAGAAGACATCTGATTGGTTAAAACTGGGCTTTCTTATTGGCCGAAAATACGAGACTCTGATTGGGCAATTATTACCTGAGCCGATGACGTCACATGCGCATCACACTCAACTTGGTCCGACTTACTCACGCAACCCTAATAGATCGTTTGTTGAATACCAGTTATATTTTGATACATATATTTTTGTTTCTGTTAAACACAATAATAGCGTAGGTCAAAAATGATTTGTCAAGTCTATTTTTCGTTGATTTAGGATCTGTTAGTTAACGGGAAATTTATAAGCAGTATTTATATCTTCTACACAGGCAGTGTAAAACTATAACCTTTAACACCTGATTCGTACAGATGAGGTAAATAAAAAATATTTTGGCGACAGCATTCGCTTAATTGTCGTAGCGAAAGTATAAGCAGAAAAATTACGATCCCGATAGCTGTGATTTTATAGGGTTTTAGGCCTGTAATCAGTGTTTATGTAGGCAGCTTGTTCGAATATTACAATTTTATAAGCATTATCAGATGCGACTTTTTAACGTTCCGAAACCGAACAATTCATGCGTTCTCTTAAGCAAGGTAGGCTAATAAAACTACTTATTTTCAATCCAACTTGTCAGTAAACTAAAGTGCATGCTGTTGAAATTGTTGTGCAATGAAGGTTGTTTTTTAGGTAAGCAGCGGACAAGGTGGTTTGAACCTCTAAAATCTTTTCTGAGTGAGATGAGTTGAGTTGGTTTACAAGGTCTTCTCACAGCGTTTATAATTATACTTATCAGAATGCCAGTCCTTTGTAAAATCATGTACTTTCGACTCTCGGAATGACACCTGTATTTTATTATCAACAAGGCTTGATTGAAAAATGAAATTCATGAATCTCAGATTAGATAACTCTGACTAGTGTCATTTATACCTCTACCTCTTCTGTTCTTACGTGCTTTAGTCATATAATTGGCTGACCCTGTGATAAAAATGAATACATATTTACGGTCAGGAACTAGCAAATTACGTGCAAAAAATGTTTAACACTTTACCTTTTCATTATGGCCACAATAAATTTCATCCATCTTAAAATACAGGAACTAATGAAATAAGGACTTAAAATAAATGAGAACAAAACTAAATTTATGACTGTCTCGAAAGCAGAACATGGAAATGAAACATAAACAATAGAGCAAACCCAAATAGAAAAAGTAGAGGCATACAAATATCTGGGAACCTGGGTTGATGACAAGAATGACCAAAGCAAAGAAATTAAAGTACGAATTGAAACTGCAAGGGAAGCATTCATAAAATTGAAGACAATGCTAACAAACAAAGACCTTCCCATGCCTCTCAGATTGAGGGCTCTAAGATGTTACGTATTTTCTATCGTACTATATGGAATGGAAGCTTGGACATTGAAGAAACAACATAAAGAAGATAGAAGCGTTCGAAACGTGGTGTTACAGGAGAATGTTGAAAATTCAGTGGGTCCAAAAGGTTACCAATGTTGAGGTGCTACGACGTTTAAATAAGAAGTTAGAAGTTATGAAGAGTATAAAAACAAGAAAACTAGAATATTTGGGTCACATAACCAGAGGTGAAAAATATGAGTTGCTGAGAATTATTACGCAGGGAAGGATCCGAGGAAGAAGAGGCGTAGGAAGAAGACGCATCTCCTGGCTGAGGAATTTTAGACAATGGTTCAACTGTAGTTCATTGCAACTATTCAGAGCAGCAGCCAGCAAAGTGACCATAGCCATTATGATATCCAACCTCCGATAGGAGATGGAACTTTAAGAAGAAGAATGAAATAAGAGTAAAGCCAGAAAACCTTTTTCGAAATTACATCGGCCATTATATCATCATTTTGTCAGACCGTTGATTATTATTTTTCAACTAATGCTCGTTGGTAGAGCAAAATAGTTTTCTTGTTACAAAACGGATTAATGAGGTATATTTTCTTACCCGGTAGGATATTGACTTTGTTTCGTCTCAAGATATTTTGAATTAGATTTTTCAGTTGCCTTCTACGTATCGTAATATTTATTTACAGTTGTATAAAGTCATTCCCTTAAAAATATGTAACATTACTGGCAAAAAATTAGGCTACAAAAATCGAACAACTAGGAAAATAAGATAACTCTCTTTTGTTTTTTTTCTTTGTGTCGGTATCGAATGAACACTCGTGATTTTTAAAAAACCGTGTTAACATTTAGCAGCAACAGAAACCAATTTTTAATTTCCTTAAGAACTCGAAAGATCTCTACAATGGGGTACTACATATTTCGTAAGTGATATTTACCTAGAAACTATAAATCTCATTAAAAGGTTCCTTCATATGTTCTGCCCTACCGTTAACTAGAAGTTGACATTGGGTGTGGACTTTATATTAAAATCACACTCGACGTGACGCCCAGAATCAGTACGGACCAATCAGAAAGCAGCATATCCTGACGAATGACGTAAAGCTCAAGACACTTTGTCATTGGTTGACATCGGTGTGACGTAGTACAGTGATATAAACTCTCTGATTGGACAATATTAACCAATCAAAATGACGCAAAAGAAGACATCTGATTGGTTAAAACTGGGCTTTCTTATTGGCCGAAAATACGAGACTCTGATTGGGCAATTATTACCTGAGCCGATGACGTCACATGCGCATCACACTCAACTTGGTCCGACTTACTCACGCAACCCTAATAGATCGTTTGTTGAATACCAGTTATATTTTGATACATATATTTTTGTTTCTGTTAAACACAATAATAGCGTAGGTCAAAAATGATTTGTCAAGTCTATTTTTCGTTGATTTAGGATCTGTTAGTTAACGGGAAATTTATAAGCAGTATTTATATCTTCTACACAGGCAGTGTAAAACTATAACCTTTAACACCTGATTCGTACAGATGAGGTAAATAAAAAATATTTTGGCGACAGCATTCGCTTAATTGTCGTAGCGAAAGTATAAGCAGAAAAATTACGATCCCGATAGCTGTGATTTTATAGGGTTTTAGGCCTGTAATCAGTGTTTATGTAGGCAGCTTGTTCGAATATTACAATTTTATAAGCATTATCAGATGCGACTTTTCAACGTTCCGAAACCGAACAATTCATGCGTTCTCTTAAGCAAGGTAGGCTAATAAAACTACTTATTTTCAATCCAACTTGTCAGTAAACTAAAGTGCATGCTGTTGAAATTGTTGTGCAATGAAGGTTGTTTTTTAGGTAAGCAGCGGACAAGGTGGTTTGAACCTCTAAAATCTTTTCTGAGTGAGATGAGTTGAGTTGGTTTACAAGGTCTTCTCACAGCGTTTATAATTATACTTATCAGAATGCCAGTCCTTTGTAAAATCATGTACTTTCGACTCTCGGAATGACACCTGTATTTTATTATCAACAAGGCTTGATTGAAAAATGAAATTCATGAATCTCAGATTAGATAACTCTGACTAGTGTCATTTATACCTCTACCTCTTCTGTTCTTACGTGCTTTAGTCATATAATTGGCTGACCCTGTGATAAAAATGAATACATATTTACGGTCAGGAACTAGCAAATTACGTGCAAAAAATGTTTAACACTTTACCTTTTCATTATGGCCACAATAAATTTCATCCATCTTAAAATACAGGAACTAATGAAATAAGGACTTAGAATAAATGAGAACAAAACTAAATTTATGACTGTCTCGAAAGCAGAACATGGAAATGAAACATAAACAATAGAGCAAACCCAAATAGAAAAAGTAGAGGCATACAAATATCTGGGAACCTGGGTTGATGACAAGAATGACCAAAGCAAAGAAATTAAAGTACGAATTGAAACTGCAAGGGAAGCATTCATAAAATTGAAGACAATGCTAACAAACAAAGACCTTCCCATGCCTCTCAGATTGAGGGCTCTAAGATGTTACGTATTTTCTATCGTACTATATGGAATGGAAGCTTGGACATTGAAGAAACAACATAAAGAAGATAGAAGCGTTCGAAACGTGGTGTTACAGGAGAATGTTGAAAATTCAGTGGGTCCAAAAGGTTACCAATGTTGAGGTGCTACGACGTTTAAATAAGAAGTTAGAAGTTATGAAGAGTATAAAAACAAGAAAACTAGAATATTTGGGTCACATAACCAGAGGTGAAAAATATGAGTTGCTGAGAATTATTACGCAGGGAAGGATCCGAGGAAGAAGAGGCGTAGGAAGAAGACGCATCTCCTGGCTGAGGAATTTTAGACAATGGTTCAACTGTAGTTCATTGCAACTATTCAGAGCAGCAGCCAGCAAAGTGACCATTGCCATTATGATATCCAACCTCCGATAGGAGATGGAACTTTAAGAAGAAGAATGAAATAAGAGTAAAGCCAGAAAACCTTTTTCGAAATTACATCGGCCATTATATCATCATTTTGTCAGACCGTTGATTATTATTTTTCAACTAATGCTCGTTGGTAGAGCAAAATAGTTTTCTTGTTACAAAACGGATTAATGAGGTATATTTTCTTACCCGGTAGGATATTGACTTTGTTTCGTCTCAAGATATTTTGAATTAGATTTCTCAGTTGCCTTCTACGTATCGTAATATTTATTTACAGTTGTATAAAGTCATTCCCTTAAAAATATGTAACATTACTGGCAAAAAATTAGGCTACAAAAATCGAACAACTAGGAAAATAAGATAACTCTCTTTTGTTTTTTTTCTTTGTGTCGGTATCGAATGAACACTCGTGATTTTTAAAAAACCGTGTTAACATTTAGCAGCAACAGAAACCAATTTTTAATTTCCTTAAGAACTCGAAAGATCTCTACAATGGGGTACTACATATTTCGTAAGTGATATTTACCTAGAAACTATAAATCTCATTAAAAGGTTCCTTCATATGTTCTGCCCTACCGTTAACTAGAAGTTGACATTGGGTGTGGACTTTATATTAAAATCACACTCGACGTGACGCCCAGAATCAGTACGGACCAATCAGAAAGCAGCATATCCTGACGAATGACGTAAAGCTCAAGACACTTTGTCATTGGTTGACATCGGTGTGACGTAGTACAGTGATATAAACTCTCTGATTGGACAATATTAACCAATCAAAATGACGCAAAAGAAGACATCTGATTGGTTAAAACTGGGCTTTCTTATTGGCCGAAAATACGAGACTCTGATTGGGCAATTATTACCTGAGCCGATGACGTCACATGCGCATCACACTCAACTTGGTCCGACTTACTCACGCAACCCTAATAGATCGTTTGTTGAATACCAGTTATATTTTGATACATATATTTTTGTTTCTGTTAAACACAATAATAGCGTAGGTCAAAAATGATTTGTCAAGTCTATTTTTCGTTGATTTAGGATCTGTTAGTTAACGGGAAATTTATAAGCAGTATTTATATCTTCTACACAGGCAGTGTAAAACTATAACCTTTAACACCTGATTCGTACAGATGAGGTAAATAAAAAATATTTTGGCGACAGCATTCGCTTAATTGTCGTAGCGAAAGTATAAGCAGAAAAATTACGATCCCGATAGCTGTGATTTTATAGGGTTTTAGGCCTGTAATCAGTGTTTATGTAGGCAGCTTGTTCGAATATTACAATTTTATAAGCATTATCAGATGCGACTTTTTAACGTTCCGAAACCGAACAATTCATGCGTTCTCTTAAGCAAGGTAGGCTAATAAAACTACTTATTTTCAATCCAACTTGTCAGTAAACTAAAGTGCATGCTGTTGAAATTGTTGTGCAATGAAGGTTGTTTTTTAGGTAAGCAGCGGACAAGGTGGTTTGAACCTCTAAAATCTTTTCTGAGTGAGATGAGTTGAGTTGGTTTACAAGGTCTTCTCACAGCGTTTATAATTATACTTATCAGAATGCCAGTCCTTTGTAAAATCATGTACTTTCGACTCTCGGAATGACACCTGTATTTTATTATCAACAAGGCTTGATTGAAAAATGAAATTCATGAATCTCAGATTAGATAACTCTGACTAGTGTCATTTATACCTCTACCTCTTCTGTTCTTACGTGCTTTAGTCATATAATTGGCTGACCCTGTGATAAAAATGAATACATATTTACGGTCAGGA
Organism: Catonia carolina; assembly: GCA_035578175.1. Taxonomy (NCBI): domain Eukaryota; kingdom Metazoa; phylum Arthropoda; class Insecta; order Hemiptera; family Achilidae; genus Catonia; species Catonia carolina. The sequence goes on along the minus strand of JAQMRL010000023.1, from coordinate 104,422 downwards.
ACTAGCAAATTACGTGCAAAAAATGTTTAACACTTTACCTTTTCATTATGGCCACAATAAATTTCATCCATCTTAAAATACAGGAACTAATGAAATAAGGACTTAGAATAAATGAGAACAAAACTAAATTTATGACTGTCTCGAAAGCAGAACATGGAAATGAAACATAAACAATAGAGCAAACCCAAATAGAAAAAGTAGAGGCATACAAATATCTGGGAACCTGGGTTGATGACAAGAATGACCAAAGCAAAGAAATTAAAGTACGAATTGAAACTGCAAGGGAAGCATTCATAAAATTGAAGACAATGCTAACAAACAAAGACCTTCCCATGCCTCTCAGATTGAGGGCTCTAAGATGTTACGTATTTTCTATCGTACTATATGGAATGGAAGCTTGGACATTGAAGAAACAACATAAAGAAGATAGAAGCGTTCGAAACGTGGTGTTACAGGAGAATGTTGAAAATTCAGTGGGTCCAAAAGGTTACCAATGTTGAGGTGCTACGACGTTTAAATAAGAAGTTAGAAGTTATGAAGAGTATAAAAACAAGAAAACTAGAATATTTGGGTCACATAACCAGAGGTGAAAAATATGAGTTGCTGAGAATTATTACGCAGGGAAGGATCCGAGGAAGAAGAGGCGTAGGAAGAAGACGCATCTCCTGGCTGAGGAATTTTAGACAATGGTTCAACTGTAGTTCATTGCAACTATTCAGAGCAGCAGCCAGCAAAGTGACCATAGCCATTATGATATCCAACCTCCGATAGGAGATGGAACTTTAAGAAGAAGAATGAAATAAGAGTAAAGCCAGAAAACCTTTTTCGAAATTACATCGGCCATTATATCATCATTTTGTCAGACCGTTGATTATTATTTTTCAACTAATGCTCGTTGGTAGAGCAAAATAGTTTTCTTGTTACAAAACGGATTAATGAGGTATATTTTCTTACCCGGTAGGATATTGACTTTGTTTCGTCTCAAGATATTTTGAATTAGATTTTTCAGTTGCCTTCTACGTATCGTAATATTTATTTACAGTTGTATAAAGTCATTCCCTTAAAAATATGTAACATTACTGGCAAAAAATTAGGCTACAAAAATCGAACAACTAGGAAAATAAGATAACTCTCTTTTGTTTTTTTTCTTTGTGTCGGTATCGAATGAACACTCGTGATTTTTAAAAAACCGTGTTAACATTTAGCAGCAACAGAAACCAATTTTTAATTTCCTTAAGAACTCGAAAGATCTCTACAATGGGGTACTACATATTTCGTAAGTGATATTTACCTAGAAACTATAAATCTCATTAAAAGGTTCCTTCATATGTTCTGCCCTACCGTTAACTAGAAGTTGACATTGGGTGTGGACTTTATATTAAAATCACACTCGACGTGACGCCCAGAATCAGTACGGACCAATCAGAAAGCAGCATATCCTGACGAATGACGTAAAGCTCAAGACACTTTGTCATTGGTTGACATCGGTGTGACGTAGTACAGTGATATAAACTCTCTGATTGGACAATATTAACCAATCAAAATGACGCAAAAGAAGACATCTGATTGGTTAAAACTGGGCTTTCTTATTGGCCGAAAATACGAGACTCTGATTGGGCAATTATTACCTGAGCCGATGACGTCACATGCGCATCACACTCAACTTGGTCCGACTTACTCACGCAACCCTAATAGATCGTTTGTTGAATACCAGTTATATTTTGATACATATATTTTTGTTTCTGTTAAACACAATAATAGCGTAGGTCAAAAATGATTTGTCAAGTCTATTTTTCGTTGATTTAGGATCTGTTAGTTAACGGGAAATTTATAAGCAGTATTTATATCTTCTACACAGGCAGTGTAAAACTATAACCTTTAACACCTGATTCGTACAGATGAGGTAAATAAAAAATATTTTGGCGACAGCATTCGCTTAATTGTCGTAGCGAAAGTATAAGCAGAAAAATTACGATCCCGATAGCTGTGATTTTATAGGGTTTTAGGCCTGTAATCAGTGTTTATGTAGGCAGCTTGTTCGAATATTACAATTTTATAAGCATTATCAGATGCGACTTTTCAACGTTCCGAAACCGAACAATTCATGCGTTCTCTTAAGCAAGGTAGGCTAATAAAACTACTTATTTTCAATCCAACTTGTCAGTAAACTAAAGTGCATGCTGTTGAAATTGTTGTGCAATGAAGGTTGTTTTTTAGGTAAGCAGCGGACAAGGTGGTTTGAACCTCTAAAATCTTTTCTGAGTGAGATGAGTTGAGTTGGTTTACAAGGTCTTCTCACAGCGTTTATAATTATACTTATCAGAATGCCAGTCCTTTGTAAAATCATGTACTTTCGACTCTCGGAATGACACCTGTATTTTATTATCAACAAGGCTTGATTGAAAAATGAAATTCATGAATCTCAGATTAGATAACTCTGACTAGTGTCATTTATACCTCTACCTCTTCTGTTCTTACGTGCTTTAGTCATATAATTGGCTGACCCTGTGATAAAAATGAATACATATTTACGGTCAGGAACTAGCAAATTACGTGCAAAAAATGTTTAACACTTTACCTTTTCATTATGGCCACAATAAATTTCATCCATCTTAAAATACAGGAACTAATGAAATAAGGACTTAGAATAAATGAGAACAAAACTAAATTTATGACTGTCTCGAAAGCAGAACATGGAAATGAAACATAAACAATAGAGCAAACCCAAATAGAAAAAGTAGAGGCATACAAATATCTGGGAACCTGGGTTGATGACAAGAATGACCAAAGCAAAGAAATTAAAGTACGAATTGAAACTGCAAGGGAAGCATTCATAAAATTGAAGACAATGCTAACAAACAAAGACCTTCCCATGCCTCTCAGATTGAGGGCTCTAAGATGTTACGTATTTTCTATCGTACTATATGGAATGGAAGCTTGGACATTGAAGAAACAACATAAAGAAGATAGAAGCGTTCGAAACGTGGTGTTACAGGAGAATGTTGAAAATTCAGTGGGTCCAAAAGGTTACCAATGTTGAGGTGCTACGACGTTTAAATAAGAAGTTAGAAGTTATGAAGAGTATAAAAACAAGAAAACTAGAATATTTGGGTCACATAACCAGAGGTGAAAAATATGAGTTGCTGAGAATTATTACGCAGGGAAGGATCCGAGGAAGAAGAGGCGTAGGAAGAAGACGCATCTCCTGGCTGAGGAATTTTAGACAATGGTTCAACTGTAGTTCATTGCAACTATTCAGAGCAGCAGCCAGCAAAGTGACCATAGCCATTATGATATCCAACCTCCGATAGGAGATGGAACTTTAAGAAGAAGAATGAAATAAGAGTAAAGCCAGAAAACCTTTTTCGAAATTACATCGGCCATTATATCATCATTTTGTCAGACCGTTGATTATTATTTTTCAACTAATGCTCGTTGGTAGAGCAAAATAGTTTTCTTGTTACAAAACGGATTAATGAGGTATATTTTCTTACCCGGTAGGATATTGACTTTGTTTCGTCTCAAGATATTTTGAATTAGATTTTTCAGTTGCCTTCTACGTATCGTAATATTTATTTACAGTTGTATAAAGTCATTCCCTTAAAAATATGTAACATTACTGGCAAAAAATTAGGCTACAAAAATCGAACAACTAGGAAAATAAGATAACTCTCTTTTGTTTTTTTTCTTTGTGTCGGTATCGAATGAACACTCGTGATTTTTAAAAAACCGTGTTAACATTTAGCAGCAACAGAAACCAATTTTTAATTTCCTTAAGAACTCGAAAGATCTCTACAATGGGGTACTACATATTTCGTAAGTGATATTTACCTAGAAACTATAAATCTCATTAAAAGGTTCCTTCATATGTTCTGCCCTACCGTTAACTAGAAGTTGACATTGGGTGTGGACTTTATATTAAAATCACACTCGACGTGACGCCCAGAATCAGTACGGACCAATCAGAAAGCAGCATATCCTGACGAATGACGTAAAGCTCAAGACACTTTGTCATTGGTTGACATCGGTGTGACGTAGTACAGTGATATAAACTCTCTGATTGGACAATATTAACCAATCAAAATGACGCAAAAGAAGACATCTGATTGGTTAAAACTGGGCTTTCTTATTGGCCGAAAATACGAGACTCTGATTGGGCAATTATTACCTGAGCCGATGACGTCACATGCGCATCACACTCAACTTGGTCCGACTTACTCACGCAACCCTAATAGATCGTTTGTTGAATACCAGTTATATTTTGATACATACATTTTTGTTTCTGTTAAACACAATAATAGCGTAGGTCAAAAATGATTTGTCTAGTCTATTTTTCGTTGATTTAGGATCTGTTAGTTAACGGGAAATTTATAAGCAGTATTTATATCTTCTACACAGGCAGTGTAAAACTATAACCTTTAACACCTGATTCGTACAGATGAGGTAAATAAAAAATATTTTGGCGACAGCATTCGCTTAATTGTCGTAGCGAAAGTATAAGCAGAAAAATTACGATCCCGATAGCTGTGATTTTATAGGGTTTTAGGCCTGTAATCAGTGTTTATGTAGGCAGCTTGTTCGAATATTACAATTTTATAAGCATTATCAGATGCGACTTTTTAACGTTCCGAAACCGAACAATTCATGCGTTCTCTTAAGCAAGGTAGGCTAATAAAACTACTTATTTTCAATCCAACTTGTCAGTAAACTAAAGTGCATGCTGTTGAAATTGTTGTGCAATGAAGGTTGTTTTTTAGGTAAGCAGCGGACAAGGTGGTTTGAACCTCTAAAATCTTTTCTGAGTGAGATGAGTTGAGTTGGTTTACAAGGTCTTCTCACAGCGTTTATAATTATACTTATCAGAATGCCAGTCCTTTGTAAAATCATGTACTTTCGACTCTCGGAATGACACCTGTATTTTATTATCAACAAGGCTTGATTGAAAAATGAAATTCATGAATCTCAGATTAGATAACTCTGACTAGTGTCATTTATACCTCTACCTCTTCTGTTCTTACGTGCTTTAGTCATATAATTGGCTGACCCTGTGATAAAAATGAATACATATTTACGGTCAGGAACTAGCAAATTACGTGCAAAAAATGTTTAACACTTTACCTTTTCATTATGGCCACAATAAATTTCATCCATCTTAAAATACAGGAACTAATGAAATAAGGACTTAGAATAAATGAGAACAAAACTAAATTTATGACTGTCTCGAAAGCAGAACATGGAAATGAAACATAAACAATAGAGCAAACCCAAATAGAAAAAGTAGAGGCATACAAATATCTGGGAACCTGGGTTGATGACAAGAATGACCAAAGCAAAGAAATTAAAGTACGAATTGAAACTGCAAGGGAAGCATTCATAAAATTGAAGACAATGCTAACAAACAAAGACCTTCCCATGCCTCTCAGATTGAGGGCTCTAAGATGTTACGTATTTTCTATCGTACTATATGGAATGGAAGCTTGGACATTGAAGAAACAACATAAAGAAGATAGAAGCGTTCGAAACGTGGTGTTACAGGAGAATGTTGAAAATTCAGTGGGTCCAAAAGGTTACCAATGTTGAGGTGCTACGACGTTTAAATAAGAAGTTAGAAGTTATGAAGAGTATAAAAACAAGAAAACTAGAATATTTGGGTCACATAACCAGAGGTGAAAAATATGAGTTGCTGAGAATTATTACGCAGGGAAGGATCCGAGGAAGAAGAGGCGTAGGAAGAAGACGCATCTCCTGGCTGAGGAATTTTAGACAATGGTTCAACTGTAGTTCATTGCAACTATTCAGAGCAGCAGCCAGCAAAGTGACCATAGCCATTATGATATCCAACCTCCGATAGGAGATGGAACTTTAAGAAGAAGAATGAAATAAGAGTAAAGCCAGAAAACCTTTTTCGAAATTACATCGGCCATTATATCATCATTTTGTCAGACCGTTGATTATTATTTTTCAACTAATGCTCGTTGGTAGAGCAAAATAGTTTTCTTGTTACAAAACGGATTAATGAGGTATATTTTCTTACCCGGTAGGATATTGACTTTGTTTCGTCTCAAGATATTTTGAATTAGATTTTTCAGTTGCCTTCTACGTATCGTAATATTTATTTACAGTTGTATAAAGTCATTCCCTTAAAAATATGTAACATTACTGGCAAAAAATTAGGCTACAAAAATCGAACAACTAGGAAAATAAGATAACTCTCTTTTGTTTTTTTTCTTTGTGTCGGTATCGAATGAACACTCGTGATTTTTAAAAAACCGTGTTAACATTTAGCAGCAACAGAAACCAATTTTTAATTTCCTTAAGAACTCGAAAGATCTCTACAATGGGGTACTACATATTTCGTAAGTGATATTTACCTAGAAACTATAAATCTCATTAAAAGGTTCCTTCATATGTTCTGCCCTACCGTTAACTAGAAGTTGACATTGGGTGTGGACTTTATATTAAAATCACACTCGACGTGACGCCCAGAATCAGTACGGACCAATCAGAAAGCAGCATATCCTGACGAATGACGTAAAGCTCAAGACACTTTGTCATTGGTTGACATCGGTGTGACGTAGTACAGTGATATAAACTCTCTGATTGGACAATATTAACCAATCAAAATGACGCAAAAGAAGACATCTGATTGGTTAAAACTGGGCTTTCTTATTGGCCGAAAATACGAGACTCTGATTGGGCAATTATTACCTGAGCCGATGACGTCACATGCGCATCACACTCAACTTGGTCCGACTTACTCACGCAACCCTAATAGATCGTTTGTTGAATACCAGTTATATTTTGATACATATATTTTTGTTTCTGTTAAACACAATAATAGCGTAGGTCAAAAATGATTTGTCAAGTCTATTTTTCGTTGATTTAGGATCTGTTAGTTAACGGGAAATTTATAAGCAGTATTTATATCTTCTACACAGGCAGTGTAAAACTATAACCTTTAACACCTGATTCGTACAGATGAGGTAAATAAAAAATATTTTGGCGACAGCATTCGCTTAATTGTCGTAGCGAAAGTATAAGCAGAAAAATTACGATCCCGATAGCTGTGATTTTATAGGGTTTTAGGCCTGTAATCAGTGTTTATGTAGGCAGCTTGTTCGAATATTACAATTTTATAAGCATTATCAGATGCGACTTTTTAACGTTCCGAAACCGAACAATTCATGCGTTCTCTTAAGCAAGGTAGGCTAATAAAACTACTTATTTTCAATCCAACTTGTCAGTAAACTAAAGTGCATGCTGTTGAAATTGTTGTGCAATGAAGGTTGGTTTTTAGGTAAGCAGCGGACAAGGTGGTTTGAACCTCTAAAATCTTTTCTGAGTGAGATGAGTTGAGTTGGTTTACAAGGTCTTCTCACAGCGTTTATAATTATACTTATCAGAATGCCAGTCCTTTGTAAAATCATGTACTTTCGACTCTCGGAATGACACCTGTATTTTATTATCAACAAGGCTTGATTGAAAAATGAAATTCATGAATCTCAGATTAGATAACTCTGACTAGTGTCATTTATACCTCTACCTCTTCTGTTCTTACGTGCTTTAGTCATATAATTGGCTGACCCTGTGATAAAAATGAATACATATTTACGGTCAGGAACTAGCAAATTACGTGCAAAAAATGTTTAACACTTTACCTTTTCATTATGGCCACAATAAATTTCATCCATCTTAAAATACAGGAACTAATGAAATAAGGACTTAGAATAAATGAGAACAAAACTAAATTTATGACTGTCTCGAAAGCAGAACATGGAAATGAAACATAAACAATAGAGCAAACCCAAATAGAAAAAGTAGAGGCATACAAATATCTGGGAACCTGGGTTGATGACAAGAATGACCAAAGCAAAGAAATTAAAGTACGAATTGAAACTGCAAGGGAAGCATTCATAAAATTGAAGACAATGCTAACAAACAAAGACCTTCCCATGCCTCTCAGATTGAGGGCTCTAAGATGTTACGTATTTTCTATCGTACTATATGGAATGGAAGCTTGGACATTGAAGAAACAACATAAAGAAGATAGAAGCGTTCGAAACGTGGTGTTACAGGAGAATGTTGAAAATTCAGTGGGTCCAAAAGGTTACCAATGTTGAGGTGCTACGACGTTTAAATAAGAAGTTAGAAGTTATGAAGAGTATAAAAACAAGAAAACTAGAATATTTGGGTCACATAACCAGAGGTGAAAAATATGAGTTGCTGAGAATTATTACGCAGGAAAGGATCCGAGGAAGAAGAGGCGTAGGAAGAAGACGCATCTCCTGGCTGAGGAATTTTAGACAATGGTTCAACTGTAGTTCATTGCAACTATTCAGAGCAGCAGCCAGCAAAGTGACCATAGCCATTATGATATCCAACCTCCGATAGGAGATGGAACTTTAAGAAGAAGAATGAAATAAGAGTAAAGCCAGAAAACCTTTTTCGAAATTACATCGGCCATTATATCATCATTTTGTCAGACCGTTGATTATTATTTTTCAACTAATGCTCGTTGGTAGAGCAAAATAGTTTTCTTGTTACAAAACGGATTAATGAGGTATATTTTCTTACCCGGTAGGATATTGACTTTGTTTCGTCTCAAGATATTTTGAATTAGATTTTTCAGTTGCCTTCTACGTATCGTAATATTTATTTACAGTTGTATAAAGTCATTCCCTTAAAAATATGTAGACTAACATTACTGGCAAAAAATTAGGCTACAAAAATCGAACAACTGGGAAAATAAGATAACTCTCTTTTGTTTTTTTTCTTTGTGTCGGTATCGAATGAACACTCGTGATTTTTAAAAAACCGTGTTAACATTTAGCAGCAACAGAAACCAATTTTTAATTTCCTTAAGAACTCGAAAGATCTCTACAATGGGGTACTACATATTTCGTAAGTGATATTTACCTAGAAACTATAAATCTCATTAAAAGGTTCCTTCATATGTTCTGCCCTACCGTTAACTAGAAGTTGACATTGGGTGTGGACTTTATATTAAAATCACACTCGACGTGACGCCCAGAATCAGTACGGACCAATCAGAAAGCAGCATATCCTGACGAATGACGTAAAGCTCAAGACACTTTGTAATTGGTTGACATCGGTGTGACGTAGTACAGTGATATAAACTCTCTGATTGGACAATATTAACCAATCAAAATGACGCAAAAAAAGACATCTGATTGGTTAAAACTGGGCTTTCTTATTGGCCGAAAATACGAGACTCTGATTGGGCAATTATTACCTGAGCCGATGACGTCACATGCGCATCACACTCAACTTGGTCCGACTTACTCACGCAACCCTAATAGATCGTTTGTTGAATACCAGTTATATTTTGATACATATATTTTTGTTTCTGTTAAACACAATAATAGCGTAGGTCAAAAATGATTTGTCAAGTCTATTTTTCGTTGATTTAGGATCTGTTAGTTAACGGGAAATTTATAAGCAGTATTTATATCTTCTACACAGGCAGTGTAAAACTATAACCTTTAACACCTGATTCGTACAGATGAGGTAAATAAAAAATATTTTGGCGACAGCATTCGCTTAATTGTCGTAGCGAAAGTATAAGCAGAAAAATTACGATGCCGATAGCTGTGATTTTATAGGGTTTTAGGCCTGTAATCAGTGTTTATGTAGGCAGCTTGTTCGAATATTACAATTTTATAAGAATTATCAGATGCGACTTTTTTTAGTATTGCTAAGGCAAGGGATAAATCATCAAAGGATTTTACGCATGTACGACAGGTTAAGAGCTCAGATGGAGTGGTGTTGAGAACGGATGAAGAGATAAAGAACAGATGGAAGGATTACTTTTGCCAGTTACTGAATGAAGAACGCTACACAGGGAATAGAGGAGATGGAACCCCAAATCAGGAGGAAATTGAGGAAATTGGAAGGGGGGAAGTCTTAGACGCTTTGGGAAAAATGAAAAATGGTAAAGCAGTGGGACCGGATGACATACCAGTGGAAGCATGGAAGGCCTTGGGAGAGGAAGGAGTGGAGATGCTGTGTGACTTGATGGGCAGAATATACAGAGAGGAAAGGATGCCAAAAGCATGGAGAGAGAGTGTTGTGGTACCAATATATAAAGAGAAAGGTGATATCCAAGAATGCAAAAATTACAGAGGGATTAAGTTAATGTCACACACACTAAAGTTATGGGAGAGAATAGTAGACAAAAGAGTGAGGGAGGAGACGGTGATGGGTGAGGAACAGTATGGTTTTATGCCGGGAAGAAGCACGACTGATGCACTTTTTGCCTTAAGGCAATTGCTGGAGAAATATGGCGAGAAGAAAAGGGACCTGCACCTGGTATTTATAGACCTTGAGAAGGCCTATGATACCGTCCCAAGAGAGGAACTATGGAGATGCATGAGGATGAAGGGGGTGTCTGAGAGGTATGTAAGATTGGTGAAGGACATGTATGATGGAGTGGGCACCAGAGTAAGAACCTGTGTGGGAGTAACAGAGAGTTTTCCAGTGACTGTGGGTCTGCATCAAGGCTCTGCTTTGAGCCCATATCTATTCAACTTGGTTATGGATACACTTACTGAAGGGGTGAGAGAGCAGGCACCCTGGACAATGCTTTTTGCGGATGACATTGTGCTGGTGGGAGAAACCAGGGATATAGTGGAGAGGAAACTGGAAAGTTGGAGAGAGGTATTTGAGGAGGGAGGCCTGAGGATCAGCAGGGAAAAGACTGAATACCTATGGTTTGGAGGTGAGGATAAGAGTGGAGGGGTGTGTTTGCTGAATGAAGTGGTGAGAAGGGTTAAGTGTTTCAAGTACCTTGGTTCATGCCTCACCGAGAGTGGAGGACTGGAGGAGGAAATTAACCATAGAATACAAGCTGGATGGAATAACTGGAGGCGAATGACAGGTGTATTGTGTGACAGAAGGATTGGGACAAAAATGAAGGGAAAGATATATAAGACAGTGATTAGACCGGCATTGTTATATGGTAGTGAGACTTGGCCTATGACGAGGAGACAGGGAAACAAGTTGGAGGTTGCGGAAATGAGGATGTTGAGGTGGATGCAGGGGAAGACTAGGAAAGATAGGATACGGAATGAGGTGGTAAGGGAGTCTGTGGGAGTGATAGAAGTGTCCAAGAAGGTTCAGGAACGAAGGCTGCAGTGGTATGGACATTTGATGCGTAGGGAGGAGGAGTATGTGGGGAGGGTTGTGGATGGATTGGTGGTGGATGGGGTGACAGGGAGGGGGAGACCCCGGAGAAGATGGAGAGACGCCGTGGCGGACGACTTGAGGGAGAAAAGCCTGAGCGAGGAGGATGTGGTGGATCGGAGGGAGTGGAGGAGAAGAGTACGGAACAGCGACCCCTGTGGAAGGGAAAAGCTGAAGAAGAAGAAGAAGATCAGATGCGACTTTTTAACGTTCCGAAACCGAACAATTCATGCGTTCTCTTAAGCAAGGTAGGCTAATAAAACTACTTATTTTCAATCCAACTTGTCAGTAAACTAAAGTGCATGCTGTTGAAATTGTTGTGCAATGAAGGTTGTTTTTTAGGTAAGCAGCGGACAAGGTGGTTTGAACCTCTAAAATCTTTTCTGAGTGAGATGAGTTGAGTTGGTTTACAAGGTCTTCTCACAGCGTTTATAATTATACTTATCAGAATGCCAGTCCTTTGTAAAATCATGTACTTTCGACTCTCGGAATGACACCTGTATTTTATTATCAACAAGGCTTGATTGAAAAATGAAATTCATGAATCTCAGATTAGATAACTCTGACTAGTGTCATTTATACCTCTACCTCTTCTGTTCTTACGTGCTTTAGTCATATAATTGGCTGACCCTGTGATAAAAATGAATACATATTTACGGTCAGGAACTAGCAAATTACGTGCAAAAAATGTTTAACACTTTACCTTTTCATTATGGCCACAATAAATTTCATCCATCTTAAAATACAGGAACTAATGAAATAAGGACTTAGAATAAATGAGAACAAAACTAAATTTATGACTGTCTCGAAAGCAGAACATGGAAATGAAACATAAACAATAGAGCAAACCCAAATAGAAAAAGTAGAGGCATACAAATATCTGGGAACCTGGGTTGATGACAAGAATGACCAAAGCAAAGAAATTAAAGTACGAATTGAAACTGCAAGGGAAGCATTCATAAAATTGAAGACAATGCTAACAAACAAAGACCTTTCCATGCCTCTCAGATTGAGGGCTCTAAGATGTTACGTATTTTCTATCGTACTATATGGAATGGAAGCTTGGACATTGAAGAAACAACATAAAGAAGATAGAAGCGTTCGAAACGTGGTGTTACAGGAGAATGTTGAAAATTCAGTGGGTCCAAAAGGTTACCAATGTTGAGGTGCTACGACGTTTAAATAAGAAGTTAGAAGTTATGAAGAGTATAAAAACAAGAAAACTAGAATATTTGGGTCACATAACCAGAGGTGAAAAATATGAGTTGCTGAGAATTATTACGCAGGGAAGGATCCGAGGAAGAAGAGGCGTAGGAAGAAGACGCATCTCCTGGCTGAGGAATTTTAGACAATGGTTCAACTGTAGTTCATTGCAACTATTCAGAGCAGCAGCCAGCAAAGTGACCATAGCCATTATGATATCCAACCTCCGATAGGAGATGGAACTTTAAGAAGAAGAATGAAATAAGAGTAAAGCCAGAAAACCTTTTTCGAAATTACATCGGCCATTATATCATCATTTTGTCAGACCGTTGATTATTATTTTTCAACTAATGCTCGTTGGTAGAGCAAAATAGTTTTCTTGTTACAAAACGGATTAATGAGGTATATTTTCTTACCCGGTAGGATATTGACTTTGTTTCGTCTCAAGATATTTTGAATTAGATTTTTCAGTTGCCTTCTACGTATCGTAATATTTATTTACAGTTGTATAAAGTCATTCCCTTAAAAATATGTAACATTACTGGCAAAAAATTAGGCTACAAAAATCGAACAACTAGGAAAATAAGATAACTCTCTTTTGTTTTTTTTCTTTGTGTCGGTATCGAATGAACACTCGTGATTTTTAAAAAACCGTGTTAACATTTAGCAGCAACAGAAACCAATTTTTAATTTCCTTAAGAACTCGAAAGATCTCTACAATGGGGTACTACATATTTCGTAAGTGATATTTACCTAGAAACTATAAATCTCATTAAAAGGTTCCTTCATATGTTCTGCCCTACCGTTAACTAGAAGTTGACATTGGGTGTGGACTTTATATTAAAATCACACTCGACGTGACGCCCAGAATCAGTACGGACCAATCAGAAAGCAGCATATCCTGACGAATGACGTAAAGCTCAAGACACTTTGTCATTGGTTGACATCGGTGTGACGTAGTACAGTGATATAAACTCTCTGATTGGACAATATTAACCAATCACAATGACGCAAAAGAAGACATCTGATTGGTTAAAACTGGGCTTTCTTATTGGCCGAAAATACGAGACTCTGATTGGGCAATTATTACCTGAGCCGATGACGTCACATGCGCATCACACTCAACTTGGTCCGACTTACTCACGCAACCCTAAAAGATCGTTTGTTGAATACCAGTTATATTTTGATACATACATTTTTGTTTCTGTTAAACACAATAATAGCGTAGGTCAAAAATGATTTGTCAAGTCTATTTTTCGTTGATTTAGGATCTGTTAGTTAACGGGAAATTTATAAGCAGTATTTATATCTTCTACACAGGCAGTGTAAAACTATAACCTTTAACACCTGATTCGTACAGATGAGGTAAATAAAAAATATTTTGGCGACAGCATTCGCTTAATTGTCGTAGCGAAAGTATAAGCAGAAAAATTACGATCCCGATAGCTGTGATTTTATAGGGTTTTAGGCCTGTAATCAGTGTTTATGTAGGCAGCTTGTTCGAATATTACAATTTTATAAGCATTATCAGATGCGACTTTTTAACGTTCCGAAACCGAACAATTCATGCGTTCTCTTAAGCAAGGTAGGCTAATAAAACTACTTATTTTCAATCCAACTTGTCAGTAAACTAAAGTGCATGCTGTTGAAATTGTTGTGCAATGAAGGTTGTTTTTTAGGTAAGCAGCGGACAAGGTGGTTTGAACCTCTAAAATCTTTTCTGAGTGAGATGAGTTGAGTTGGTTTACAAGGTCTTCTCACAGCGTTTATAATTATACTTATCAGAATGCCAGTCCTTTGTAAAATCATGTACTTTCGACTCTCGGAATGACACCTGTATTTTATTATCAACAAGGCTTGATTGAAAAATGAAATTCATGAATCTCAGATTAGATAACTCTGACTAGTGTCATTTATACCTCTACCTCTTCTGTTCTTACGTGCTTTAGTCATATAATTGGCTGACCCTGTGATAAAAATGAATACATATTTACGGTCAGGAACTAGCAAATTACGTGCAAAAAATGTTTAACACTTTACCTTTTCATTATGGCCACAATAAATTTCATCCATCTTAAAATACAGGAACTAATGAAATAAGGACTTAGAATAAATGAGAACAAAACTAAATTTATGACTGTCTCGAAAGCAGAACATGGAAATGAAACATAAACAATAGAGCAAACCCAAATAGAAAAAGTAGAGGCATACAAATATCTGGGAACCTGGGTTGATGACAAGAATGACCAAAGCAAAGAAATTAAAGTACGAATTGAAACTGCAAGGGAAGCATTCATAAAATTGAAGACAATGCTAACAAACAAAGACCTTCCCATGCCTCTCAGATTGAGGGCTCTAAGATGTTACGTATTTTCTATCGTACTATATGGAATGGAAGCTTGGACATTGAAGAAACAACATAAAGAAGATAGAAGCGTTCGAAACGTGGTGTTACAGGAGAATGTTGAAAATTCAGTGGGTCCAAAAGGTTACCAATGTTGAGGTGCTACGACGTTTAAATAAGAAGTTAGAAGTTATGAAGAGTATAAAAACAAGAAAACTAGAATATTTGGGTCACATAACCAGAGGTGAAAAATATGAGTTGCTGAGAATTATTACGCAGGGAAGGATCCGAGGAAGAAGAGGCGTAGGAAGAAGACGCATCTCCTGGCTGAGGAATTTTAGACAATGGTTCAACTGTAGTTCATTGCAACTATTCAGAGCAGCAGCCAGCAAAGTGACCATAGCCATTATGATATCCAACCTCCGATAGGAGATGGAACTTTAAGAAGAAGAATGAAATAAGAGTAAAGCCAGAAAACCTTTTTCGAAATTACATCGGCCATTATATCATCATTTTGTCAGACCGTTGATTATTATTTTTCAACTAATGCTCGTTGGTAGAGCAAAATAGTTTTCTTGTTACAAAACGGATTAATGAGGTATATTTTCTTACCCGGTAGGATATTGACTTTGTTTCGTCTCAAGATATTTTGAATTAGATTTTTCAGTTGCCTTCTACGTATCGTAATATTTATTTACAGTTGTATAAAGTCATTCCCTTAAAAATATGTAACATTACTGGCAAAAAATTAGGCTACAAAAATCGAACAACTAGGAAAATAAGATAACTCTCTTTTGTTTTTTTTCTTTGTGTCGGTATCGAATGAACACTCGTGATTTTTAAAAAACCGTGTTAACATTTAGCAGCAACAGAAACCAATTTTTAATTTCCTTAAGAACTCGAAAGATCTCTACAATGGGGTACTACATATTTCGTAAGTGATATTTACCTAGAAACTATAAATCTCATTAAAAGGTTCCTTCATATGTTCTGCCCTACCGTTAACTAGAAGTTGACATTGGGTGTGGACTTTATATTAAAATCACACTCGACGTGACGCCCAGAATCAGTACGGACCAATCAGAAAGCAGCATATCCTGACGAATGACGTAAAGCTCAAGACACTTTGTCATTGGTTGACATCGGTGTGACGTAGTACAGTGATATAAACTCTCTGATTGGACAATATTAACCAATCAAAATGACGCAAAAGAAGACATCTGATTGGTTAAAACTGGGCTTTCTTATTGGCCGAAAATACGAGACTCTGATTGGGCAATTATTACCTGAGCCGATGACGTCACATGCGCATCACACTCAACTTGGTCCGACTTACTCACGCAACCCTAATAGATCGTTTGTTGAATACCAGTTATATTTTGATACATATATTTTTGTTTCTGTTAAACACAATAATAGCGTAGGTCAAAAATGATTTGTCAAGTCTATTTTTCGTTGATTTAGGATCTGTTAGTTAACGGGAAATTTATAAGCAGTATTTATATCTTCTACACAGGCAGTGTAAAACTATAACCTTTAACACCTGATTCGTACAGATGAGGTAAATAAAAAATATTTTGGCGACAGCATTCGCTTAATTGTCGTAGCGAAAGTATAAGCAGAAAAATTACGATCCCGATAGCTGTGATTTTATAGGGTTTTAGGCCTGTAATCAGTGTTTATGTAGGCAGCTTGTTCGAATATTACAATTTTATAAGCATTATCAGATGCGACTTTTTAACGTTCCGAAACCGAACAATTCATGCGTTCTCTTAAGCAAGGTAGGCTAATAAAACTACTTATTTTCAATCCAACTTGTCAGTAAACTAAAGTGCATGCTGTTGAAATTGTTGTGCAATGAAGGTTGTTTTTTAGGTAAGCAGCGGACAAGGTGGTTTGAACCTCTAAAATCTTTTCTGAGTGAGATGAGTTGAGTTGGTTTACAAGGTCTTCTCACAGCGTTTATAATTATACTTATCAGAATGCCAGTCCTTTGTAAAATCATGTACTTTCGACTCTCGGAATGACACCTGTATTTTATTATCAACAAGGCTTGATTGAAAAATGAAATTCATGAATCTCAGATTAGATAACTCTGACTAGTGTCATTTATACCTCTACCTCTTCTGTTCTTACGTGCTTTAGTCATATAATTGGCTGACCCTGTGATAAAAATGAATACATATTTACGGTCAGGAACTAGCAAATTACGTGCAAAAAATGTTTAACACTTTACCTTTTCATTATGGCCACAATAAATTTCATCCATCTTAAAATACAGGAACTAATGAAATAAGGACTTAGAATAAATGAGAACAAAACTAAATTTATGACTGTCTCGAAAGCAGAACATGGAAATGAAACATAAACAATAGAGCAAACCCAAATAGAAAAAGTAGAGGCATACAAATATCTGGGAACCTGGGTTGATGACAAGAATGACCAAAGCAAAGAAATTAAAGTACGAATTGAAACTGCAAGGGAAGCATTCATAAAATTGAAGACAATGCTAACAAACAAAGACCTTCCCATGCCTCTCAGATTGAGGGCTCTAAGATGTTACGTATTTTCTATCGTACTATATGGAATGGAAGCTTGGACATTGAAGAAACAACATAAAGAAGATAGAAGCGTTCGAAACGTGGTGTTACAGGAGAATGTTGAAAATTCAGTGGGTCCAAAAGGTTACCAATGTTGAGGTGCTACGACGTTTAAATAAGAAGTTAGAAGTTATGAAGAGTATAAAAACAAGAAAACTAGAATATTTGGGTCACATAACCAGAGGTGAAAAATATGAGTTGCTGAGAATTATTACGCAGGGAAGGATCCGAGGAAGAAGAGGCGTAGGAAGAAGACGCATCTCCTGGCTGAGGAATTTTAGACAATGGTTCAACTGTAGTTCATTGCAACTATTCAGAGCAGCAGCCAGCAAAGTGACCATAGCCATTATGATATCCAACCTCCGATAGGAGATGGAACTTTAAGAAGAAGAATGAAATAAGAGTAAAGCCAGAAAACCTTTTTCGAAATTACATCGGCCATTATATCATCATTTTGTCAGACCGTTGATTATTATTTTTCAACTAATGCTCGTTGGTAGAGCAAAATAGTTTTCTTGTTACAAAACGGATTAATGAGGTATATTTTCTTACCCGGTAGGATATTGACTTTGTTTCGTCTCAAGATATTTTGAATTAGATTTTTCAGTTGCCTTCTACGTATCGTAATATTTATTTACAGTTGTATAAAGTCATTCCCTTAAAAATATGTAACATTACTGGCAAAAAATTAGGCTACAAAAATCGAACAACTAGGAAAATAAGATAACTCTCTTTTGTTTTTTTTCTTTGTGTCGGTATCGAATGAACACTCGTGATTTTTAAAAAACCGTGTTAACATTTAGCAGCAACAGAAACCAATTTTTAATTTCCTTAAGAACTCGAAAGATCTCTACAATGGGGTACTACATATTTCGTAAGTGATATTTACCTAGAAACTATAAATCTCATTAAAAGGTTCCTTCATATGTTCTGCCCTACCGTTAACTAGAAGTTGACATTGGGTGTGGACTTTATATTAAAATCACACTCGACGTGACGCCCAGAATCAGTACGGACCAATCAGAAAGCAGCATATCCTGACGAATGACGTAAAGCTCAAGACACTTTGTCATTGGTTGACATCGGTGTGACGTAGTACAGTGATATAAACTCTCTGATTGGACAATATTAACCAATCAAAATGACGCAAAAGAAGACATCTGATTGGTTAAAACTGGGCTTTCTTATTGGCCGAAAATACGAGACTCTGATTGGGCAATTATTACCTGAGCCGATGACGTCACATGCGCATCACACTCAACTTGGTCCGACTTACTCACGCAACCCTAATAGATCGTTTGTTGAATACCAGTTATATTTTGATACATATATTTTTGTTTCTGTTAAACACAATAATAGCGTAGGTCAAAAATGATTTGTCAAGTCTATTTTTCGTTGATTTAGGATCTGTTAGTTAACGGGAAATTTATAAGCAGTATTTATATCTTCTACACAGGCAGTGTAAAACTATAACCTTTAACACCTGATTCGTACAGATGAGGTAAATAAAAAATATTTTGGCGACAGCATTCGCTTAATTGTCGTAGCGAAAGTATAAGCAGAAAAATTACGATCCCGATAGCTGTGATTTTATAGGGTTTTAGGCCTGTAATCAGTGTTTATGTAGGCAGCTTGTTCGAATATTACAATTTTATAAGAATTATCAGATGCGACTTTTTTTAGTATTGCTAAGGCAAGGGATAAATCATCAAAGGATTTTACGCATGTACGACAGGTTAAGAGCTCAGATGGAGTGGTGTTGAGAACGGATGAAGAGATAAAGAACAGATGGAAGGATTACTTTTGCCAGTTACTGAATGAAGAACGCTACACAGGGAATAGAGGAGATGGAACCCCAAATCAGGAGGAAATTGAGGAAATTGGAAGGGGGGAAGTCTTAGACGCTTTGGGAAAAATGAAAAATGGTAAAGCAGTGGGACCGGATGACATACCAGTGGAAGCATGGAAGGCCTTGGGAGAGGAAGGAGTGGAGATGCTGTGTGACTTGATGGGCAGAATATACAGAGAGGAAAGGATGCCAAAAGCATGGAGAGAGAGTGTTGTGGTACCAATATATAAAGAGAAAGGTGATATCCAAGAATGCAAAAATTACAGAGGGATTAAGTTAATGTCACACACACTAAAGTTATGGGAGAGAATAGTAGACAAAAGAGTGAGGGAGGAGACGGTGATGGGTGAGGAACAGTATGGTTTTATGCCGGGAAGAAGCACGACTGATGCACTTTTTGCCTTAAGGCAATTGCTGGAGAAATATGGCGAGAAGAAAAGGGACCTGCACCTGGTATTTATAGACCTTGAGAAGGCCTATGATACCGTCCCAAGAGAGGAACTATGGAGATGCATGAGGATGAAGGGGGTGTCTGAGAGGTATGTAAGATTGGTGAAGGACATGTATGATGGAGTGGGCACCAGAGTAAGAACCTGTGTGGGAGTAACAGAGAGTTTTCCAGTGACTGTGGGTCTGCATCAAGGCTCTGCTTTGAGCCCATATCTATTCAACTTGGTTATGGATACACTTACTGAAGGGGTGAGAGAGCAGGCACCCTGGACAATGCTTTTTGCGGATGACATTGTGCTGGTGGGAGAAACCAGGGATATAGTGGAGAGGAAACTGGAAAGTTGGAGAGAGGTATTTGAGGAGGGAGGCCTGAGGATCAGCAGGGAAAAGACTGAATACCTATGGTTTGGAGGTGAGGATAAGAGTGGAGGGGTGTGTTTGCTGAATGAAGTGGTGAGAAGGGTTAAGTGTTTCAAGTACCTTGGTTCATGCCTCACCGAGAGTGGAGGACTGGAGGAGGAAATTAACCATAGAATACAAGCTGGATGGAATAACTGGAGGCGAATGACAGGTGTATTGTGTGACAGAAGGATTGGGACAAAAATGAAGGGAAAGATATATAAGACAGTGATTAGACCGGCATTGTTATATGGTAGTGAGACTTGGCCTATGACGAGGAGACAGGGAAACAAGTTGGAGGTTGCGGAAATGAGGATGTTGAGGTGGATGCAGGGGAAGACTAGGAAAGATAGGATACGGAATGAGGTGGTAAGGGAGTCTGTGGGAGTGATAGAAGTGTCCAAGAAGGTTCAGGAACGAAGGCTGCAGTGGTATGGACATTTGATGCGTAGGGAGGAGGAGTATGTGGGGAGGGTTGTGGATGGATTGGTGGTGGATGGGGTGACAGGGAGGGGGAGACCCCGGAGAAGATGGAGAGACGCCGTGGCGGACGACTTGAGGGAGAAGGGCCTGAGCGAGGAGGATGTGGTGGATCGGAGGGAGTGGAGGAGAAGAGTACGGAACAGCGACCCCTGAGGAAGGGAAAAGCTGAAGAAGAAGAAGAAGATCAGATGCGACTTTTTAACGTTCCGAAACCGAACAATTCATGCGTTCTCTTAAGCAAGGTAGGCTAATAAAACTACTTATTTTCAATCCAACTTGTCAGTAAACTAAAGTGCATGCTGTTGAAATTGTTGTGCAATGAAGGTTGTTTTTTAGGTAAGCAGCGGACAAGGTGGTTTGAACCTCTAAAATCTTTTCTGAGTGAGATGAGTTGAGTTGGTTTACAAGGTCTTCTCACAGCGTTTATAATTATACTTATCAGAATGCCAGTCCTTTGTAAAATCATGTACTTTCGACTCTCGGAATGACACCTGTATTTTATTATCAACAAGGCTTGATTGAAAAATGAAATTCATGAATCTCAGATTAGATAACTCTGACTAGTGTCATTTATACCTCTACCTCTTCTGTTCTTACGTGCTTTAGTCATATAATTGGCTGACCCTGTGATAAAAATGAATACATATTTACGGTCAGGAACTAGCAAATTACGTGCAAAAAATGTTTAACACTTTACCTTTTCATTATGGCCACAATAAATTTCATCCATCTTAAAATACAGGAACTAATGAAATAAGGACTTAGAATAAATGAGAACAAAACTAAATTTATGACTGTCTCGAAAGCAGAACATGGAAATGAAACATAAACAATAGAGCAAACCCAAATAGAAAAAGTAGAGGCATACAAATATCTGGGAACCTGGGTTGATGACAAGAATGACCAAAGCAAAGAAATTAAAGTACGAATTGAAACTGCAAGGGAAGCATTCATAAAATTGAAGACAATGCTAACAAACAAAGACCTTCCCATGCCTCTCAGATTGAGGGCTCTAAGATGTTACGTATTTTCTATCGTACTATATGGAATGGAAGCTTGGACATTGAAGAAACAACATAAAGAAGATAGAAGCGTTCGAAACGTGGTGTTACAGGAGAATGTTGAAAATTCAGTGGGTCCAAAAGGTTACCAATGTTGAGGTGCTACGACGTTTAAATAAGAAGTTAGAAGTTATGAAGAGTATAAAAACAAGAAAACTAGAATATTTGGGTCACATAACCAGAGGTGAAAAATATGAGTTGCTGAGAATTATTACGCAGGGAAGGATCCGAGGAAGAAGAGGCGTAGGAAGAAGACGCATCTCCTGGCTGAGGAATTTTAGACAATGGTTCAACTGTAGTTCATTGCAACTATTCAGAGCAGCAGCCAGCAAAGTGACCATAGCCATTATGATATCCAACCTCCGATAGGAGATGGAACTTTAAGAAGAAGAATGAAATAAGAGTAAAGCCAGAAAACCTTTTTCGAAATTACATCGGCCATTATATCATCATTTTGTCAGACCGTTGATTATTATTTTTCAACTAATGCTCGTTGGTAGAGCAAAATAGTTTTCTTGTTACAAAACGGATTAATGAGGTATATTTTCTTACCCGGTAGGATATTGACTTTGTTTCGTCTCAAGATATTTTGAATTAGATTTTTCAGTTGCCTTCTACGTATCGTAATATTTATTTACAGTTGTATAAAGTCATTCCCTTAAAAATATGTAGACTAACATTACTGGCAAAAAATTAGGCTACAAAAATCGAACAACTAGGAAAATAAGATAACTCTCTTTTGTTTTTTTTCTTTGTGTCGGTATCGAATGAACACTCGTGATTTTTAAAAAACCGTGTTAACATTTAGCAGCAACAGAAACCAATTTTTAATTTCCTTAAGAACTCGAAAGATCTCTACAATGGGGTACTACATATTTCGTAAGTGATATTTACCTAGAAACTATAAATCTCATTAAAAGGTTCCTTCATATGTTCTGCCCTACCGTTAACTAGAAGTTGACATTGGGTGTGGACTTTATATTAAAATCACACTCGACGTGACGCCCAGAATCAGTACGGACCAATCAGAAAGCAGCATATCCTGACGAATGACGTAAAGCTCAAGACACTTTGTAATTGGTTGACATCGGTGTGACGTAGTACAGTGATATAAACTCTCTGATTGGACAATATTAACCAATCAAAATGACGCAAAAGAAGACATCTGATTGGTTAAAACTGGGCTTTCTTATTGGCCGAAAATACGAGACTCTGATTGGGCAATTATTACCTGAGCCGATGACGTCACATGCGCATCACACTCAACTTGGTCCGACTTACTCACGCAACCCTAATAGATCGTTTGTTGAATACCAGTTATATTTTGATACATATATTTTTGTTTCTGTTAAACACAATAATAGCGTAGGTCAAAAATGATTTGTCAAGTCTATTTTTCGTTGATTTAGGATCTGTTAGTTAACGGGAAATTTATAAGCAGTATTTATATCTTCTACACAGGCAGTGTAAAACTATAACCTTTAACACCTGATTCGTACAGATGAGGTAAATAAAAAATATTTTGGCGACAGCATTCGCTTAATTGTCGTAGCGAAAGTATAAGCAGAAAAATTACGATCCCGATAGCTGTGATTTTATAGGGTTTTAGGCCTGTAATCAGTGTTTATGTAGGCAGCTTGTTCGAATATTACAATTTTATAAGAATTATCAGATGCGACTTTTTTTAGTATTGCTAAGGCAAGGGATAAATCATCAAAGGATTTTACGCATGTACGACAGGTTAAGAGCTCAGATGGAGTGGTGTTGAGAACGGATGAAGAGATAAAGAACAGATGGAAGGATTACTTTTGCCAGTTACTGAATGAAGAACGCTACACAGGGAATAGAGGAGATGGAACCCCAAATCAGGAGGAAATTGAGGAAATTGGAAGGGGGGAAGTCTTAGACGCTTTGGGAAAAATGAAAAATGGTAAAGCAGTGGGACCGGATGACATACCAGTGGAAGCATGGAAGGCCTTGGGAGAGGAAGGAGTGGAGATGCTGTGTGACTTGATGGGCAGAATATACAGAGAGGAAAGGATGCCAAAAGCATGGAGAGAGAGTGTTGTGGTACCAATATATAAAGAGAAAGGTGATATCCAAGAATGCAAAAATTACAGAGGGATTAAGTTAATGTCACACACACTAAAGTTATGGGAGAGAATAGTAGACAAAAGAGTGAGGGAGGAGACGGTGATGGGTGAGGAACAGTATGGTTTTATGCCGGGAAGAAGCACGACTGATGCACTTTTTGCCTTAAGGCAATTGCTGGAGAAATATGGCGAGAAGAAAAGGGACCTGCACCTGGTATTTATAGACCTTGAGAAGGCCTATGATACCGTCCCAAGAGAGGAACTATGGAGATGCATGAGGATGAAGGGGGTGTCTGAGAGGTATGTAAGATTGGTGAAGGACATGTATGATGGAGTGGGCACCAGAGTAAGAACCTGTGTGGGAGTAACAGAGAGTTTTCCAGTGACTGTGGGTCTGCATCAAGGCTCTGCTTTGAGCCCATATCTATTCAACTTGGTTATGGATACACTTACTGAAGGGGTGAGAGAGCAGGCACCCTGGACAATGCTTTTTGCGGATGACATTGTGCTGGTGGGAGAAACCAGGGATATAGTGGAGAGGAAACTGGAAAGTTGGAGAGAGGTATTTGAGGAGGGAGGCCTGAGGATCAGCAGGGAAAAGACTGAATACCTATGGTTTGGAGGTGAGGATAAGAGTGGAGGGGTGTGTTTGCTGAATGAAGTGGTGAGAAGGGTTAAGTGTTTCAAGTACCTTGGTTCATGCCTCACCGAGAGTGGAGGACTGGAGGAGGAAATTAACCATAGAATACAAGCTGGATGGAATAACTGGAGGCGAATGACAGGTGTATTGTGTGACAGAAGGATTGGGACAAAAATGAAGGGAAAGATATATAAGACAGTGATTAGACCGGCATTGTTATATGGTAGTGAGACTTGGCCTATGACGAGGAGACAGGGAAACAAGTTGGAGGTTGCGGAAATGAGGATGTTGAGGTGGATGCAGGGGAAGACTAGGAAAGATAGGATACGGAATGAGGTGGTAAGGGAGTCTGTGGGAGTGATAGAAGTGTCCAAGAAGGTTCAGGAACGAAGGCTGCAGTGGTATGGACATTTGATGCGTAGGGAGGAGGAGTATGTGGGGAGGGTTGTGGATGGATTGGTGGTGGATGGGGTGACAGGGAGGGGGAGACCCCGGAGAAGATGGAGAGACGCCGTGGCGGACGACTTGAGGGAGAAAAGCCTGAGCGAGGAGGATGTGGTGGATCGGAGGGAGTGGAGGAGAAGAGTACGGAACAGCGACCCCTGTGGAAGGGAAAAGCTGAAGAAGAAGAAGAAGATCAGATGCGACTTTTTAACGTTCCGAAACCGAACAATTCATGCGTTCTCTTAAGCAAGGTAGGCTAATAAAACTACTTATTTTCAATCCAACTTGTCAGTAAACTAAAGTGCATGCTGTTGAAATTGTTGTGCAATGAAGGTTGTTTTTTAGGTAAGCAGCGGACAAGGTGGTTTGAACCTCTAAAATCTTTTCTGAGTGAGATGAGTTGAGTTGGTTTACAAGGTCTTCTCACAGCGTTTATAATTATACTTATCAGAATGCCAGTCCTTTGTAAAATCATGTACTTTCGACTCTCGGAATGACACCTGTATTTTATTATCAACAAGGCTTGATTGAAAAATGAAATTCATGAATCTCAGATTAGATAACTCTGACTAGTGTCATTTATACCTCTACCTCTTCTGTTCTTACGTGCTTTAGTCATATAATTGGCTGACCCTGTGATAAAAATGAATACATATTTACGGTCAGGAACTAGCAAATTACGTGCAAAAAATGTTTAACACTTTACCTTTTCAT
This sequence comes from Catonia carolina, assembly GCA_035578175.1. Taxonomy (NCBI): domain Eukaryota; kingdom Metazoa; phylum Arthropoda; class Insecta; order Hemiptera; family Achilidae; genus Catonia; species Catonia carolina. The sequence goes on along the minus strand of JAQMRL010000023.1, from coordinate 78,940 downwards.
TATGGCCACAATAAATTTCATCCATCTTAAAATACAGGAACTAATGAAATAAGGACTTAGAATAAATGAGAACAAAACTAAATTTATGACTGTCTCGAAAGCAGAACATGGAAATGAAACATAAACAATAGAGCAAACCCAAATAGAAAAAGTAGAGGCATACAAATATCTGGGAACCTGGGTTGATGACAAGAATGACCAAAGCAAAGAAATTAAAGTACGAATTGAAACTGCAAGGGAAGCATTCATAAAATTGAAGACAATGCTAACAAACAAAGACCTTCCCATGCCTCTCAGATTGAGGGCTCTAAGATGTTACGTATTTTCTATCGTACTATATGGAATGGAAGCTTGGACATTGAAGAAACAACATAAAGAAGATAGAAGCGTTCGAAACGTGGTGTTACAGGAGAATGTTGAAAATTCAGTGGGTCCAAAAGGTTACCAATGTTGAGGTGCTACGACGTTTAAATAAGAAGTTAGAAGTTATGAAGAGTATAAAAACAAGAAAACTAGAATATTTGGGTCACATAACCAGAGGTGAAAAATATGAGTTGCTGAGAATTATTACGCAGGGAAGGATCCGAGGAAGAAGAGGCGTAGGAAGAAGACGCATCTCCTGGCTGAGGAATTTTAGACAATGGTTCAACTGTAGTTCATTGCAACTATTCAGAGCAGCAGCCAGCAAAGTGACCATAGCCATTATGATATCCAACCTCCGATAGGAGATGGAACTTTAAGAAGAAGAATGAAATAAGAGTAAAGCCAGAAAACCTTTTTCGAAATTACATCGGCCATTATATCATCATTTTGTCAGACCGTTGATTATTATTTTTCAACTAATGCTCGTTGGTAGAGCAAAATAGTTTTCTTGTTACAAAACGGATTAATGAGGTATATTTTCTTACCCGGTAGGATATTGACTTTGTTTCGTCTCAAGATATTTTGAATTAGATTTTTTAGTTGCCTTCTACGTATCGTAATATTTATTTACAGTTGTATAAAGTCATTCCCTTAAAAATATGTAACATTACTGGCAAAAAATTAGGCTACAAAAATCGAACAACTAGGAAAATAAGATAACTCTCTTTTGTTTTTTTTCTTTGTGTCGGTATCGAATGAACACTCGTGATTTTTAAAAAACCGTGTTAACATTTAGCAGCAACAGAAACCAATTTTTAATTTCCTTAAGAACTCGAAAGATCTCTACAATGGGGTACTACATATTTCGTAAGTGATATTTACCTAGAAACTATAAATCTCATTAAAAGGTTCCTTCATATGTTCTGCCCTACCGTTAACTAGAAGTTGACATTGGGTGTGGACTTTATATTAAAATCACACTCGACGTGACGCCCAGAATCAGTACGGACCAATCAGAAAGCAGCATATCCTGACGAATGACGTAAAGCTCAAGACACTTTGTCATTGGTTGACATCGGTGTGACGTAGTACAGTGATATAAACTCTCTGATTGGACAATATTAACCAATCAAAATGACGCAAAAGAAGACATCTGATTGGTTAAAACTGGGCTTTCTTATTGGCCGAAAATACGAGACTCTGATTGGGCAATTATTACCTGAGCCGGTGACGTCACATGCGCATCACACTCAACTTGGTCCGACTTACTCACGCAACCCTAATAGATCGTTTGTTGAATACCAGTTATATTTTGATACATATATTTTTGTTTCTGTTAAACACAATAATAGCGTAGGTCAAAAATGATTTGTCAAGTCTATTTTTCGTTGATTTAGGATCTGTTAGTTAACGGGAAATTTATAAGCAGTATTTATATCTTCTACACAGGCAGTGTAAAACTATAACCTTTAACACCTGATTCGTACAGATGAGGTAAATAAAAAATATTTTGGCGACAGCATTCGCTTAATTGTCGTAGCGAAAGTATAAGCAGAAAAATTACGATCCCGATAGCTGTGATTTTATAGGGTTTTAGGCCTGTAATCAGTGTTTATGTAGGCAGCTTGTTCGAATATTACAATTTTATAAGCATTATCAGATGCGACTTTTTAACGTTCCGAAACCGAACAATTCATGCGTTCTCTTAAGCAAGGTAGGCTAATAAAACTACTTATTTTCAATCCAACTTGTCAGTAAACTAAAGTGCATGCTGTTGAAATTGTTGTGCAATGAAGGTTGTTTTTTAGGTAAGCAGCGGACAAGGTGGTTTGAACCTCTAAAATCTTTTCTGAGTGAGATGAGTTGAGTTGGTTTACAAGGTCTTCTCACAGCGTTTATAATTATACTTATCAGAATGCCAGTCCTTTGTAAAATCATGTACTTTCGACTCTCGGAATGACACCTGTATTTTATTATCAACAAGGCTTGATTGAAAAATGAAATTCATGAATCTCAGATTAGATAACTCTGACTAGTGTCATTTATACCTCTACCTCTTCTGTTCTTACGTGCTTTAGTCATATAATTGGCTGACCCTGTGATAAAAATGAATACATATTTACGGTCAGGAACTAGCAAATTACGTGCAAAAAATGTTTAACACTTTACCTTTTCATTATGGCCACAATAAATTTCATCCATCTTAAAATACAGGAACTAATGAAATAAGGACTTAGAATAAATGAGAACAAAACTAAATTTATGACTGTCTCGAAAGCAGAACATGGAAATGAAACATAAACAATAGAGCAAACCCAAATAGAAAAAGTAGAGGCATACAAATATCTGGGAACCTGGGTTGATGACAAGAATGACCAAAGCAAAGAAATTAAAGTACGAATTGAAACTGCAAGGGAAGCATTCATAAAATTGAAGACAATGCTAACAAACAAAGACCTTCCCATGCCTCTCAGATTGAGGGCTCTAAGATGTTACGTATTTTCTATCGTACTATATGGAATGGAAGCTTGGACATTGAAGAAACAACATAAAGAAGATAGAAGCGTTCGAAACGTGGTGTTACAGGAGAATGTTGAAAATTCAGTGGGTCCAAAAGGTTACCAATGTTGAGGTGCTACGACGTTTAAATAAGAAGTTAGAAGTTATGAAGAGTATAAAAACAAGAAAACTAGAATATTTGGGTCACATAACCAGAGGTGAAAAATATGAGTTGCTGAGAATTATTACGCAGGGAAGGATCCGAGGAAGAAGAGGCGTAGGAAGAAGACGCATCTCCTGGCTGAGGAATTTTAGACAATGGTTCAACTGTAGTTCATTGCAACTATTCAGAGCAGCAGCCAGCAAAGTGACCATAGCCATTATGATATCCAACCTCCGATAGGAGATGGAACTTTAAGAAGAAGAATGAAATAAGAGTAAAGCCAGAAAACCTTTTTCGAAATTACATCGGCCATTATATCATCATTTTGTCAGACCGTTGATTATTATTTTTCAACTAATGCTCGTTGGTAGAGCAAAATAGTTTTCTTGTTACAAAACGGATTAATGAGGTATATTTTCTTACCCGGTAGGATATTGACTTTGTTTCGTCTCAAGATATTTTGAATTAGATTTTTCAGTTGCCTTCTACGTATCGTAATATTTATTTACAGTTGTATAAAGTCATTCCCTTAAAAATATGTAACATTACTGGCAAAAAATTAGGCTACAAAAATCGAACAACTAGGAAAATAAGATAACTCTCTTTTGTTTTTTTTCTTTGTGTCGGTATCGAATGAACACTCGTGATTTTTAAAAAACCGTGTTAACATTTAGCAGCAACAGAAACCAATTTTTAATTTCCTTAAGAACTCGAAAGATCTCTACAATGGGGTACTACATATTTCGTAAGTGATATTTACCTAGAAACTATAAATCTCATTAAAAGGTTCCTTCATATGTTCTGCCCTACCGTTAACTAGAAGTTGACATTGGGTGTGGACTTTATATTAAAATCACACTCGACGTGACGCCCAGAATCAGTACGGACCAATCAGAAAGCAGCATATCCTGACGAATGACGTAAAGCTCAAGACACTTTGTCATTGGTTGACATCGGTGTGACGTAGTACAGTGATATAAACTCTCTGATTGGACAATATTAACCAATCAAAATGACGCAAAAGAAGACATCTGATTGGTTAAAACTGGGCTTTCTTATTGGCCGAAAATACGAGACTCTGATTGGGCAATTATTACCTGAGCCGGTGACGTCACATGCGCATCACACTCAACTTGGTCCGACTTACTCACGCAACCCTAATAGATCGTTTGTTGAATACCAGTTATATTTTGATACATATATTTTTGTTTCTGTTAAACACAATAATAGCGTAGGTCAAAAATGATTTGTCAAGTCTATTTTTCGTTGATTTAGGATCTGTTAGTTAACGGGAAATTTATAAGCAGTATTTATATCTTCTACACAGGCAGTGTAAAACTATAACCTTTAACACCTGATTCGTACAGATGAGGTAAATAAAAAATATTTTGGCGACAGCATTCGCTTAATTGTCGTAGCGAAAGTATAAGCAGAAAAATTACGATCCCGATAGCTGTGATTTTATAGGGTTTTAGGCCTGTAATCAGTGTTTATGTAGGCAGCTTGTTCGAATATTACAATTTTATAAGCATTATCAGATGCGACTTTTTAACGTTCCGAAACCGAACAATTCATGCGTTCTCTTAAGCAAGGTAGGCTAATAAAACTACTTATTTTCAATCCAACTTGTCAGTAAACTAAAGTGCATGCTGTTGAAATTGTTGTGCAATGAAGGTTGTTTTTTAGGTAAGCAGCGGACAAGGTGGTTTGAACCTCTAAAATCTTTTCTGAGTGAGATGAGTTGAGTTGGTTTACAAGGTCTTCTCACAGCGTTTATAATTATACTTATCAGAATGCCAGTCCTTTGTAAAATCATGTACTTTCGACTCTCGGAATGACACCTGTATTTTATTATCAACAAGGCTTGATTGAAAAATGAAATTCATGAATCTCAGATTAGATAACTCTGACTAGTGTCATTTATACCTCTACCTCTTCTGTTCTTACGTGCTTTAGTCATATAATTGGCTGACCCTGTGATAAAAATGAATACATATTTACGGTCAGGAACTAGCAAATTACGTGCAAAAAATGTTTAACACTTTACCTTTTCATTATGGCCACAATAAATTTCATCCATCTTAAAATACAGGAACTAATGAAATAAGGACTTAGAATAAATGAGAACAAAACTAAATTTATGACTGTCTCGAAAGCAGAACATGGAAATGAAACATAAACAATAGAGCAAACCCAAATAGAAAAAGTAGAGGCATACAAATATCTGGGAACCTGGGTTGATGACAAGAATGACCAAAGCAAAGAAATTAAAGTACGAATTGAAACTGCAAGGGAAGCATTCATAAAATTGAAGACAATGCTAACAAACAAAGACCTTCCCATGCCTCTCAGATTGAGGGCTCTAAGATGTTACGTATTTTCTATCGTACTATATGGAATGGAAGCTTGGACATTGAAGAAACAACATAAAGAAGATAGAAGCGTTCGAAACGTGGTGTTACAGGAGAATGTTGAAAATTCAGTGGGTCCAAAAGGTTACCAATGTTGAGGTGCTACGACGTTTAAATAAGAAGTTAGAAGTTATGAAGAGTATAAAAACAAGAAAACTAGAATATTTGGGTCACATAACCAGAGGTGAAAAATATGAGTTGCTGAGAATTATTACGCAGGGAAGGATCCGAGGAAGAAGAGGCGTAGGAAGAAGACGCATCTCCTGGCTGAGGAATTTTAGACAATGGTTCAACTGTAGTTCATTGCAACTATTCAGAGCAGCAGCCAGCAAAGTGACCATAGCCATTATGATATCCAACCTCCGATAGGAGATGGAACTTTAAGAAGAAGAATGAAATAAGAGTAAAGCCAGAAAACCTTTTTCGAAATTACATCGGCCATTATATCATCATTTTGTCAGACCGTTGATTATTATTTTTCAACTAATGCTCGTTGGTAGAGCAAAATAGTTTTCTTGTTACAAAACGGATTAATGAGGTATATTTTCTTACCCGGTAGGATATTGACTTTGTTTCGTCTCAAGATATTTTGAATTAGATTTTTCAGTTGCCTTCTACGTATCGTAATATTTATTTACAGTTGTATAAAGTCATTCCCTTAAAAATATGTAACATTACTGGCAAAAAATTAGGCTACAAAAATCGAACAACTAGGAAAATAAGATAACTCTCTTTTGTTTTTTTTCTTTGTGTCGGTATCGAATGAACACTCGTGATTTTTAAAAAACCGTGTTAACATTTAGCAGCAACAGAAACCAATTTTTAATTTCCTTAAGAACTCGAAAGATCTCTACAATGGGGTACTACATATTTCGTAAGTGATATTTACCTAGAAACTATAAATCTCATTAAAAGGTTCCTTCATATGTTCTGCCCTACCGTTAACTAGAAGTTGACATTGGGTGTGGACTTTATATTAAAATCACACTCGACGTGACGCCCAGAATCAGTACGGACCAATCAGAAAGCAGCATATCCTGACGAATGACGTAAAGCTCAAGACACTTTGTCATTGGTTGACATCGGTGTGACGTAGTACAGTGATATAAACTCTCTGATTGGACAATATTAACCAATCACAATGACGCAAAAGAAGACATCTGATTGGTTAAAACTGGGCTTTCTTATTGGCCGAAAATACGAGACTCTGATTGGGCAATTATTACCTGAGCCGATGACGTCACATGCGCATCACACTCAACTTGGTCCGACTTACTCACGCAACCCTAAAAGATCGTTTGTTGAATACCAGTTATATTTTGATACATACATTTTTGTTTCTGTTAAACACAATAATAGCGTAGGTCAAAAATGATTTGTCAAGTCTATTTTTCGTTGATTTAGGATCTGTTAGTTAACGGGAAATTTATAAGCAGTATTTATATCTTCTACACAGGCAGTGTAAAACTATAACCTTTAACACCTGATTCGTACAGATGAGGTAAATAAAAAATATTTTGGCGACAGCATTCGCTTAATTGTCGTAGCGAAAGTATAAGCAGAAAAATTACGATCCCGATAGCTGTGATTTTATAGGGTTTTAGGCCTGTAATCAGTGTTTATGTAGGCAGCTTGTTCGAATATTACAATTTTATAAGCATTATCAGATGCGACTTTTTAACGTTCCGAAACCGAACAATTCATGCGTTCTCTTAAGCAAGGTAGGCTAATAAAACTACTTATTTTCAATCCAACTTGTCAGTAAACTAAAGTGCATGCTGTTGAAATTGTTGTGCAATGAAGGTTGTTTTTTAGGTAAGCAGCGGACAAGGTGGTTTGAACCTCTAAAATCTTTTCTGAGTGAGATGAGTTGAGTTGGTTTACAAGGTCTTCTCACAGCGTTTATAATTATACTTATCAGAATGCCAGTCCTTTGTAAAATCATGTACTTTCGACTCTCGGAATGACACCTGTATTTTATTATCAACAAGGCTTGATTGAAAAATGAAATTCATGAATCTCAGATTAGATAACTCTGACTAGTGTCATTTATACCTCTACCTCTTCTGTTCTTACGTGCTTTAGTCATATAATTGGCTGACCCTGTGATAAAAATGAATACATATTTACGGTCAGGAACTAGCAAATTACGTGCAAAAAATGTTTAACACTTTACCTTTTCATTATGGCCACAATAAATTTCATCCATCTTAAAATACAGGAACTAATGAAATAAGGACTTAGAATAAATGAGAACAAAACTAAATTTATGACTGTCTCGAAAGCAGAACATGGAAATGAAACATAAACAATAGAGCAAACCCAAATAGAAAAAGTAGAGGCATACAAATATCTGGGAACCTGGGTTGATGACAAGAATGACCAAAGCAAAGAAATTAAAGTACGAATTGAAACTGCAAGGGAAGCATTCATAAAATTGAAGACAATGCTAACAAACAAAGACCTTCCCATGCCTCTCAGATTGAGGGCTCTAAGATGTTACGTATTTTCTATCGTACTATATGGAATGGAAGCTTGGACATTGAAGAAACAACATAAAGAAGATAGAAGCGTTCGAAACGTGGTGTTACAGGAGAATGTTGAAAATTCAGTGGGTCCAAAAGGTTACCAATGTTGAGGTGCTACGACGTTTAAATAAGAAGTTAGAAGTTATGAAGAGTATAAAAACAAGAAAACTAGAATATTTGGGTCACATAACCAGAGGTGAAAAATATGAGTTGCTGAGAATTATTACGCAGGGAAGGATCCGAGGAAGAAGAGGCGTAGGAAGAAGACGCATCTCCTGGCTGAGGAATTTTAGACAATGGTTCAACTGTAGTTCATTGCAACTATTCAGAGCAGCAGCCAGCAAAGTGACCATAGCCATTATGATATCCAACCTCCGATAGGAGATGGAACTTTAAGAAGAAGAATGAAATAAGAGTAAAGCCAGAAAACCTTTTTCGAAATTACATCGGCCATTATATCATCATTTTGTCAGACCGTTGATTATTATTTTTCAACTAATGCTCGTTGGTAGAGCAAAATAGTTTTCTTGTTACAAAACGGATTAATGAGGTATATTTTCTTACCCGGTAGGATATTGACTTTGTTTCGTCTCAAGATATTTTGAATTAGATTTTTCAGTTGCCTTCTACGTATCGTAATATTTATTTACAGTTGTATAAAGTCATTCCCTTAAAAATATGTAACATTACTGGCAAAAAATTAGGCTACAAAAATCGAACAACTAGGAAAATAAGATAACTCTCTTTTGTTTTTTTTCTTTGTGTCGGTATCGAATGAACACTCGTGATTTTTAAAAAACCGTGTTAACATTTAGCAGCAACAGAAACCAATTTTTAATTTCCTTAAGAACTCGAAAGATCTCTACAATGGGGTACTACATATTTCGTAAGTGATATTTACCTAGAAACTATAAATCTCATTAAAAGGTTCCTTCATATGTTCTGCCCTACCGTTAACTAGAAGTTGACATTGGGTGTGGACTTTATATTAAAATCACACTCGACGTGACGCCCAGAATCAGTACGGACCAATCAGAAAGCAGCATATCCTGACGAATGACGTAAAGCTCAAGACACTTTGTCATTGGTTGACATCGGTGTGACGTAGTACAGTGATATAAACTCTCTGATTGGACAATATTAACCAATCAAAATGACGCAAGAGAAGACATCTGATTGGTTAAAACTGGGCTTTCTTATTGGCCGAAAATACGAGACTCTGATTGGGCAATTATTACCTGAGCCGATGACGTCACATGCGCATCACACTCAACTTGGTCCGACTTACTCACGCAACCCTAATAGATCGTTTGTTGAATACCAGTTATATTTTGATACATATATTTTTGTTTCTGTTAAACACAATAATAGCGTAGGTCAAAAATGATTTGTCAAGTCTATTTTTCGTTGATTTAGGATCTGTTAGTTAACGGGAAATTTATAAGCAGTATTTATATCTTCTACACAGGCAGTGTAAAACTATAACCTTTAACACCTGATTCGTACAGATGAGGTAAATAAAAAATATTTTGGCGACAGCATTCGCTTAATTGTCGTAGCGAAAGTATAAGCAGAAAAATTACGATCCCGATAGCTGTGATTTTATAGGGTTTTAGGCCTGTAATCAGTGTTTATGTAGGCAGCTTGTTCGAATATTACAATTTTATAAGCATTATCAGATGCGACTTTTTAACGTTCCGAAACCGAACAATTCATGCGTTCTCTTAAGCAAGGTAGGCTAATAAAACTACTTATTTTCAATCCAACTTGTCAGTAAACTAAAGTGCATGCTGTTGAAATTGTTGTGCAATGAAGGTTGTTTTTTAGGTAAGCAGCGGACAAGGTGGTTTGAACCTCTAAAATCTTTTCTGAGTGAGATGAGTTGAGTTGGTTTACAAGGTCTTCTCACAGCGTTTATAATTATACTTATCAGAATGCCAGTCCTTTGTAAAATCATGTACTTTCGACTCTCGGAATGACACCTGTATTTTATTATCAACAAGGCTTGATTGAAAAATGAAATTCATGAATCTCAGATTAGATAACTCTGACTAGTGTCATTTATACCTCTACCTCTTCTGTTCTTACGTGCTTTAGTCATATAATTGGCTGACCCTGTGATAAAAATGAATACATATTTACGGTCAGGAACTAGCAAATTACGTGCAAAAAATGTTTAACACTTTACCTTTTCATTATGGCCACAATAAATTTCATCCATCTTAAAATACAGGAACTAATGAAATAAGGACTTAGAATAAATGAGAACAAAACTAAATTTATGACTGTCTCGAAAGCAGAACATGGAAATGAAACATAAACAATAGAGCAAACCCAAATAGAAAAAGTAGAGGCATACAAATATCTGGGAACCTGGGTTGATGACAAGAATGACCAAAGCAAAGAAATTAAAGTACGAATTGAAACTGCAAGGGAAGCATTCATAAAATTGAAGACAATGCTAACAAACAAAGACCTTCCCATGCCTCTCAGATTGAGGGCTCTAAGATGTTACGTATTTTCTATCGTACTATATGGAATGGAAGCTTGGACATTGAAGAAACAACATAAAGAAGATAGAAGCGTTCGAAACGTGGTGTTACAGGAGAATGTTGAAAATTCAGTGGGTCCAAAAGGTTACCAATGTTGAGGTGCTACGACGTTTAAATAAGAAGTTAGAAGTTATGAAGAGTATAAAAACAAGAAAACTAGAATATTTGGGTCACATAACCAGAGGTGAAAAATATGAGTTGCTGAGAATTATTACGCAGGGAAGGATCCGAGGAAGAAGAGGCGTAGGAAGAAGACGCATCTCCTGGCTGAGGAATTTTAGACAATGGTTCAACTGTAGTTCATTGCAACTATTCAGAGCAGCAGCCAGCAAAGTGACCATAGCCATTATGATATCCAACCTCCGATAGGAGATGGAACTTTAAGAAGAAGAATGAAATAAGAGTAAAGCCAGAAAACCTTTTTCGAAATTACATCGGCCATTATATCATCATTTTGTCAGACCGTTGATTATTATTTTTCAACTAATGCTCGTTGGTAGAGCAAAATAGTTTTCTTGTTACAAAACGGATTAATGAGGTATATTTTCTTACCCGGTAGGATATTGACTTTGTTTCGTCTCAAGATATTTTGAATTAGATTTTTCAGTTGCCTTCTACGTATCGTAATATTTATTTACAGTTGTATAAAGTCATTCCCTTAAAAATATGTAACATTACTGGCAAAAAATTAGGCTACAAAAATCGAACAACTAGGAAAATAAGATAACTCTCTTTTGTTTTTTTTCTTTGTGTCGGTATCGAATGAACACTCGTGATTTTTAAAAAACCGTGTTAACATTTAGCAGCAACAGAAACCAATTTTTAATTTCCTTAAGAACTCGAAAGATCTCTACAATGGGGTACTACATATTTCGTAAGTGATATTTACCTAGAAACTATAAATCTCATTAAAAGGTTCCTTCATATGTTCTGCCCTACCGTTAACTAGAAGTTGACATTGGGTGTGGACTTTATATTAAAATCACACTCGACGTGACGCCCAGAATCAGTACGGACCAATCAGAAAGCAGCATATCCTGACGAATGACGTAAAGCTCAAGACACTTTGTCATTGGTTGACATCGGTGTGACGTAGTACAGTGATATAAACTCTCTGATTGGACAATATTAACCAATCAAAATGACGCAAAAGAAGACATCTGATTGGTTAAAACTGGGCTTTCTTATTGGCCGAAAATACGAGACTCTGATTGGGCAATTATTACCTGAGCCGATGACGTCACATGCGCATCACACTCAACTTGGTCCGACTTACTCACGCAACCCTAATAGATCGTTTGTTGAATACCAGTTATATTTTGATACATATATTTTTGTTTCTGTTAAACACAATAATAGCGTAGGTCAAAAATGATTTGTCAAGTCTATTTTTCGTTGATTTAGGATCTGTTAGTTAACGGGAAATTTATAAGCAGTATTTATATCTTCTACACAGGCAGTGTAAAACTATAACCTTTAACACCTGATTCGTACAGATGAGGTAAATAAAAAATATTTTGGCGACAGCATTCGCTTAATTGTCGTAGCGAAAGTATAAGCAGAAAAATTACGATCCCGATAGCTGTGATTTTATAGGGTTTTAGGCCTGTAATCAGTGTTTATGTAGGCAGCTTGTTCGAATATTACAATTTTATAAGCATTATCAGATGCGACTTTTTAACGTTCCGAAACCGAACAATTCATGCGTTCTCTTAAGCAAGGTAGGCTAATAAAACTACTTATTTTCAATCCAACTTGTCAGTAAACTAAAGTGCATGCTGTTGAAATTGTTGTGCAATGAAGGTTGTTTTTTAGGTAAGCAGCGGACAAGGTGGTTTGAACCTCTAAAATCTTTTCTGAGTGAGATGAGTTGAGTTGGTTTACAAGGTCTTCTCACAGCGTTTATAATTATACTTATCAGAATGCCAGTCCTTTGTAAAATCATGTACTTTCGACTCTCGGAATGACACCTGTATTTTATTATCAACAAGGCTTGATTGAAAAATGAAATTCATGAATCTCAGATTAGATAACTCTGACTAGTGTCATTTATACCTCTACCTCTTCTGTTCTTACGTGCTTTAGTCATATAATTGGCTGACCCTGTGATAAAAATGAATACATATTTACGGTCAGGAACTAGCAAATTACGTGCAAAAAATGTTTAACACTTTACCTTTTCATTATGGCCACAATAAATTTCATCCATCTTAAAATACAGGAACTAATGAAATAAGGACTTAGAATAAATGAGAACAAAACTAAATTTATGACTGTCTCGAAAGCAGAACATGGAAATGAAACATAAACAATAGAGCAAACCCAAATAGAAAAAGTAGAGGCATACAAATATCTGGGAACCTGGGTTGATGACAAGAATGACCAAAGCAAAGAAATTAAAGTACGAATTGAAACTGCAAGGGAAGCATTCATAAAATTGAAGACAATGCTAACAAACAAAGACCTTCCCATGCCTCTCAGATTGAGGGCTCTAAGATGTTACGTATTTTCTATCGTACTATATGGAATGGAAGCTTGGACATTGAAGAAACAACATAAAGAAGATAGAAGCGTTCGAAACGTGGTGTTACAGGAGAATGTTGAAAATTCAGTGGGTCCAAAAGGTTACCAATGTTGAGGTGCTACGACGTTTAAATAAGAAGTTAGAAGTTATGAAGAGTATAAAAACAAGAAAACTAGAATATTTGGGTCACATAACCAGAGGTGAAAAATATGAGTTGCTGAGAATTATTACGCAGGGAAGGATCCGAGGAAGAAGAGGCGTAGGAAGAAGACGCATCTCCTGGCTGAGGAATTTTAGACAATGGTTCAACTGTAGTTCATTGCAACTATTCAGAGCAGCAGCCAGCAAAGTGACCATAGCCATTATGATATCCAACCTCCGATAGGAGATGGAACTTTAAGAAGAAGAATGAAATAAGAGTAAAGCCAGAAAACCTTTTTCGAAATTACATCGGCCATTATATCATCATTTTGTCAGACCGTTGATTATTATTTTTCAACTAATGCTCGTTGGTAGAGCAAAATAGTTTTCTTGTTACAAAACGGATTAATGAGGTATATTTTCTTACCCGGTAGGATATTGACTTTGTTTCGTCTCAAGATATTTTGAATTAGATTTTTCAGTTGCCTTCTACGTATCGTAATATTTATTTACAGTTGTATAAAGTCATTCCCTTAAAAATATGTAACATTACTGGCAAAAAATTAGGCTACAAAAATCGAACAACTAGGAAAATAAGATAACTCTCTTTTGTTTTTTTTCTTTGTGTCGGTATCGAATGAACACTCGTGATTTTTAAAAAACCGTGTTAACATTTAGCAGCAACAGAAACCAATTTTTAATTTCCTTAAGAACTCGAAAGATCTCTACAATGGGGTACTACATATTTCGTAAGTGATATTTACCTAGAAACTATAAATCTCATTAAAAGGTTCCTTCATATGTTCTGCCCTACCGTTAACTAGAAGTTGACATTGGGTGTGGACTTTATATTAAAATCACACTCGACGTGACGCCCAGAATCAGTACGGACCAATCAGAAAGCAGCATATCCTGACGAATGACGTAAAGCTCAAGACACTTTGTCATTGGTTGACATCGGTGTGACGTAGTACAGTGATATAAACTCTCTGATTGGACAATATTAACCAATCAAAATGACGCAAAAGAAGACATCTGATTGGTTAAAACTGGGCTTTCTTATTGGCCGAAAATACGAGACTCTGATTGGGCAATTATTACCTGAGCCGATGACGTCACATGCGCATCACACTCAACTTGGTCCGACTTACTCACGCAACCCTAATAGATCGTTTGTTGAATACCAGTTATATTTTGATACATATATTTTTGTTTCTGTTAAACACAATAATAGCGTAGGTCAAAAATGATTTGTCAAGTCTATTTTTCGTTGATTTAGGATCTGTTAGTTAACGGGAAATTTATAAGCAGTATTTATATCTTCTACACAGGCAGTGTAAAACTATAACCTTTAACACCTGATTCGTACAGATGAGGTAAATAAAAAATATTTTGGCGACAGCATTCGCTTAATTGTCGTAGCGAAAGTATAAGCAGAAAAATTACGATCCCGATAGCTGTGATTTTATAGGGTTTTAGGCCTGTAATCAGTGTTTATGTAGGCAGCTTGTTCGAATATTACAATTTTATAAGCATTATCAGATGCGACTTTTTAACGTTCCGAAACCGAACAATTCATGCGTTCTCTTAAGCAAGGTAGGCTAATAAAACTACTTATTTTCAATCCAACTTGTCAGTAAACTAAAGTGCATGCTGTTGAAATTGTTGTGCAATGAAGGTTGTTTTTTAGGTAAGCAGCGGACAAGGTGGTTTGAACCTCTAAAATCTTTTCTGAGTGAGATGAGTTGAGTTGGTTTACAAGGTCTTCTCACAGCGTTTATAATTATACTTATCAGAATGCCAGTCCTTTGTAAAATCATGTACTTTCGACTCTCGGAATGACACCTGTATTTTATTATCAACAACGCTTGATTGAAAAATGAAATTCATGAATCTCAGATAAGTTAACTCTGACTAGTGTCATTTATACCTCTACCTCTTCTGTTCTTACGTGCTTTAGTCATATAATTGGCTGACCCTGTGATAAAAATGAATACATATTTACGGTCAGGAACTAGCAAATTACGTGCAAAAAATGTTTAACACTTTACCTTTTCATTATGGCCACAATAAATTTCATCCATCTTAAAATACAGGAACTAATGAAATAAGGACTTAGAATAAATGAGAACAAAACTAAATTTATGACTGTCTCGAAAGCAGAACATGGAAATGAAACATAAACAATAGAGCAAACCCAAATAGAAAAAGTAGAGGCATACAAATATCTGGGAACCTGGGTTGATGACAAGAATGACCAAAGCAAAGAAATTAAAGTACGAATTGAAACTGCAAGGGAAGCATTCATAAAATTGAAGACAATGCTAACAAACAAAGACCTTCCCATGCCTCTCAGATTGAGGGCTCTAAGATGTTACGTATTTTCTATCGTACTATATGGAATGGAAGCTTGGACATTGAAGAAACAACATAAAGAAGATAGAAGCGTTCGAAACGTGGTGTTACAGGAGAATGTTGAAAATTCAGTGGGTCCAAAAGGTTACCAATGTTGAGGTGCTACGACGTTTAAATAAGAAGTTAGAAGTTATGAAGAGTATAAAAACAAGAAAACTAGAATATTTGGGTCACATAACCAGAGGTGAAAAATATGAGTTGCTGAGAATTATTACGCAGGGAAGGATCCGAGGAAGAAGAGGCGTAGGAAGAAGACGCATCTCCTGGCTGAGGAATTTTAGACAATGGTTCAACTGTAGTTCATTGCAACTATTCAGAGCAGCAGCCAGCAAAGTGACCATAGCCATTATGATATCCAACCTCCGATAGGAGATGGAACTTTAAGAAGAAGAATGAAATAAGAGTAAAGCCAGAAAACCTTTTTCGAAATTACATCGGCCATTATATCATCATTTTGTCAGACCGTTGATTATTATTTTTCAACTAATGCTCGTTGGTAGAGCAAAATAGTTTTCTTGTTACAAAACGGATTAATGAGGTATATTTTCTTACCCGGTAGGATATTGACTTTGTTTCGTCTCAAGATATTTTGAATTAGATTTTTCAGTTGCCTTCTACGTATCGTAATATTTATTTACAGTTGTATAAAGTCATTCCCTTAAAAATATGTAACATTACTGGCAAAAAATTAGGCTACAAAAATCGAACAACTAGGAAAATAAGATAACTCTCTTTTGTTTTTTTTCTTTGTGTCGGTATCGAATGAACACTCGTGATTTTTAAAAAACCGTGTTAACATTTAGCAGCAACAGAAACCAATTTTTAATTTCCTTAAGAACTCGAAAGATCTCTACAATGGGGTACTACATATTTCGTAAGTGATATTTACCTAGAAACTATAAATCTCATTAAAAGGTTCCTTCATATGTTCTGCCCTACCGTTAACTAGAAGTTGACATTGGGTGTGGACTTTATATTAAAATCACACTCGACGTGACGCCCAGAATCAGTACGGACCAATCAGAAAGCAGCATATCCTGACGAATGACGTAAAGCTCAAGACACTTTGTCATTGGTTGACATCGGTGTGACGTAGTACAGTGATATAAACTCTCTGATTGGACAATATTAACCAATCAAAATGACGCAAAAGAAGACATCTGATTGGTTAAAACTGGGCTTTCTTATTGGCCGAAAATACGAGACTCTGATTGGGCAATTATTACCTGAGCCGATGACGTCACATGCGCATCACACTCAACTTGGTCCGACTTACTCACGCAACCCTAATAGATCGTTTGTTGAATACCAGTTATATTTTGATACATATATTTTTGTTTCTGTTAAACACAATAATAGCGTAGGTCAAAAATGATTTGTCAAGTCTATTTTTCGTTGATTTAGGATCTGTTAGTTAACGGGAAATTTATAAGCAGTATTTATATCTTCTACACAGGCAGTGTAAAACTATAACCTTTAACACCTGATTCGTACAGATGAGGTAAATAAAAAATATTTTGGCGACAGCATTCGCTTAATTGTCGTAGCGAAAGTATAAGCAGAAAAATTACGATCCCGATAGCTGTGATTTTATAGGGTTTTAGGCCTGTAATCAGTGTTTATGTAGGCAGCTTGTTCGAATATTACAATTTTATAAGCATTATCAGATGCGACTTTTTAACGTTCCGAAACCGAACAATTCATGCGTTCTCTTAAGCAAGGTAGGCTAATAAAACTACTTATTTTCAATCCAACTTGTCAGTAAACTAAAGTGCATGCTGTTGAAATTGTTGTGCAATGAAGGTTGTTTTTTAGGTAAGCAGCGGACAAGGTGGTTTGAACCTCTAAAATCTTTTCTGAGTGAGATGAGTTGAGTTGGTTTACAAGGTCTTCTCACAGCGTTTATAATTATACTTATCAGAATGCCAGTCCTTTGTAAAATCATGTACTTTCGACTCTCGGAATGACACCTGTATTTTATTATCAACAAGGCTTGATTGAAAAATGAAATTCATGAATCTCAGATTAGATAACTCTGACTAGTGTCATTTATACCTCTACCTCTTCTGTTCTTACGTGCTTTAGTCATATAATTGGCTGACCCTGTGATAAAAATGAATACATATTTACGGTCAGGAACTAGCAAATTACGTGCAAAAAATGTTTAACACTTTACCTTTTCATTATGGCCACAATAAATTTCATCCATCTTAAAATACAGGAACTAATGAAATAAGGACTTAGAATAAATGAGAACAAAACTAAATTTATGACTGTCTCGAAAGCAGAACATGGAAATGAAACATAAACAATAGAGCAAACCCAAATAGAAAAAGTAGAGGCATACAAATATCTGGGAACCTGGGTTGATGACAAGAATGACCAAAGCAAAGAAATTAAAGTACGAATTGAAACTGCAAGGGAAGCATTCATAAAATTGAAGACAATGCTAACAAACAAAGACCTTCCCATGCCTCTCAGATTGAGGGCTCTAAGATGTTACGTATTTTCTATCGTACTATATGGAATGGAAGCTTGGACATTGAAGAAACAACATAAAGAAGATAGAAGCGTTCGAAACGTGGTGTTACAGGAGAATGTTGAAAATTCAGTGGGTCCAAAAGGTTACCAATGTTGAGGTGCTACGACGTTTAAATAAGAAGTTAGAAGTTATGAAGAGTATAAAAACAAGAAAACTAGAATATTTGGGTCACATAACCAGAGGTGAAAAATATGAGTTGCTGAGAATTATTACGCAGGGAAGGATCCGAGGAAGAAGAGGCGTAGGAAGAAGACGCATCTCCTGGCTGAGGAATTTTAGACAATGGTTCAACTGTAGTTCATTGCAACTATTCAGAGCAGCAGCCAGCAAAGTGACCATAGCCATTATGATATCCAACCTCCGATAGGAGATGGAACTTTAAGAAGAAGAATGAAATAAGAGTAAAGCCAGAAAACCTTTTTCGAAATTACATCGGCCATTATATCATCATTTTGTCAGACCGTTGATTATTATTTTTCAACTAATGCTCGTTGGTAGAGCAAAATAGTTTTCTTGTTACAAAACGGATTAATGAGGTATATTTTCTTACCCGGTAGGATATTGACTTTGTTTCGTCTCAAGATATTTTGAATTAGATTTTTCAGTTGCCTTCTACGTATCGTAATATTTATTTACAGTTGTATAAAGTCATTCCCTTAAAAATATGTAACATTACTGGCAAAAAATTAGGCTACAAAAATCGAACAACTAGGAAAATAAGATAACTCTCTTTTGTTTTTTTTCTTTGTGTCGGTATCGAATGAACACTCGTGATTTTTAAAAAACCGTGTTAACATTTAGCAGCAACAGAAACCAATTTTTAATTTCCTTAAGAACTCGAAAGATCTCTACAATGGGGTACTACATATTTCGTAAGTGATATTTACCTAGAAACTATAAATCTCATTAAAAGGTTCCTTCATATGTTCTGCCCTACCGTTAACTAGAAGTTGACATTGGGTGTGGACTTTATATTAAAATCACACTCGACGTGACGCCCAGAATCAGTACGGACCAATCAGAAAGCAGCATATCCTGACGAATGACGTAAAGCTCAAGACACTTTGTCATTGGTTGACATCGGTGTGACGTAGTACAGTGATATAAACTCTCTGATTGGACAATATTAACCAATCAAAATGACGCAAAAGAAGACATCTGATTGGTTAAAACTGGGCTTTCTTATTGGCCGAAAATACGAGACTCTGATTGGGCAATTATTACCTGAGCCGGTGACGTCACATGCGCATCACACTCAACTTGGTCCGACTTACTCACGCAACCCTAATAGATCGTTTGTTGAATACCAGTTATATTTTGATACATATATTTTTGTTTCTGTTAAACACAATAATAGCGTAGGTCAAAAATGATTTGTCAAGTCTATTTTTCGTTGATTTAGGATCTGTTAGTTAACGGGAAATTTATAAGCAGTATTTATATCTTCTACACAGGCAGTGTAAAACTATAACCTTTAACACCTGATTCGTACAGATGAGGTAAATAAAAAATATTTTGGCGACAGCATTCGCTTAATTGTCGTAGCGAAAGTATAAGCAGAAAAATTACGATCCCGATAGCTGTGATTTTATAGGGTTTTAGGCCTGTAATCAGTGTTTATGTAGGCAGCTTGTTCGAATATTACAATTTTATAAGCATTATCAGATGCGACTTTTTAACGTTCCGAAACCGAACAATTCATGCGTTCTCTTAAGCAAGGTAGGCTAATAAAACTACTTATTTTCAATCCAACTTGTCAGTAAACTAAAGTGCATGCTGTTGAAATTGTTGTGCAATGAAGGTTGTTTTTTAGGTAAGCAGCGGACAAGGTGGTTTGAACCTCTAAAATCTTTTCTGAGTGAGATGAGTTGAGTTGGTTTACAAGGTCTTCTCACAGCGTTTATAATTATACTTATCAGAATGCCAGTCCTTTGTAAAATCATGTACTTTCGACTCTCGGAATGACACCTGTATTTTATTATCAACAAGGCTTGATTGAAAAATGAAATTCATGAATCTCAGATTAGATAACTCTGACTAGTGTCATTTATACCTCTACCTCTTCTGTTCTTACGTGCTTTAGTCATATAATTGGCTGACCCTGTGATAAAAATGAATACATATTTACGGTCAGGAACTAGCAAATTACGTGCAAAAAATGTTTAACACTTTACCTTTTCATTATGGCCACAATAAATTTCATCCATTTTAAAATACAGGAACTAATGAAATAAGGACTTAGAATAAATGAGAACAAAACTAAATTTATGACTGTCTCGAAAGCAGAACATGGAAATGAAACATAAACAATAGAGCAAACCCAAATAGAAAAAGTAGAGGCATACAAATATCTGGGAACCTGGGTTGATGACAAGAATGACCAAAGCAAAGAAATTAAAGTACGAATTGAAACTGCAAGGGAAGCATTCATAAAATTGAAGACAATGCTAACAAACAAAGACCTTCCCATGCCTCTCAGATTGAGGGCTCTAAGATGTTACGTATTTTCTATCGTACTATATGGAATGGAAGCTTGGACATTGAAGAAACAACATAAAGAAGATAGAAGCGTTCGAAACGTGGTGTTACAGGAGAATGTTGAAAATTCAGTGGGTCCAAAAGGTTACCAATGTTGAGGTGCTACGACGTTTAAATAAGAAGTTAGAAGTTATGAAGAGTATAAAAACAAGAAAACTAGAATATTTGGGTCACATAACCAGAGGTGAAAAATATGAGTTGCTGAGAATTATTACGCAGGGAAGGATCCGAGGAAGAAGAGGCGTAGGAAGAAGACGCATCTCCTGGCTGAGGAATTTTAGACAATGGTTCAACTGTAGTTCATTGCAACTATTCAGAGCAGCAGCCAGCAAAGTGACCATAGCCATTATGATATCCAACCTCCGATAGGAGATGGAACTTTAAGAAGAAGAATGAAATAAGAGTAAAGCCAGAAAACCTTTTTCGAAATTACATCGGCCATTATATCATCATTTTGTCAGACCGTTGATTATTATTTTTCAACTAATGCTCGTTGGTAGAGCAAAATAGTTTTCTTGTTACAAAACGGATTAATGAGGTATATTTTCTTACCCGGTAGGATATTGACTTTGTTTCGTCTCAAGATATTTTGAATTAGATTTTTCAGTTGCCTTCTACGTATCGTAATATTTATTTACAGTTGTATAAAGTCATTCCCTTAAAAATATGTAACATTACTGGCAAAAAATTAGGCTACAAAAATCGAACAACTAGGAAAATAAGATAACTCTCTTTTGTTTTTTTTCTTTGTGTCGGTATCGAATGAACACTCGTGATTTTTAAAAAACCGTGTTAACATTTAGCAGCAACAGAAACCAATTTTTAATTTCCTTAAGAACTCGAAAGATCTCTACAATGGGGTACTACATATTTCGTAAGTGATATTTACCTAGAAACTATAAATCTCATTAAAAGGTTCCTTCATATGTTCTGCCCTACCGTTAACTAGAAGTTGACATTGGGTGTGGACTTTATATTAAAATCACACTCGACGTGACGCCCAGAATCAGTACGGACCAATCAGAAAGCAGCATATCCTGACGAATGACGTAAAGCTCAAGACACTTTGTAATTGGTTGACATCGGTGTGACGTAGTACAGTGATATAAACTCTCTGATTGGACAATATTAACCAATCAAAATGACGCAAAAGAAGACATCTGATTGGTTAAAACTGGGCTTTCTTATTGGCCGAAAATACGAGACTCTGATTGGGCAATTATTACCTGAGCCGATGACGTCACATGCGCATCACACTCAACTTGGTCCGACTTACTCACGCAACCCTAATAGATCGTTTGTTGAATACCAGTTATATTTTGATACATATATTTTTGTTTCTGTTAAACACAATAATAGCGTAGGTCAAAAATGATTTGTCAAGTCTATTTTTCGTTGATTTAGGATCTGTTAGTTAACGGGAAATTTATAAGCAGTATTTATATCTTCTACACAGGCAGTGTAAAACTATAACCTTTAACACCTGATTCGTACAGATGAGGTAAATAAAAAATATTTTGGCGACAGCATTCGCTTAATTGTCGTAGCGAAAGTATAAGCAGAAAAATTACGATCCCGATAGCTGTGATTTTATAGGGTTTTAGGCCTGTAATCAGTGTTTATGTAGGCAGCTTGTTCGAATATTACAATTTTATAAGCATTATCAGATGCGACTTTTTAACGTTCCGAAACCGAACAATTCATGCGTTCTCTTAAGCAAGGTAGGCTAATAAAACTACTTATTTTCAATCCAACTTGTCAGTAAACTAAAGTGCATGCTGTTGAAATTGTTGTGCAATGAAGGTTGTTTTTTAGGTAAGCAGCGGACAAGGTGGTTTGAACCTCTAAAATCTTTTCTGAGTGAGATGAGTTGAGTTGGTTTACAAGGTCTTCTCACAGCGTTTATAATTATACTTATCAGAATGCCAGTCCTTTGTAAAATCATGTACTTTCGACTCTCGGAATGACACCTGTATTTTATTATCAACAAGGCTTGATTGAAAAATGAAATTCATGAATCTCAGATTAGATAACTCTGACTAGTGTCATTTATACCTCTACCTCTTCTGTTCTTACGTGCTTTAGTCATATAATTGGCTGACCCTGTGATAAAAATGAATACATATTTACGGTCAGGAACTAGCAAATTACGTGCAAAAAATGTTTAACACTTTACCTTTTCATTATGGCCACAATAAATTTCATCCATCTTAAAATACAGGAACTAATGAAATAAGGACTTAGTATAAATGAGAACAAAACTAAATTTATGACTGTCTCGAAAGCAGAACATGGAAATGAAACATAAACAATAGAGCAAATCCAAATAGAAAAAGTAGAGGCATACAAATATCTGGGAACCTGGGTTGATGACAAGAATGACCAAAGCAAAGAAATTAAAGTACGAATTGAAACTGCAAGGGAAGCATTCATAAAATTGAAGACAATGCTAACAAACAAAGACCTTCCCATGCCTCTCAGATTGAGGGCTCTAAGATGTTACGTATTTTCTATCGTACTATATGGAATGGAAGCTTGGACATTGAAGAAACAACATAAAGAAGATAAAAGCGTTCGAAACGTGGTGTTACAGGAGAATGTTGAAAATTCAGTGGGTCCAAAAGGTTACCAATGTTGAGGTGCTACGACGTTTAAATAAGAAGTTAGAAGTTATGAAGAGTATAAAAACAAGAAAACTAGAATATTTGGGTCACATAACCAGAGGTGAAAAATATGAGTTGCTGAGAATTATTACGCAGGGAAGGATCCGAGAAGAAGAGGCGTAGGAAGAAGACGCATCTCCTGGCTGAGGAATTTTAGACAATGGTTCAACTGTAGTTCATTGCAACTTTTCAGAGCAGCAGCCAGCAAAGTGACCATAGCCATTATGATATCCAACCTCCGATAGGAGATGGAACTTTAAGAAGAAGAATGAAATAAGAGTAAAGCCAGAAAACCTTTTTCGAAATTACATCGGCCATTATATCATCATTTTGTCAGACCGTTGATTATTATTTTTCAACTAATGCTCGTTGGTAGAGCAAAATAGTTTTCTTGTTACAAAACGGATTAATGAGGTATATTTTCTTACCCGGTAGGATATTGACTTTGTTTCGTCTCAAGATATTTTGAATTAGATTTTTCAGTTGCCTTCTACGTATCGTAATATTTATTTACAGTTGTATAAAGTCATTCCCTTAAAAATATGTAACATTACTGGCAAAAAATTAGGCTACAAAAATCGAACAACTAGGAAAATAAGATAACTCTCTTTTGTTTTTTTTCTTTGTGTCGGTATCGAATGAACACTCGTGATTTTTAAAAAACCGTGTTAACATTTAGCAGCAACAGAAACCAATTTTTAATTTCCTTAAGAACTCGAAAGATCTCTACAATGGGGTACTACATATTTCGTAAGTGATATTTACCTAGAAACTATAAATCTCATTAAAAGGTTCCTTCATATGTTCTGCCCTACCGTTAACTAGAAGTTGACATTGGGTGTGGACTTTATATTAAAATCACACTCGACGTGACGCCCAGAATCAGTACGGACCAATCAGAAAGCAGCATATCCTGACGAATGACGTAAAGCTCAAGACACTTTGTAATTGGTTGACATCGGTGTGACGTAGTACAGTGATATAAACTCTCTGATTGGACAATATTAACCAATCAAAATAACGCAAAAGAAGACATCTGATTGGTTAAAACTGGGCTTTCTTATTGGCCGAAAATACGAGACTCTGATTGGGCAATTATTACCTGAGCCGATGACGTCACATGCGCATCACACTCAACTTGGTCCGACTTACTCACGCAACCCTAATAGATCGTTTGTTGAATACCAGTTATATTTTGATACATATATTTTTGTTTCTGTTAAACACAATAATAGCGTAGGTCAAAAATGATTTGTCAAGTCTATTTTTCGTTGATTTAGGATCTGTTAGTTAACGGGAAATTTATAAGCAGTATTTATATCTTCTACACAGGCAGTGTAAAACTATAACCTTTAACACCTGATTCGTACAGATGAGGTAAATAAAAAATATTTTGGCGACAGCATTCGCTTAATTGTCGTAGCGAAAGTATAAGCAGAAAAATTACGATCCCGATAGCTGTGATTTTATAGGGTTTTAGGCCTGTAATCAGTGTTTATGTAGGCAGCTTGTTCGAATATTACAATTTTATAAGCATTATCAGATGCGACTTTTTAACGTTCCGAAACCGAACAATTCATGCGTTCTCTTAAGCAAGGTAGGCTAATAAAACTACTTATTTTCAATCCAACTTGTCAGTAAACTAAAGTGCATGCTGTCACATATCAGAGTGCGTAGGTTGTTTTTTAGGTAAGCAGCGGACAAGGTGGTTTGAACCTCTAAAATCTTTTCTGAGTGAGATGAGTTGAGTTGGTTTACAAGGTCTTCTCACAGCGTTTATAATTATACTTATCAGAATGCCAGTCCTTTGTAAAATCATGTACTTTCGACTCTCGGAATGACACCTGTATTTTATTATCAACAAGGCTTGATTGAAAAATGAAATTCATGAATCTCAGATTAGATAACTCTGACTAGTGTCATTTATACCTCTACCTCTTCTGTTCTTACGTGCTTTAGTCATATAATTGGCTGACCCTGTGATAAAAATGAATACATATTTACGGTCAGGAACTAGCAAATTACGTGCAAAAAATGTTTAACACTTTACCTTTTCATTATGGCCACAATAAATTTCATCCATCTTAAAATACAGGAACTAATGAAATAAGGACTTAGAAATAAATGAGAACAAAACTAAATTTATGACTGTCTCGAAAGCAGAACATGGAAATGAAACATAAACAATAGAGCAAACCCAAATAGAAAAAGTAGAGGCATACAAATATCTGGGAACCTGGGTTGATGACAAGAATGACCAAAGCAAAGAAATTAAAGTACGAATTGAAACTGCAAGGGAAGCATTCATAAAATTGAAGACAATGCTAACAAACAAAGACCTTCCCATGCCTCTCAGATTGAGGGCTCTAAGATGTTACGTATTTTCTATCGTACTATATGGAATGGAAGCTTGGACATTGAAGAAACAACATAAAGAAGATAGAAGCGTTCGAAACGTGGTGTTACAGGAGAATGTTGAAAATTCAGTGGGTCCAAAAGGTTACCAATGTTGAGGTGCTACGACGTTTAAATAAGAAGTTAGAAGTTATGAAGAGTATAAAAACAAGAAAACTAGAATATTTGGGTCACATAACCAGAGGTGAAAAATATGAGTTGCTGAGAATTATTACGCAGGGAAGGATCCGAGGAAGAAGAGGCGTAGGAAGAAGACGCATCTCCTGGCTGAGGAATTTTAGACAATGGTTCAACTGTAGTTCATTGCAACTATTCAGAGCAGCAGCCAGCAAAGTGACCATAGCCATTATGATATCCAACCTCCGATAGGAGATGGAACTTTAAGAAGAAGAATGAAATAAGAGTAAAGCCAGAAAACCTTTTTCGAAATTACATCGGCCATTATATCATCATTTTGTCAGACCGTTGATTATTATTTTTCAACTAATGCTCGTTGGTAGAGCAAAATAGTTTTCTTGTTACAAAACGGATTAATGAGGTATATTTTCTTACCCGGTAGGATATTGACTTTGTTTCGTCTCAAGATATTTTGAATTAGATTTTTCAGTTGCCTTCTACGTATCGTAATATTTATTTACAGTTGTATAAAGTCATTCCCTTAAAAATATGTAACATTACTGGCAAAAAATTAGGCTACAAAAATCGAACAACTAGGAAAATAAGATAACTCTCTTTTGTTTTTTTTCTTTGTGTCGGTATCGAATGAACACTCGTGATTTTTAAAAAACCGTGTTAACATTTAGCAGCAACAGAAACCAATTTTTAATTTCCTTAAGAACTCGAAAGATCTCTACAATGGGGTACTACATATTTCGTAAGTGATATTTACCTAGAAACTATAAATCTCATTAAAAGGTTCCTTCATATGTTCTGCCCTACCGTTAACTAGAAGTTGACATTGGGTGTGGACTTTATATTAAAATCACACTCGACGTGACGCCCAGAATCAGTACGGACCAATCAGAAAGCAGCATATCCTGACGAATGACGTAAAGCTCAAGACACTTTGTCATTGGTTGACATCGGTGTGACGTAGTACAGTGATATAAACTCTCTGATTGGACAATATTAACCAATCAAAATGACGCAAAAGAAGACATCTGATTGGTTAAAAACTGGGCTTTCTTATTGGCCGAAAATACGAGACTCTGATTGGGCAATTATTACCTGAGCCGATGACGTCACATGCGCATCACACTCAACTTGGTCCGACTTACTCACGCAACCCTAATAGATCGTTTGTTGAATACCAGTTATATTTTGATACATATATTTTTGTTTCTGTTAAACACAATAATAGCGTAGGTCAAAAATGATTTGTCAAGTCTATTTTTCGTTGATTTAGGATCTGTTAGTTAACGGGAAATTTATAAGCAGTATTTATATCTTCTACACAGGCAGTGTAAAACTATAACCTTTAACACCTGATTCGTACAGATGAGGTAAATAAAAAATATTTTGGCGACAGCATTCGCTTAATTGTCGTAGCGAAAGTATAAGCAGAAAAATTACGATCCCGATAGCTGTGATTTTATAGGGTTTTAGGCCTGTAATCAGTGTTTATGTAGGCAGCTTGTTCGAATATTACAATTTTATAAGCATTATCAGATGCGACTTTTTAACGTTCCGAAACCGAACAATTCATGCGTTCTCTTAAGCAAGGTAGGCTAATAAAACTACTTATTTTCAATCCAACTTGTCAGTAAACTAAAGTGCATGCTGTTGAAATTGTTGTGCAATGAAGGTTGTTTTTTAGGTAAGCAGCGGACAAGGTGGTTTGAACCTCTAAAATCTTTTCTGAGTGAGATGAGTTGAGTTGGTTTACAAGGTCTTCTCACAGCGTTTATAATTATACTTATCAGAATGCCAGTCCTTTGTAAAATCATGTACTTTCGACTCTCGGAATGACACCTGTATTTTATTATCAACAAGGCTTGATTGAAAAATGAAATTCATGAATCTCAGATTAGATAACTCTGACTAGTGTCATTTATACCTCTACCTCTTCTGTTCTTACGTGCTTTAGTCATATAATTGGCTGACCCTGTGATAAAAATGAATACATATTTACGGTCAGGAACTAGCAAATTACGTGCAAAAAATGTTTAACACTTTACCTTTTCATTATGGCCACAATAAATTTCATCCATCTTAAAATACAGGAACTAATGAAATAAGGACTTAAAATAAATGAGAACAAAACTAAATTTATGACTGTCTCGAAAGCAGAACATGGAAATGAAACATAAACAATAGAGCAAACCCAAATAGAAAAAGTAGAGGCATACAAATATCTGGGAACCTGGGTTGATGACAAGAATGACCAAAGCAAAGAAATTAAAGTACGAATTGAAACTGCAAGGGAAGCATTCATAAAATTGAAGACAATGCTAACAAACAAAGACCTTCCCATGCCTCTCAGATTGAGGGCTCTAAGATGTTACGTATTTTCTATCGTACTATATGGAATGGAAGCTTGGACATTGAAGAAACAACATAAAGAAGATAGAAGCGTTCGAAACGTGGTGTTACAGGAGAATGTTGAAAATTCAGTGGGTCCAAAAGGTTACCAATGTTGAGGTGCTACGACGTTTAAATAAGAAGTTAGAAGTTATGAAGAGTATAAAAACAAGAAAACTAGAATATTTGGGTCACATAACCAGAGGTGAAAAATATGAGTTGCTGAGAATTATTACGCAGGGAAGGATCCGAGGAAGAAGAGGCGTAGGAAGAAGACGCATCTCCTGGCTGAGGAATTTTAGACAATGGTTCAACTGTAGTTCATTGCAACTATTCAGAGCAGCAGCCAGCAAAGTGACCATAGCCATTATGATATCCAACCTCCGATAGGAGATGGAACTTTAAGAAGAAGAATGAAATAAGAGTAAAGCCAGAAAACCTTTTTCGAAATTACATCGGCCATTATATCATCATTTTGTCAGACCGTTGATTATTATTTTTCAACTAATGCTCGTTGGTAGAGCAAAATAGTTTTCTTGTTACAAAACGGATTAATGAGGTATATTTTCTTACCCGGTAGGATATTGACTTTGTTTCGTCTCAAGATATTTTGAATTAGATTTTTCAGTTGCCTTCTACGTATCGTAATATTTATTTACAGTTGTATAAAGTCATTCCCTTAAAAATATGTAACATTACTGGCAAAAAATTAGGCTACAAAAATCGAACAACTAGGAAAATAAGATAACTCTCTTTTGTTTTTTTTCTTTGTGTCGGTATCGAATGAACACTCGTGATTTTTAAAAAACCGTGTTAACATTTAGCAGCAACAGAAACCAATTTTTAATTTCCTTAAGAACTCGAAAGATCTCTACAATGGGGTACTACATATTTCGTAAGTGATATTTACCTAGAAACTATAAATCTCATTAAAAGGTTCCTTCATATGTTCTGCCCTACCGTTAACTAGAAGTTGACATTGGGTGTGGACTTTATATTAAAATCACACTCGACGTGACGCCCAGAATCAGTACGGACCAATCAGAAAGCAGCATATCCTGACGAATGACGTAAAGCTCAAGACACTTTGTCATTGGTTGACATCGGTGTGACGTAGTACAGTGATATAAACTCTCTGATTGGACAATATTAACCAATCAAAATGACGCAAAAGAAGACATCTGATTGGTTAAAACTGGGCTTTCTTATTGGCCGAAAATACGAGACTCTGATTGGGCAATTATTACCTGAGCCGATGACGTCACATGCGCATCACACTCAACTTGGTCCGACTTACTCACGCAACCCTAATAGATCGTTTGTTGAATACCAGTTATATTTTGATACATATATTTTTGTTTCTGTTAAACACAATAATAGCGTAGGTCAAAAATGATTTGTCAAGTCTATTTTTCGTTGATTTAGGATCTGTTAGTTAACGGGAAATTTATAAGCAGTATTTATATCTTCTACACAGGCAGTGTAAAACTATAACCTTTAACACCTGATTCGTACAGATGAGGTAAATAAAAAATATTTTGGCGACAGCATTCGCTTAATTGTCGTAGCGAAAGTATAAGCAGAAAAATTACGATCCCGATAGCTGTGATTTTATAGGGTTTTAGGCCTGTAATCAGTGTTTATGTAGGCAGCTTGTTCGAATATTACAATTTTATAAGCATTATCAGATGCGACTTTTTAACGTTCCGAAACCGAACAATTCATGCGTTCTCTTAAGCAAGGTAGGCTAATAAAACTACTTATTTTCAATCCAACTTGTCAGTAAACTAAAGTGCATGCTGTTGAAATTGTTGTGCAATGAAGGTTGTTTTTTAGGTAAGCAGCGGACAAGGTGGTTTGAACCTCTAAAATCTTTTCTGAGTGAGATGAGTTGAGTTGGTTTACAAGGTCTTCTCACAGCGTTTATAATTATACTTATCAGAATGCCAGTCCTTTGTAAAATCATGTACTTTCGACTCTCGGAATGACACCTGTATTTTATTATCAACAAGGCTTGATTGAAAAATGAAATTCATGAATCTCAGATTAGATAACTCTGACTAGTGTCATTTATACCTCTACCTCTTCTGTTCTTACGTGCTTTAGTCATATAATTGGCTGACCCTGTGATAAAAATGAATACATATTTACGGTCAGGAACTAGCAAATTACGTGCAAAAAATGTTTAACACTTTACCTTTTCATTATGGCCACAATAAATTTCATCCATCTTAAAATACAGGAACTAATGAAATAAGGACTTAAAATAAATGAGAACAAAACTAAATTTATGACTGTCTCGAAAGCAGAACATGGAAATGAAACATAAACAATAGAGCAAACCCAAATAGAAAAAGTAGAGGCATACAAATATCTGGGAACCTGGGTTGATGACAAGAATGACCAAAGCAAAGAAATTAAAGTACGAATTGAAACTGCAAGGGAAGCATTCATAAAATTGAAGACAATGCTAACAAACAAAGACCTTCCCATGCCTCTCAGATTGAGGGCTCTAAGATGTTACGTATTTTCTATCGTACTATATGGAATGGAAGCTTGGACATTGAAGAAACAACATAAAGAAGATAGAAGCGTTCGAAACGTGGTGTTACAGGAGAATGTTGAAAATTCAGTGGGTCCAAAAGGTTACCAATGTTGAGGTGCTACGACGTTTAAATAAGAAGTTAGAAGTTATGAAGAGTATAAAAACAAGAAAACTAGAATATTTGGGTCACATAACCAGAGGTGAAAAATATGAGTTGCTGAGAATTATTACGCAGGGAAGGATCCGAGGAAGAAGAGGCGTAGGAAGAAGACGCATCTCCTGGCTGAGGAATTTTAGACAATGGTTCAACTGTAGTTCATTGCAACTATTCAGAGCAGCAGCCAGCAAAGTGACCATAGCCATTATGATATCCAACCTCCGATAGGAGATGGAACTTTAAGAAGAAGAATGAAATAAGAGTAAAGCCAGAAAACCTTTTTCGAAATTACATCGGCCATTATATCATCATTTTGTCAGACCGTTGATTATTATTTTTCAACTAATGCTCGTTGGTAGAGCAAAATAGTTTTCTTGTTACAAAACGGATTAATGAGGTATATTTTCTTACCCGGTAGGATATTGACTTTGTTTCGTCTCAAGATATTTTGAATTAGATTTTTCAGTTGCCTTCTACGTATCGTAATATTTATTTACAGTTGTATAAAGTCATTCCCTTAAAAATATGTAACATTACTGGCAAAAAATTAGGCTACAAAAATCGAACAACTAGGAAAATAAGATAACTCTCTTTTGTTTTTTTTCTTTGTGTCGGTATCGAATGAACACTCGTGATTTTTAAAAAACCGTGTTAACATTTAGCAGCAACAGAAACCAATTTTTAATTTCCTTAAGAACTCGAAAGATCTCTACAATGGGGTACTACATATTTCGTAAGTGATATTTACCTAGAAACTATAAATCTCATTAAAAGGTTCCTTCATATGTTCTGCCCTACCGTTAACTAGAAGTTGACATTGGGTGTGGACTTTATATTAAAATCACACTCGACGTGACGCCCAGAATCAGTACGGACCAATCAGAAAGCAGCATATCCTGACGAATGACGTAAAGCTCAAGACACTTTGTCATTGGTTGACATCGGTGTGACGTAGTACAGTGATATAAACTCTCTGATTGGACAATATTAACCAATCAAAATGACGCAAAAGAAGACATCTGATTGGTTAAAACTGGGCTTTCTTATTGGCCGAAAATACGAGACTCTGATTGGGCAATTATTACCTGAGCCGATGACGTCACATGCGCATCACACTCAACTTGGTCCGACTTACTCACGCAACCCTAATAGATCGTTTGTTGAATACCAGTTATATTTTGATACATATATTTTTGTTTCTGTTAAACACAATAATAGCGTAGGTCAAAAATGATTTGTCAAGTCTATTTTTCGTTGATTTAGGATCTGTTAGTTAACGGGAAATTTATAAGCAGTATTTATATCTTCTACACAGGCAGTGTAAAACTATAACCTTTAACACCTGATTCGTACAGATGAGGTAAATAAAAAATATTTTGGCGACAGCATTCGCTTAATTGTCGTAGCGAAAGTATAAGCAGAAAAATTACGATCCCGATAGCTGTGATTTTATAGGGTTTTAGGCCTGTAATCAGTGTTTATGTAGGCAGCTTGTTCGAATATTACAATTTTATAAGCATTATCAGATGCGACTTTTTAACGTTCCGAAACCGAACAATTCATGCGTTCTCTTAAGCAAGGTAGGCTAATAAAACTACTTATTTTCAATCCAACTTGTCAGTAAACTAAAGTGCATGCTGTTGAAATTGTTGTGCAATGAAGGTTGTTTTTTAGGTAAGCAGCGGACAAGGTGGTTTGAACCTCTAAAATCTTTTCTGAGTGAGATGAGTTGAGTTGGTTTACAAGGTCTTCTCACAGCGTTTATAATTATACTTATCAGAATGCCAGTCCTTTGTAAAATCATGTACTTTCGACTCTCGGAATGACACCTGTATTTTATTATCAACAAGGCTTGATTGAAAAATGAAATTCATGAATCTCAGATTAGATAACTCTGACTAGTGTCATTTATACCTCTACCTCTTCTGTTCTTACGTGCTTTAGTCATATAATTGGCTGACCCTGTGATAAAAATGAATACATATTTACGGTCAGGAACTAGCAAATTACGTGCAAAAAATGTTTAACACTTTACCTTTTCATTATGGCCACAATAAATTTCATCCATCTTAAAATACAGGAACTAATGAAATAAGGACTTAGAATAAATGAGAACAAAACTAAATTTATGACTGTCTCGAAAGCAGAACATGGAAATGAAACATAAACAATAGAGCAAACCCAAATAGAAAAAGTAGAGGCATACAAATATCTGGGAACCTGGGTTGATGACAAGAATGACCAAAGCAAAGAAATTAAAGTACGAATTGAAACTGCAAGGGAAGCATTCATAAAATTGAAGACAATGCTAACAAACAAAGACCTTCCCATGCCTCTCAGATTGAGGGCTCTAAGATGTTACGTATTTTCTATCGTACTATATGGAATGGAAGCTTGGACATTGAAGAAACAACATAAAGAAGATAGAAGCGTTCGAAACGTGGTGTTACAGGAGAATGTTGAAAATTCAGTGGGTCCAAAAGGTTACCAATGTTGAGGTGCTACGACGTTTAAATAAGAAGTTAGAAGTTATGAAGAGTATAAAAACAAGAAAACTAGAATATTTGGGTCACATAACCAGAGGTGAAAAATATGAGTTGCTGAGAATTATTACGCAGGGAAGGATCCGAGGAAGAAGAGGCGTAGGAAGAAGACGCATCTCCTGGCTGAGGAATTTTAGACAATGGTTCAACTGTAGTTCATTGCAACTATTCAGAGCAGCAGCCAGCAAAGTGACCATAGCCATTATGATATCCAACCTCCGATAGGAGATGGAACTTTAAGAAGAAGAATGAAATAAGAGTAAAGCCAGAAAACCTTTTTCGAAATTACATCGGCCATTATATCATCATTTTGTCAGACCGTTGATTATTATTTTTCAACTAATGCTCGTTGGTAGAGCAAAATAGTTTTCTTGTTACAAAACGGATTAATGAGGTATATTTTCTTACCCGGTAGGATATTGACTTTGTTTCGTCTCAAGATATTTTGAATTAGATTTTTCAGTTGCCTTCTACGTATCGTAATATTTATTTACAGTTGTATAAAGTCATTCCCTTAAAAATATGTAACATTACTGGCAAAAAATTAGGCTACAAAAATCGAACAACTAGGAAAATAAGATAACTCTCTTTTGTTTTTTTTCTTTGTGTCGGTATCGAATGAACACTCGTGATTTTTAAAAAACCGTGTTAACATTTAGCAGCAACAGAAACCAATTTTTAATTTCCTTAAGAACTCGAAAGATCTCTACAATGGGGTACTACATATTTCGTAAGTGATATTTACCTAGAAACTATAAATCTCATTAAAAGGTTCCTTCATATGTTCTGCCCTACCGTTAACTAGAAGTTGACATTGGGTGTGGACTTTATATTAAAATCACACTCGACGTGACGCCCAGAATCAGTACGGACCAATCAGAAAGCAGCATATCCTGACGAATGACGTAAAGCTCAAGACACTTTGTCATTGGTTGACATCGGTGTGACGTAGTACAGTGATATAAACTCTCTGATTGGACAATATTAACCAATCAAAATGACGCAAGAGAAGACATCTGATTGGTTAAAACTGGGCTTTCTTATTGGCCGAAAATACGAGACTCTGATTGGGCAATTATTACCTGAGCCGATGACGTCACATGCGCATCACACTCAACTTGGTCCGACTTACTCACGCAACCCTAATAGATCGTTTGTTGAATACCAGTTATATTTTGATACATATATTTTTGTTTCTGTTAAACACAATAATAGCGTAGGTCAAAAATGATTTGTCAAGTCTATTTTTCGTTGATTTAGGATCTGTTAGTTAACGGGAAATTTATAAGCAGTATTTATATCTTCTACACAGGCAGTGTAAAACTATAACCTTTAACACCTGATTCGTACAGATGAGGTAAATAAAAAATATTTTGGCGACAGCATTCGCTTAATTGTCGTAGCGAAAGTATAAGCAGAAAAATTACGATCCCGATAGCTGTGATTTTATAGGGTTTTAGGCCTGTAATCAGTGTTTATGTAGGCAGCTTGTTCGAATATTACAATTTTATAAGCATTATCAGATGCGACTTTTTAACGTTCCGAAACCGAACAATTCATGCGTTCTCTTAAGCAAGGTAGGCTAATAAAACTACTTATTTTCAATCCAACTTGTCAGTAAACTAAAGTGCATGCTGTTGAAATTGTTGTGCAATGAAGGTTGTTTTTTAGGTAAGCAGCGGACAAGGTGGTTTGAACCTCTAAAATCTTTTCTGAGTGAGATGAGTTGAGTTGGTTTACAAGGTCTTCTCACAGCGTTTATAATTATACTTATCAGAATGCCAGTCCTTTGTAAAATCATGTACTTTCGACTCTCGGAATGACACCTGTATTTTATTATCAACAAGGCTTGATTGAAAAATGAAATTCATGAATCTCAGATTAGATAACTCTGACTAGTGTCATTTATACCTCTACCTCTTCTGTTCTTACGTGCTTTAGTCATATAATTGGCTGACCCTGTGATAAAAATGAATACATATTTACGGTCAGGAACTAGCAAATTACGTGCAAAAAATGTTTAACACTTTACCTTTTCATTATGGCCACAATAAATTTCATCCATCTTAAAATACAGGAACTAATGAAATAAGGACTTAGAATAAATGAGAACAAAACTAAATTTATGACTGTCTCGAAAGCAGAACATGGAAATGAAACATAAACAATAGAGCAAACCCAAATAGAAAAAGTAGAGGCATACAAATATCTGGGAACCTGGGTTGATGACAAGAATGACCAAAGCAAAGAAATTAAAGTACGAATTGAAACTGCAAGGGAAGCATTCATAAAATTGAAGACAATGCTAACAAACAAAGACCTTCCCATGCCTCTCAGATTGAGGGCTCTAAGATGTTACGTATTTTCTATCGTACTATATGGAATGGAAGCTTGGACATTGAAGAAACAACATAAAGAAGATAGAAGCGTTCGAAACGTGGTGTTACAGGAGAATGTTGAAAATTCAGTGGGTCCAAAAGGTTACCAATGTTGAGGTGCTACGACGTTTAAATAAGAAGTTAGAAGTTATGAAGAGTATAAAAACAAGAAAACTAGAATATTTGGGTCACATAACCAGAGGTGAAAAATATGAGTTGCTGAGAATTATTACGCAGGGAAGGATCCGAGGAAGAAGAGGCGTAGGAAGAAGACGCATCTCCTGGCTGAGGAATTTTAGACAATGGTTCAACTGTAGTTCATTGCAACTATTCAGAGCAGCAGCCAGCAAAGTGACCATAGCCATTATGATATCCAACCTCCGATAGGAGATGGAACTTTAAGAAGAAGAATGAAATAAGAGTAAAGCCAGAAAACCTTTTTCGAAATTACATCGGCCATTATATCATCATTTTGTCAGACCGTTGATTATTATTTTTCAACTAATGCTCGTTGGTAGAGCAAAATAGTTTTCTTGTTACAAAACGGATTAATGAGGTATATTTTCTTACCCGGTAGGATATTGACTTTGTTTCGTCTCAAGATATTTTGAATTAGATTTTTCAGTTGCCTTCTACGTATCGTAATATTTATTTACAGTTGTATAAAGTCATTCCCTTAAAAATATGTAACATTACTGGCAAAAAATTAGGCTACAAAAATCGAACAACTAGGAAAATAAGATAACTCTCTTTTGTTTTTTTTCTTTGTGTCGGTATCGAATGAACACTCGTGATTTTTAAAAAACCGTGTTAACATTTAGCAGCAACAGAAACCAATTTTTAATTTCCTTAAGAACTCGAAAGATCTCTACAATGGGGTACTACATATTTCGTAAGTGATATTTACCTAGAAACTATAAATCTCATTAAAAGGTTCCTTCATATGTTCTGCCCTACCGTTAACTAGAAGTTGACATTGGGTGTGGACTTTATATTAAAATCACACTCGACGTGACGCCCAGAATCAGTACGGACCAATCAGAAAGCAGCATATCCTGACGAATGACGTAAAGCTCAAGACACTTTGTCATTGGTTGACATCGGTGTGACGTAGTACAGTGATATAAACTCTCTGATTGGACAATATTAACCAATCAAAATGACGCAAAAGAAGACATCTGATTGGTTAAAACTGGGCTTTCTTATTGGCCGAAAATACGAGACTCTGATTGGGCAATTATTACCTGAGCCGATGACGTCACATGCGCATCACACTCAACTTGGTCCGACTTACTCACGCAACCCTAATAGATCGTTTGTTGAATACCAGTTATATTTTGATACATATATTTTTGTTTCTGTTAAACACAATAATAGCGTAGGTCAAAAATGATTTGTCAAGTCCATTTTTCGTTGATTTAGGATCTGTTAGTTAACGGGAAATTTATAAGCAGTATTTATATCTTCTACACAGGCAGTGTAAAACTATAACCTTTAACACCTGATTCGTACAGATGAGGTAAATAAAAAATATTTTGGCGACAGCATTCGCTTAATTGTCGTAGCGAAAGTATAAGCAGAAAAATTACGATCCCGATAGCTGTGATTTTATAGGGTTTTAGGCCTGTAATCAGTGTTTATGTAGGCAGCTTGTTCGAATATTACAATTTTATAAGCATTATCAGATGCGACTTTTTAACGTTCCGAAACCGAACAATTCATGCGTTCTCTTAAGCAAGGTAGGCTAATAAAACTACTTATTTTCAATCCAACTTGTCAGTAAACTAAAGTGCATGCTGTTGAAATTGTTGTGCAATGAAGGTTGTTTTTTAGGTAAGCAGCGGACAAGGTGGTTTGAACCTCTAAAATCTTTTCTGAGTGAGATGAGTTGAGTTGGTTTACAAGGTCTTCTCACAGCGTTTATAATTATACTTATCAGAATGCCAGTCCTTTGTAAAATCATGTACTTTCGACTCTCGGAATGACACCTGTATTTTATTATCAACAAGGCTTGATTGAAAAATGAAATTCATGAATCTCAGATTAGATAACTCTGACTAGTGTCATTTATACCTCTACCTCTTCTGTTCTTACGTGCTTTAGTCATATAATTGGCTGACCCTGTGATAAAAATGAATACATATTTACGGTCAGGAACTAGCAAATTACGTGCAAAAAATGTTTAACACTTTACCTTTTCATTATGGCCACAATAAATTTCATCCATCTTAAAATACAGGAACTAATGAAATAAGGAC
The DNA here is from genome assembly GCA_035578175.1 of Catonia carolina. NCBI lineage: Eukaryota > Metazoa > Arthropoda > Insecta > Hemiptera > Achilidae > Catonia > Catonia carolina. The sequence continues at coordinate 40,785 of JAQMRL010000023.1, read as the reverse complement.
TTAGAATAAATGAGAACAAAACTAAATTTATGACTGTCTCGAAAGCAGAACATGGAAATGAAACATAAACAATAGAGCAAACCCAAATAGAAAAAGTAGAGGCATACAAATATCTGGGAACCTGGGTTGATGACAAGAATGACCAAAGCAAAGAAATTAAAGTACGAATTGAAACTGCAAGGGAAGCATTCATAAAATTGAAGACAATGCTAACAAACAAAGACCTTCCCATGCCTCTCAGATTGAGGGCTCTAAGATGTTACGTATTTTCTATCGTACTATATGGAATGGAAGCTTGGACATTGAAGAAACAACATAAAGAAGATAGAAGCGTTCGAAACGTGGTGTTACAGGAGAATGTTGAAAATTCAGTGGGTCCAAAAGGTTACCAATGTTGAGGTGCTACGACGTTTAAATAAGAAGTTAGAAGTTATGAAGAGTATAAAAACAAGAAAACTAGAATATTTGGGTCACATAACCAGAGGTGAAAAATATGAGTTGCTGAGAATTATTACGCAGGGAAGGATCCGAGGAAGAAGAGGCGTAGGAAGAAGACGCATCTCCTGGCTGAGGAATTTTAGACAATGGTTCAACTGTAGTTCATTGCAACTATTCAGAGCAGCAGCCAGCAAAGTGACCATAGCCATTATGATATCCAACCTCCGATAGGAGATGGAACTTTAAGAAGAAGAATGAAATAAGAGTAAAGCCAGAAAACCTTTTTCGAAATTACATCGGCCATTATATCATCATTTTGTCAGACCGTTGATTATTATTTTTCAACTAATGCTCGTTGGTAGAGCAAAATAGTTTTCTTGTTACAAAACGGATTAATGAGGTATATTTTCTTACCCGGTAGGATATTGACTTTGTTTCGTCTCAAGATATTTTGAATTAGATTTTTCAGTTGCCTTCTACGTATCGTAATATTTATTTACAGTTGTATAAAGTCATTCCCTTAAAAATATGTAACATTACTGGCAAAAAATTAGGCTACAAAAATCGAACAACTAGGAAAATAAGATAACTCTCTTTTGTTTTTTTTCTTTGTGTCGGTATCGAATGAACACTCGTGATTTTTAAAAAACCGTGTTAACATTTAGCAGCAACAGAAACCAATTTTTAATTTCCTTAAGAACTCGAAAGATCTCTACAATGGGGTACTACATATTTCGTAAGTGATATTTACCTAGAAACTATAAATCTCATTAAAAGGTTCCTTCATATGTTCTGCCCTACCGTTAACTAGAAGTTGACATTGGGTGTGGACTTTATATTAAAATCACACTCGACGTGACGCCCAGAATCAGTACGGACCAATCAGAAAGCAGCATATCCTGACGAATGACGTAAAGCTCAAGACACTTTGTCATTGGTTGACATCGGTGTGACGTAGTACAGTGATATAAACTCTCTGATTGGACAATATTAACCAATCAAAATGACGCAAAAGAAGACATCTGATTGGTTAAAACTGGGCTTTCTTATTGGCCGAAAATACGAGACTCTGATTGGGCAATTATTACCTGAGCCGATGACGTCACATGCGCATCACACTCAACTTGGTCCGACTTACTCACGCAACCCTAATAGATCGTTTGTTGAATACCAGTTATATTTTGATACATATATTTTTGTTTCTGTTAAACACAATAATAGCGTAGGTCAAAAATGATTTGTCAAGTCTATTTTTCGTTGATTTAGGATCTGTTAGTTAACGGGAAATTTATAAGCAGTATTTATATCTTCTACACAGGCAGTGTAAAACTATAACCTTTAACACCTGATTCGTACAGATGAGGTAAATAAAAAATATTTTGGCGACAGCATTCGCTTAATTGTCGTAGCGAAAGTATAAGCAGAAAATCTACGATCCCGATAGCTGTGATTTTATAGGGTTTTAGGCCTGTAATCAGTGTTTATGTAGGCAGCTTGTTCGAATATTACAATTTTATAAGCATTATCAGATGCGACTTTTTAACGTTCCGAAACCGAACAATTCATGCGTTCTCTTAAGCAAGGTAGGCTAATAAAACTACTTATTTTCAATCCAACTTGTCAGTAAACTAAAGTGCATGCTGTTGAAATTGTTGTGCAATGAAGGTTGTTTTTTAGGTAAGCAGCGGACAAGGTGGTTTGAACCTCTAAAATCTTTTCTGAGTGAGATGAGTTGAGTTGGTTTACAAGGTCTTCTCACAGCGTTTATAATTATACTTATCAGAATGCCAGTCCTTTGTAAAATCATGTACTTTCGACTCTCGGAATGACACCTGTATTTTATTATCAACAAGGCTTGATTGAAAAATGAAATTCATGAATCTCAGATTAGATAACTCTGACTAGTGTCATTTATACCTCTACCTCTTCTGTTCTTACGTGCTTTAGTCATATAATTGGCTGACCCTGTGATAAAAATGAATACATATTTACGGTCAGGAACTAGCAAATTACGTGCAAAAAATGTTTAACACTTTACCTTTTCATTATGGCCACAATAAATTTCATCCATCTTAAAATACAGGAACTAATGAAATAAGGACTTAGAATAAATGAGAACAAAACTAAATTTATGACTGTCTCGAAAGCAGAACATGGAAATGAAACATAAACAATAGAGCAAACCCAAATAGAAAAAGTAGAGGCATACAAATATCTGGGAACCTGGGTTGATGACAAGAATGACCAAAGCAAAGAAATTAAAGTACGAATTGAAACTGCAAGGGAAGCATTCATAAAATTGAAGACAATGCTAACAAACAAAGACCTTCCCATGCCTCTCAGATTGAGGGCTCTAAGATGTTACGTATTTTCTATCGTACTATATGGAATGGAAGCTTGGACATTGAAGAAACAACATAAAGAAGATAGAAGCGTTCGAAACGTGGTGTTACAGGAGAATGTTGAAAATTCAGTGGGTCCAAAAGGTTACCAATGTTGAGGTGCTACGACGTTTAAATAAGAAGTTAGAAGTTATGAAGAGTATAAAAACAAGAAAACTAGAATATTTGGGTCACATAACCAGAGGTGAAAAATATGAGTTGCTGAGAATTATTACGCAGGGAAGGATCCGAGGAAGAAGAGGCGTAGGAAGAAGACGCATCTCCTGGCTGAGGAATTTTAGACAATGGTTCAACTGTAGTTCATTGCAACTATTCAGAGCAGCAGCCAGCAAAGTGACCATAGCCATTATGATATCCAACCTCCGATAGGAGATGGAACTTTAAGAAGAAGAATGAAATAAGAGTAAAGCCAGAAAACCTTTTTCGAAATTACATCGGCCATTATATCATCATTTTGTCAGACCGTTGATTATTATTTTTCAACTAATGCTCGTTGGTAGAGCAAAATAGTTTTCTTGTTACAAAACGGATTAATGAGGTATATTTTCTTACCCGGTAGGATATTGACTTTGTTTCGTCTCAAGATATTTTGAATTAGATTTTTCAGTTGCCTTCTACGTATCGTAATATTTATTTACAGTTGTATAAAGTCATTCCCTTAAAAATATGTAACATTACTGGCAAAAAATTAGGCTACAAAAATCGAACAACTAGGAAAATAAGATAACTCTCTTTTGTTTTTTTTCTTTGTGTCGGTATCGAATGAACACTCGTGATTTTTAAAAAACCGTGTTAACATTTAGCAGCAACAGAAACCAATTTTTAATTTCCTTAAGAACTCGAAAGATCTCTACAATGGGGTACTACATATTTCGTAAGTGATATTTACCTAGAAACTATAAATCTCATTAAAAGGTTCCTTCATATGTTCTGCCCTACCGTTAACTAGAAGTTGACATTGGGTGTGGACTTTATATTAAAATCACACTCGACGTGACGCCCAGAATCAGTACGGACCAATCAGAAAGCAGCATATCCTGACGAATGACGTAAAGCTCAAGACACTTTGTCATTGGTTGACATCGGTGTGACGTAGTACAGTGATATAAACTCTCTGATTGGACAATATTAACCAATCAAAATGACGCAAAAGAAGACATCTGATTGGTTAAAACTGGGCTTTCTTATTGGCCGAAAATACGAGACTCTGATTGGGCAATTATTACCTGAGCCGATGACGTCACATGCGCATCACACTCAACTTGGTCCGACTTACTCACGCAACCCTAATAGATCGTTTGTTGAATACCAGTTATATTTTGATACATATATTTTTGTTTCTGTTAAACACAATAATAGCGTAGGTCAAAAATGATTTGTCAAGTCTATTTTTCGTTGATTTAGGATCTGTTAGTTAACGGGAAATTTATAAGCAGTATTTATATCTTCTACACAGGCAGTGTAAAACTATAACCTTTAACACCTGATTCGTACAGATGAGGTAAATAAAAAATATTTTGGCGACAGCATTCGCTTAATTGTCGTAGCGAAAGTATAAGCAGAAAAATTACGATCCCGATAGCTGTGATTTTATAGGGTTTTAGGCCTGTAATCAGTGTTTATGTAGGCAGCTTGTTCGAATATTACAATTTTATAAGCATTATCAGATGCGACTTTTTAACGTTCCGAAACCGAACAATTCATGCGTTCTCTTAAGCAAGGTAGGCTAATAAAACTACTTATTTTCAATCCAACTTGTCAGTAAACTAAAGTGCATGCTGTTGAAATTGTTGTGCAATGAAGGTTGTTTTTTAGGTAAGCAGCGGACAAGGTGGTTTGAACCTCTAAAATCTTTTCTGAGTGAGATGAGTTGAGTTGGTTTACAAGGTCTTCTCACAGCGTTTATAATTATACTTATCAGAATGCCAGTCCTTTGTAAAATCATGTACTTTCGACTCTCGGAATGACACCTGTATTTTATTATCAACAAGGCTTGATTGAAAAATGAAATTCATGAATCTCAGATTAGATAACTCTGACTAGTGTCATTTATACCTCTACCTCTTCTGTTCTTACGTGCTTTAGTCATATAATTGGCTGACCCTGTGATAAAAATGAATACATATTTACGGTCAGGAACTAGCAAATTACGTGCAAAAAATGTTTAACACTTTACCTTTTCATTATGGCCACAATAAATTTCATCCATCTTAAAATACAGGAACTAATGAAATAAGGACTTAGAATAAATGAGAACAAAACTAAATTTATGACTGTCTCGAAAGCAGAACATGGAAATGAAACATAAACAATAGAGCAAACCCAAATAGAAAAAGTAGAGGCATACAAATATCTGGGAACCTGGGTTGATGACAAGAATGACCAAAGCAAAGAAATTAAAGTACGAATTGAAACTGCAAGGGAAGCATTCATAAAATTGAAGACAATGCTAACAAACAAAGACCTTCCCATGCCTCTCAGATTGAGGGCTCTAAGATGTTACGTATTTTCTATCGTACTATATGGAATGGAAGCTTGGACATTGAAGAAACAACATAAAGAAGATAGAAGCGTTCGAAACGTGGTGTTACAGGAGAATGTTGAAAATTCAGTGGGTCCAAAAGGTTACCAATGTTGAGGTGCTACGACGTTTAAATAAGAAGTTAGAAGTTATGAAGAGTATAAAAACAAGAAAACTAGAATATTTGGGTCACATAACCAGAGGTGAAAAATATGAGTTGCTGAGAATTATTACGCAGGGAAGGATCCGAGGAAGAAGAGGCGTAGGAAGAAGACGCATCTCCTGGCTGAGGAATTTTAGACAATGGTTCAACTGTAGTTCATTGCAACTATTCAGAGCAGCAGCCAGCAAAGTGACCATAGCCATTATGATATCCAACCTCCGATAGGAGATGGAACTTTAAGAAGAAGAATGAAATAAGAGTAAAGCCAGAAAACCTTTTTCGAAATTACATCGGCCATTATATCATCATTTTGTCAGACCGTTGATTATTATTTTTCAACTAATGCTCGTTGGTAGAGCAAAATAGTTTTCTTGTTACAAAACGGATTAATGAGGTATATTTTCTTACCCGGTAGGATATTGACTTTGTTTCGTCTCAAGATATTTTGAATTAGATTTTTCAGTTGCCTTCTACGTATCGTAATATTTATTTACAGTTGTATAAAGTCATTCCCTTAAAAATATGTAACATTACTGGCAAAAAATTAGGCTACAAAAATCGAACAACTAGGAAAATAAGATAACTCTCTTTTGTTTTTTTTCTTTGTGTCGGTATCGAATGAACACTCGTGATTTTTAAAAAACCGTGTTAACATTTAGCAGCAACAGAAACCAATTTTTAATTTCCTTAAGAACTCGAAAGATCTCTACAATGGGGTACTACATATTTCGTAAGTGATATTTACCTAGAAACTATAAATCTCATTAAAAGGTTCCTTCATATGTTCTGCCCTACCGTTAACTAGAAGTTGACATTGGGTGTGGACTTTATATTAAAATCACACTCGACGTGACGCCCAGAATCAGTACGGACCAATCAGAAAGCAGCATATCCTGACGAATGACGTAAAGCTCAAGACACTTTGTCATTGGTTGACATCGGTGTGACGTAGTACAGTGATATAAACTCTCTGATTGGACAATATTAACCAATCAAAATGACGCAAAAGAAGACATCTGATTGGTTAAAACTGGGCTTTCTTATTGGCCGAAAATACGAGACTCTGATTGGGCAATTATTACCTGAGCCGATGACGTCACATGCGCATCACACTCAACTTGGTCCGACTTACTCACGCAACCCTAATAGATCGTTTGTTGAATACCAGTTATATTTTGATACATATATTTTTGTTTCTGTTAAACACAATAATAGCGTAGGTCAAAAATGATTTGTCAAGTCTATTTTTCGTTGATTTAGGATCTGTTAGTTAACGGGAAATTTATAAGCAGTATTTATATCTTCTACACAGGCAGTGTAAAACTATAACCTTTAACACCTGATTCGTACAGATGAGGTAAATAAAAAATATTTTGGCGACAGCATTCGCTTAATTGTCGTAGCGAAAGTATAAGCAGAAAAATTACGATCCCGATAGCTGTGATTTTATAGGGTTTTAGGCCTGTAATCAGTGTTTATGTAGGCAGCTTGTTCGAATATTACAATTTTATAAGCATTATCAGATGCGACTTTTTAACGTTCCGAAACCGAACAATTCATGCGTTCTCTTAAGCAAGGTAGGCTAATAAAACTACTTATTTTCAATCCAACTTGTCAGTAAACTAAAGTGCATGCTGTTGAAATTGTTGTGCAATGAAGGTTGTTTTTTAGGTAAGCAGCGGACAAGGTGGTTTGAACCTCTAAAATCTTTTCTGAGTGAGATGAGTTGAGTTGGTTTACAAGGTCTTCTCACAGCGTTTATAATTATACTTATCAGAATGCCAGTCCTTTGTAAAATCATGTACTTTCGACTCTCGGAATGACACCTGTATTTTATTATCAACAAGGCTTGATTGAAAAATGAAATTCATGAATCTCAGATTAGATAACTCTGACTAGTGTCATTTATACCTCTACCTCTTCTGTTCTTACGTGCTTTAGTCATATAATTGGCTGACCCTGTGATAAAAATGAATACATATTTACGGTCAGGAACTAGCAAATTACGTGCAAAAAATGTTTAACACTTTACCTTTTCATTATGGCCACAATAAATTTCATCCATCTTAAAATACAGGAACTAATGAAATAAGGACTTAGAATAAATGAGAACAAAACTAAATTTATGACTGTCTCGAAAGCAGAACATGGAAATGAAACATAAACAATAGAGCAAACCCAAATAGAAAAAGTAGAGGCATACAAATATCTGGGAACCTGGGTTGATGACAAGAATGACCAAAGCAAAGAAATTAAAGTACGAATTGAAACTGCAAGGGAAGCATTCATAAAATTGAAGACAATGCTAACAAACAAAGACCTTCCCATGCCTCTCAGATTGAGGGCTCTAAGATGTTACGTATTTTCTATCGTACTATATGGAATGGAAGCTTGGACATTGAAGAAACAACATAAAGAAGATAGAAGCGTTCGAAACGTGGTGTTACAGGAGAATGTTGAAAATTCAGTGGGTCCAAAAGGTTACCAATGTTGAGGTGCTACGACGTTTAAATAAGAAGTTAGAAGTTATGAAGAGTATAAAAACAAGAAAACTAGAATATTTGGGTCACATAACCAGAGGTGAAAAATATGAGTTGCTGAGAATTATTACGCAGGGAAGGATCCGAGGAAGAAGAGGCGTAGGAAGAAGACGCATCTCCTGGCTGAGGAATTTTAGACAATGGTTCAACTGTAGTTCATTGCAACTATTCAGAGCAGCAGCCAGCAAAGTGACCATGGCCATTATGATATCCAACCTCCGATAGGAGATGGAACTTTAAGAAGAAGAATGAAATAAGAGTAAAGCCAGAAAACCTTTTTCGAAATTACATCGGCCATTATATCATCATTTTGTCAGACCGTTGATTATTATTTTTCAACTAATGCTCGTTGGTAGAGCAAAATAGTTTTCTTGTTACAAAACGGATTAATGAGGTATATTTTCTTACCCGGTAGGATATTGACTTTGTTTCGTCTCAAGATATTTTGAATTAGATTTTTCAGTTGCCTTCTACGTATCGTAATATTTATTTACAGTTGTATAAAGTCATTCCCTTAAAAATATGTAACATTACTGGCAAAAAATTAGGCTACAAAAATCGAACAACTAGGAAAATAAGATAACTCTCTTTTGTTTTTTTTCTTTGTGTCGGTATCGAATGAACACTCGTGATTTTTAAAAAACCGTGTTAACATTTAGCAGCAACAGAAACCAATTTTTAATTTCCTTAAGAACTCGAAAGATCTCTACAATGGGGTACTACATATTTCGTAAGTGATATTTACCTAGAAACTATAAATCTCATTAAAAGGTTCCTTCATATGTTCTGCCCTACCGTTAACTAGAAGTTGACATTGGGTGTGGACTTTATATTAAAATCACACTCGACGTGACGCCCAGAATCAGTACGGACCAATCAGAAAGCAGCATATCCTGACGAATGACGTAAAGCTCAAGACACTTTGTCATTGGTTGACATCGGTGTGACGTAGTACAGTGATATAAACTCTCTGATTGGACAATATTAACCAATCAAAATGACGCAAAAGAAGACATCTGATTGGTTAAAACTGGGCTTTCTTATTGGCCGAAAATACGAGACTCTGATTGGGCAATTATTACCTGAGCCGATGACGTCACATGCGCATCACACTCAACTTGGTCCGACTTACTCACGCAACCCTAATAGATCGTTTGTTGAATACCAGTTATATTTTGATACATATATTTTTGTTTCTGTTAAACACAATAATAGCGTAGGTCAAAAATGATTTGTCAAGTCTATTTTTCGTTGATTTAGGATCTGTTAGTTAACGGGAAATTTATAAGCAGTATTTATATCTTCTACACAGGCAGTGTAAAACTATAACCTTTAACACCTGATTCGTACAGATGAGGTAAATAAAAAATATTTTGGCGACAGCATTCGCTTAATTGTCGTAGCGAAAGTATAAGCAGAAAAATTACGATCCCGATAGCTGTGATTTTATAGGGTTTTAGGCCTGTAATCAGTGTTTATGTAGGCAGCTTGTTCGAATATTACAATTTTATAAGCATTATCAGATGCGACTTTTTAACGTTCCGAAACCGAACAATTCATGCGTTCTCTTAAGCAAGGTAGGCTAATAAAACTACTTATTTTCAATCCAACTTGTCAGTAAACTAAAGTGCATGCTGTTGAAATTGTTGTGCAATGAAGGTTGTTTTTTAGGTAAGCAGCGGACAAGGTGGTTTGAACCTCTAAAATCTTTTCTGAGTGAGATGAGTTGAGTTGGTTTACAAGGTCTTCTCACAGCGTTTATAATTATACTTATCAGAATGCCAGTCCTTTGTAAAATCATGTACTTTCGACTCTCGGAATGACACCTGTATTTTATTATCAACAAGGCTTGATTGAAAAATGAAATTCATGAATCTCAGATTAGATAACTCTGACTAGTGTCATTTATACCTCTACCTCTTCTGTTCTTACGTGCTTTAGTCATATAATTGGCTGACCCTGTGATAAAAATGAATACATATTTACGGTCAGGAACTAGCAAATTACGTGCAAAAAATGTTTAACACTTTACCTTTTCATTATGGCCACAATAAATTTCATCCATCTTAAAATACAGGAACTAATGAAATAAGGACTTAGAATAAATGAGAACAAAACTAAATTTATGACTGTCTCGAAAGCAGAACATGGAAATGAAACATAAACAATAGAGCAAACCCAAATAGAAAAAGTAGAGGCATACAAATATCTGGGAACCTGGGTTGATGACAAGAATGACCAAAGCAAAGAAATTAAAGTACGAATTGAAACTGCAAGGGAAGCATTCATAAAATTGAAGACAATGCTAACAAACAAAGACCTTCCCATGCCTCTCAGATTGAGGGCTCTAAGATGTTACGTATTTTCTATCGTACTATATGGAATGGAAGCTTGGACATTGAAGAAACAACATAAAGAAGATAGAAGCGTTCGAAACGTGGTGTTACAGGAGAATGTTGAAAATTCAGTGGGTCCAAAAGGTTACCAATGTTGAGGTGCTACGACGTTTAAATAAGAAGTTAGAAGTTATGAAGAGTATAAAAACAAGAAAACTAGAATATTTGGGTCACATAACCAGAGGTGAAAAATATGAGTTGCTGAGAATTATTACGCAGGGAAGGATCCGAGGAAGAAGAGGCGTAGGAAGAAGACGCATCTCCTGGCTGAGGAATTTTAGACAATGGTTCAACTGTAGTTCATTGCAACTATTCAGAGCAGCAGCCAGCAAAGTGACCATAGCCATTATGATATCCAACCTCCGATAGGAGATGGAACTTTAAGAAGAAGAATGAAATAAGAGTAAAGCCAGAAAACCTTTTTCGAAATTACATCGGCCATTATATCATCATTTTGTCAGACCGTTGATTATTATTTTTCAACTAATGCTCGTTGGTAGAGCAAAATAGTTTTCTTGTTACAAAACGGATTAATGAGGTATATTTTCTTACCCGGTAGGATATTGACTTTGTTTCGTCTCAAGATATTTTGAATTAGATTTTTCAGTTGCCTTCTACGTATCGTAATATTTATTTACAGTTGTATAAAGTCATTCCCTTAAAAATATGTAACATTACTGGCAAAAAATTAGGCTACAAAAATCGAACAACTAGGAAAATAAGATAACTCTCTTTTGTTTTTTTTCTTTGTGTCGGTATCGAATGAACACTCGTGATTTTTAAAAAACCGTGTTAACATTTAGCAGCAACAGAAACCAATTTTTAATTTCCTTAAGAACTCGAAAGATCTCTACAATGGGGTACTACATATTTCGTAAGTGATATTTACCTAGAAACTATAAATCTCATTAAAAGGTTCCTTCATATGTTCTGCCCTACCGTTAACTAGAAGTTGACATTGGGTGTGGACTTTATATTAAAATCACACTCGACGTGACGCCCAGAATCAGTACGGACCAATCAGAAAGCAGCATATCCTGACGAATGACGTAAAGCTCAAGACACTTTGTCATTGGTTGACATCGGTGTGACGTAGTACAGTGATATAAACTCTCTGATTGGACAATATTAACCAATCAAAATGACGCAAAAGAAGACATCTGATTGGTTAAAACTGGGCTTTCTTATTGGCCGAAAATACGAGACTCTGATTGGGCAATTATTACCTGAGCCGATGACGTCACATGCGCATCACACTCAACTTGGTCCGACTTACTCACGCAACCCTAATAGATCGTTTGTTGAATACCAGTTATATTTTGATACATATATTTTTGTTTCTGTTAAACACAATAATAGCGTAGGTCAAAAATGATTTGTCAAGTCTATTTTTCGTTGATTTAGGATCTGTTAGTTAACGGGAAATTTATAAGCAGTATTTATATCTTCTACACAGGCAGTGTAAAACTATAACCTTTAACACCTGATTCGTACAGATGAGGTAAATAAAAAATATTTTGGCGACAGCATTCGCTTAATTGTCGTAGCGAAAGTATAAGCAGAAAAATTACGATCCCGATAGCTGTGATTTTATAGGGTTTTAGGCCTGTAATCAGTGTTTATGTAGGCAGCTTGTTCGAATATTACAATTTTATAAGCATTATCAGATGCGACTTTTTAACGTTCCGAAACCGAACAATTCATGCGTTCTCTTAAGCAAGGTAGGCTAATAAAACTACTTATTTTCAATCCAACTTGTCAGTAAACTAAAGTGCATGCTGTTGAAATTGTTGTGCAATGAAGGTTGTTTTTTAGGTAAGCAGCGGACAAGGTGGTTTGAACCTCTAAAATCTTTTCTGAGTGAGATGAGTTGAGTTGGTTTACAAGGTCTTCTCACAGCGTTTATAATTATACTTATCAGAATGCCAGTCCTTTGTAAAATCATGTACTTTCGACTCTCGGAATGACACCTGTATTTTATTATCAACAAGGCTTGATTGAAAAATGAAATTCATGAATCTCAGATTAGATAACTCTGACTAGTGTCATTTATACCTCTACCTCTTCTGTTCTTACGTGCTTTAGTCATATAATTGGCTGACCCTGTGATAAAAATGAATACATATTTACGGTCAGGAACTAGCAAATTACGTGCAAAAAATGTTTAACACTTTACCTTTTCATTATGGCCACAATAAATTTCATCCATCTTAAAATACAGGAACTAATGAAATAAGGACTTAGAATAAATGAGAACAAAACTAAATTTATGACTGTCTCGAAAGCAGAACATGGAAATGAAACATAAACAATAGAGCAAACCCAAATAGAAAAAGTAGAGGCATACAAATATCTGGGAACCTGGGTTGATGACAAGAATGACCAAAGCAAAGAAATTAAAGTACGAATTGAAACTGCAAGGGAAGCATTCATAAAATTGAAGACAATGCTAACAAACAAAGACCTTCCCATGCCTCTCAGATTGAGGGCTCTAAGATGTTACGTATTTTCTATCGTACTATATGGAATGGAAGCTTGGACATTGAAGAAACAACATAAAGAAGATAGAAGCGTTCGAAACGTGGTGTTACAGGAGAATGTTGAAAATTCAGTGGGTCCAAAAGGTTACCAATGTTGAGGTGCTACGACGTTTAAATAAGAAGTTAGAAGTTATGAAGAGTATAAAAACAAGAAAACTAGAATATTTGGGTCACATAACCAGAGGTGAAAAATATGAGTTGCTGAGAATTATTACGCAGGGAAGGATCCGAGGAAGAAGAGGCGTAGGAAGAAGACGCATCTCCTGGCTGAGGAATTTTAGACAATGGTTCAACTGTAGTTCATTGCAACTATTCAGAGCAGCAGCCAGCAAAGTGACCATAGCCATTATGATATCCAACCTCCGATAGGAGATGGAACTTTAAGAAGAAGAATGAAATAAGAGTAAAGCCAGAAAACCTTTTTCGAAATTACATCGGCCATTATATCATCATTTTGTCAGACCGTTGATTATTATTTTTCAACTAATGCTCGTTGGTAGAGCAAAATAGTTTTCTTGTTACAAAACGGATTAATGAGGTATATTTTCTTACCCGGTAGGATATTGACTTTGTTTCGTCTCAAGATATTTTGAATTAGATTTTTCAGTTGCCTTCTACGTATCGTAATATTTATTTACAGTTGTATAAAGTCATTCCCTTAAAAATATGTAACATTACTGGCAAAAAATTAGGCTACAAAAATCGAACAACTAGGAAAATAAGATAACTCTCTTTTGTTTTTTTTCTTTGTGTCGGTATCGAATGAACACTCGTGATTTTTAAAAAACCGTGTTAACATTTAGCAGCAACAGAAACCAATTTTTAATTTCCTTAAGAACTCGAAAGATCTCTACAATGGGGTACTACATATTTCGTAAGTGATATTTACCTAGAAACTATAAATCTCATTAAAAGGTTCCTTCATATGTTCTGCCCTACCGTTAACTAGAAGTTGACATTGGGTGTGGACTTTATATTAAAATCACACTCGACGTGACGCCCAGAATCAGTACGGACCAATCAGAAAGCAGCATATCCTGACGAATGACGTAAAGCTCAAGACACTTTGTCATTGGTTGACATCGGTGTGACGTAGTACAGTGATATAAACTCTCTGATTGGACAATATTAACCAATCAAAATGACGCAAAAGAAGACATCTGATTGGTTAAAACTGGGCTTTCTTATTGGCCGAAAATACGAGACTCTGATTGGGCAATTATTACCTGAGCCGATGACGTCACATGCGCATCACACTCAACTTGGTCCGACTTACTCACGCAACCCTAATAGATCGTTTGTTGAATACCAGTTATATTTTGATACATATATTTTTGTTTCTGTTAAACACAATAATAGCGTAGGTCAAAAATGATTTGTCAAGTCTATTTTTCGTTGATTTAGGATCTGTTAGTTAACGGGAAATTTATAAGCAGTATTTATATCTTCTACACAGGCAGTGTAAAACTATAACCTTTAACACCTGATTCGTACAGATGAGGTAAATAAAAAATATTTTGGCGACAGCATTCGCTTAATTGTCGTAGCGAAAGTATAAGCAGAAAAATTACGATCCCGATAGCTGTGATTTTATAGGGTTTTAGGCCTGTAATCAGTGTTTATGTAGGCAGCTTGTTCGAATATTACAATTTTATAAGCATTATCAGATGCGACTTTTTAACGTTCCGAAACCGAACAATTCATGCGTTCTCTTAAGCAAGGTAGGCTAATAAAACTACTTATTTTCAATCCAACTTGTCAGTAAACTAAAGTGCATGCTGTTGAAATTGTTGTGCAATGAAGGTTGTTTTTTAGGTAAGCAGCGGACAAGGTGGTTTGAACCTCTAAAATCTTTTCTGAGTGAGATGAGTTGAGTTGGTTTACAAGGTCTTCTCACAGCGTTTATAATTATACTTATCAGAATGCCAGTCCTTTGTAAAATCATGTACTTTCGACTCTCGGAATGACACCTGTATTTTATTATCAACAAGGCTTGATTGAAAAATGAAATTCATGAATCTCAGATTAGATAACTCTGACTAGTGTCATTTATACCTCTACCTCTTCTGTTCTTACGTGCTTTAGTCATATAATTGGCTGACCCTGTGATAAAAATGAATACATATTTACGGTCAGGAACTAGCAAATTACGTGCAAAAAATGTTTAACACTTTACCTTTTCATTATGGCCACAATAAATTTCATCCATCTTAAAATACAGGAACTAATGAAATAAGGACTTAGAATAAATGAGAACAAAACTAAATTTATGACTGTCTCGAAAGCAGAACATGGAAATGAAACATAAACAATAGAGCAAACCCAAATAGAAAAAGTAGAGGCATACAAATATCTGGGAACCTGGGTTGATGACAAGAATGACCAAAGCAAAGAAATTAAAGTACGAATTGAAACTGCAAGGGAAGCATTCATAAAATTGAAGACAATGCTAACAAACAAAGACCTTCCCATGCCTCTCAGATTGAGGGCTCTAAGATGTTACGTATTTTCTATCGTACTATATGGAATGGAAGCTTGGACATTGAAGAAACAACATAAAGAAGATAGAAGCGTTCGAAACGTGGTGTTACAGGAGAATGTTGAAAATTCAGTGGGTCCAAAAGGTTACCAATGTTGAGGTGCTACGACGTTTAAATAAGAAGTTAGAAGTTATGAAGAGTATAAAAACAAGAAAACTAGAATATTTGGGTCACATAACCAGAGGTGAAAAATATGAGTTGCTGAGAATTATTACGCAGGGAAGGATCCGAGGAAGAAGAGGCGTAGGAAGAAGACGCATCTCCTGGCTGAGGAATTTTAGACAATGGTTCAACTGTAGTTCATTGCAACTATTCAGAGCAGCAGCCAGCAAAGTGACCATAGCCATTATGATATCCAACCTCCGATAGGAGATGGAACTTTAAGAAGAAGAATGAAATAAGAGTAAAGCCAGAAAACCTTTTTCGAAATTACATCGGCCATTATATCATCATTTTGTCAGACCGTTGATTATTATTTTTCAACTAATGCTCGTTGGTAGAGCAAAATAGTTTTCTTGTTACAAAACGGATTAATGAGGTATATTTTCTTACCCGGTAGGATATTGACTTTGTTTCGTCTCAAGATATTTTGAATTAGATTTCTCAGTTGCCTTCTACGTATCGTAATATTTATTTACAGTTGTATAAAGTCATTCCCTTAAAAATATGTAACATTACTGGCAAAAAATTAGGCTACAAAAATCGAACAACTAGGAAAATAAGATAACTCTCTTTTGTTTTTTTTCTTTGTGTCGGTATCGAATGAACACTCGTGATTTTTAAAAAACCGTGTTAACATTTAGCAGCAACAGAAACCAATTTTTAATTTCCTTAAGAACTCGAAAGATCTCTACAATGGGGTACTACATATTTCGTAAGTGATATTTACCTAGAAACTATAAATCTCATTAAAAGGTTCCTTCATATGTTCTGCCCTACCGTTAACTAGAAGTTGACATTGGGTGTGGACTTTATATTAAAATCACACTCGACGTGACGCCCAGAATCAGTACGGACCAATCAGAAAGCAGCATATCCTGACGAATGACGTAAAGCTCAAGACACTTTGTCATTGGTTGACATCGGTGTGACGTAGTACAGTGATATAAACTCTCTGATTGGACAATATTAACCAATCAAAATGACGCAAAAGAAGACATCTGATTGGTTAAAACTGGGCTTTCTTATTGGCCGAAAATACGAGACTCTGATTGGGCAATTATTACCTGAGCCGATGACGTCACATGCGCATCACACTCAACTTGGTCCGACTTACTCACGCAACCCTAATAGATCGTTTGTTGAATACCAGTTATATTTTGATACATATATTTTTGTTTCTGTTAAACACAATAATAGCGTAGGTCAAAAATGATTTGTCAAGTCTATTTTTCGTTGATTTAGGATCTGTTAGTTAACGGGAAATTTATAAGCAGTATTTATATCTTCTACACAGGCAGTGTAAAACTATAACCTTTAACACCTGATTCGTACAGATGAGGTAAATAAAAAATATTTTGGCGACAGCATTCGCTTAATTGTCGTAGCGAAAGTATAAGCAGAAAATCTACGATCCCGATAGCTGTGATTTTATAGGGTTTTAGGCCTGTAATCAGTGTTTATGTAGGCAGCTTGTTCGAATATTACAATTTTATAAGCATTATCAGATGCGACTTTTTAACGTTCCGAAACCGAACAATTCATGCGTTCTCTTAAGCAAGGTAGGCTAATAAAACTACTTATTTTCAATCCAACTTGTCAGTAAACTAAAGTGCATGCTGTTGAAATTGTTGTGCAATGAAGGTTGTTTTTTAGGTAAGCAGCGGACAAGGTGGTTTGAACCTCTAAAATCTTTTCTGAGTGAGATGAGTTGAGTTGGTTTACAAGGTCTTCTCACAGCGTTTATAATTATACTTATCAGAATGCCAGTCCTTTGTAAAATCATGTACTTTCGACTCTCGGAATGACACCTGTATTTTATTATCAACAAGGCTTGATTGAAAAATGAAATTCATGAATCTCAGATTAGATAACTCTGACTAGTGTCATTTATACCTCTACCTCTTCTGTTCTTACGTGCTTTAGTCATATAATTGGCTGACCCTGTGATAAAAATGAATACATATTTACGGTCAGGAACTAGCAAATTACGTGCAAAAAATGTTTAACACTTTACCTTTTCATTATGGCCACAATAAATTTCATCCATCTTAAAATACAGGAACTAATGAAATAAGGACTTAGAATAAATGAGAACAAAACTAAATTTATGACTGTCTCGAAAGCAGAACATGGAAATGAAACATAAACAATAGAGCAAACCCAAATAGAAAAAGTAGAGGCATACAAATATCTGGGAACCTGGGTTGATGACAAGAATGACCAAAGCAAAGAAATTAAAGTACGAATTGAAACTGCAAGGGAAGCATTCATAAAATTGAAGACAATGCTAACAAACAAAGACCTTCCTATGCCTCTCAGATTGAGGGCTCTAAGATGTTACGTATTTTCTATCGTACTATATGGAATGGAAGCTTGGACATTGAAGAAACAACATAAAGAAGATAGAAGCGTTCGAAACGTGGTGTTACAGGAGAATGTTGAAAATTCAGTGGGTCCAAAAGGTTACCAATGTTGAGGTGCTACGACGTTTAAATAAGAAGTTAGAAGTTATGAAGAGTATAAAAACAAGAAAACTAGAATATTTGGGTCACATAACCAGAGGTGAAAAATATGAGTTGCTGAGAATTATTACGCAGGGAAGGATCCGAGGAAGAAGAGGCGTAGGAAGAAGACGCATCTCCTGGCTGAGGAATTTTAGACAATGGTTCAACTGTAGTTCATTGCAACTATTCAGAGCAGCAGCCAGCAAAGTGACCATAGCCATTATGATATCCAACCTCCGATAGGAGATGGAACTTTAAGAAGAAGAATGAAATAAGAGTAAAGCCAGAAAACCTTTTTCGAAATTACATCGGCCATTATATCATCATTTTGTCAGACCGTTGATTATTATTTTTCAACTAATGCTCGTTGGTAGAGCAAAATAGTTTTCTTGTTACAAAACGGATTAATGAGGTATATTTTCTTACCCGGTAGGATATTGACTTTGTTTCGTCTCAAGATATTTTGAATTAGATTTTTCAGTTGCCTTCTACGTATCGTAATATTTATTTACAGTTGTATAAAGTCATTCCCTTAAAAATATGTAACATTACTGGCAAAAAATTAGGCTACAAAAATCGAACAACTAGGAAAATAAGATAACTCTCTTTTGTTTTTTTTCTTTGTGTCGGTATCGAATGAACACTCGTGATTTTTAAAAAACCGTGTTAACATTTAGCAGCAACAGAAACCAATTTTTAATTTCCTTAGGAACTCGAAAGATCTCTACAATGGGGTACTACATATTTCGTAAGTGATATTTACCTAGAAACTATAAATCTCATTAAAAGGTTCCTTCATATGTTCTGCCCTACCGTTAACTAGAAGTTGACATTGGGTGTGGACTTTATATTAAAATCACACTCGACGTGACGCCCAGAATCAGTACGGACCAATCAGAAAGCAGCATATCCTGACGAATGACGTAAAGCTCAAGACACTTTGTCATTGGTTGACATCGGTGTGACGTAGTACAGTGATATAAACTCTCTGATTGGACAATATTAACCAATCAAAATGACGCAAAAGAAGACATCTGATTGGTTAAAACTGGGCTTTCTTATTGGCCGAAAATACGAGACTCTGATTGGGCAATTATTACCTGAGCCGATGACGTCACATGCGCATCACACTCAACTTGGTCCGACTTACTCACGCAACCCTAATAGATCGTTTGTTGAATACCAGTTATATTTTGATACATATATTTTTGTTTCTGTTAAACACAATAATAGCGTAGGTCAAAAATGATTTGTCAAGTCTATTTTTCGTTGATTTAGGATCTGTTAGTTAACGGGAAATTTATAAGCAGTATTTATATCTTCTACACAGGCAGTGTAAAACTATAACCTTTAACACCTGATTCGTACAGATGAGGTAAATAAAAAATATTTTGGCGACAGCATTCGCTTAATTGTCGTAGCGAAAGTATAAGCAGAAAATCTACGATCCCGATAGCTGTGATTTTATAGGGTTTTAGGCCTGTAATCAGTGTTTATGTAGGCAGCTTGTTCGAATATTACAATTTTATAAGCATTATCAGATGCGACTTTTTAACGTTCCGAAACCGAACAATTCATGCGTTCTCTTAAGCAAGGTAGGCTAATAAAACTACTTATTTTCAATCCAACTTGTCAGTAAACTAAAGTGCATGCTGTTGAAATTGTTGTGCAATGAAGGTTGTTTTTTAGGTAAGCAGCGGACAAGGTGGTTTGAACCTCTAAAATCTTTTCTGAGTGAGATGAGTTGAGTTGGTTTACAAGGTCTTCTCACAGCGTTTATAATTATACTTATCAGAATGCCAGTCCTTTGTAAAATCATGTACTTTCGACTCTCGGAATGACACCTGTATTTTATTATCAACAAGGCTTGATTGAAAAATGAAATTCATGAATCTCAGATTAGATAACTCTGACTAGTGTCATTTATACCTCTACCTCTTCTGTTCTTACGTGCTTTAGTCATATAATTGGCTGACCCTGTGATAAAAATGAATACATATTTACGGTCAGGAACTAGCAAATTACGTGCAAAAAATGTTTAACACTTTACCTTTTCATTATGGCCACAATAAATTTCATCCATCTTAAAATACAGGAACTAATGAAATAAGGACTTAGAATAAATGAGAACAAAACTAAATTTATGACTGTCTCGAAAGCAGAACATGGAAATGAAACATAAACAATAGAGCAAACCCAAATAGAAAAAGTAGAGGCATACAAATATCTGGGAACCTGGGTTGATGACAAGAATGACCAAAGCAAAGAAATTAAAGTACGAATTGAAACTGCAAGGGAAGCATTCATAAAATTGAAGACAATGCTAACAAACAAAGACCTTCCCATGCCTCTCAGATTGAGGGCTCTAAGATGTTACGTATTTTCTATCGTACTATATGGAATGGAAGCTTGGACATTGAAGAAACAACATAAAGAAGATAGAAGCGTTCGAAACGTGGTGTTACAGGAGAATGTTGAAAATTCAGTGGGTCCAAAAGGTTACCAATGTTGAGGTGCTACGACGTTTAAATAAGAAGTTAGAAGTTATGAAGAGTATAAAAACAAGAAAACTAGAATATTTGGGTCACATAACCAGAGGTGAAAAATATGAGTTGCTGAGAATTATTACGCAGGGAAGGATCCGAGGAAGAAGAGGCGTAGGAAGAAGACGCATCTCCTGGCTGAGGAATTTTAGACAATGGTTCAACTGTAGTTCATTGCAACTATTCAGAGCAGCAGCCAGCAAAGTGACCATAGCCATTATGATATCCAACCTCCGATAGGAGATGGAACTTTAAGAAGAAGAATGAAATAAGAGTAAAGCCAGAAAACCTTTTTCGAAATTACATCGGCCATTATATCATCATTTTGTCAGACCGTTGATTATTATTTTTCAACTAATGCTCGTTGGTAGAGCAAAATAGTTTTCTTGTTACAAAACGGATTAATGAGGTATATTTTCTTACCCGGTAGGATATTGACTTTGTTTCGTCTCAAGATATTTTGAATTAGATTTTTCAGTTGCCTTCTACGTATCGTAATATTTATTTACAGTTGTATAAAGTCATTCCCTTAAAAATATGTAACATTACTGGCAAAAAATTAGGCTACAAAAATCGAACAACTAGGAAAATAAGATAACTCTCTTTTGTTTTTTTTCTTTGTGTCGGTATCGAATGAACACTCGTGATTTTTAAAAAACCGTGTTAACATTTAGCAGCAACAGAAACCAATTTTTAATTTCCTTAGGAACTCGAAAGATCTCTACAATGGGGTACTACATATTTCGTAAGTGATATTTACCTAGAAACTATAAATCTCATTAAAAGGTTCCTTCATATGTTCTGCCCTACCGTTAACTAGAAGTTGACATTGGGTGTGGACTTTATATTAAAATCACACTCGACGTGACGCCCAGAATCAGTACGGACCAATCAGAAAGCAGCATATCCTGACGAATGACGTAAAGCTCAAGACACTTTGTCATTGGTTGACATCGGTGTGACGTAGTACAGTGATATAAACTCTCTGATTGGACAATATTAACCAATCAAAATGACGCAAAAGAAGACATCTGATTGGTTAAAACTGGGCTTTCTTATTGGCCGAAAATACGAGACTCTGATTGGGCAATTATTACCTGAGCCGATGACGTCACATGCGCATCACACTCAACTTGGTCCGACTTACTCACGCAACCCTAATAGATCGTTTGTTGAATACCAGTTATATTTTGATACATATATTTTTGTTTCTGTTAAACACAATAATAGCGTAGGTCAAAAATGATTTGTCAAGTCTATTTTTCGTTGATTTAGGATCTGTTAGTTAACGGGAAATTTATAAGCAGTATTTATATCTTCTACACAGGCAGTGTAAAACTATAACCTTTAACACCTGATTCGTACAGATGAGGTAAATAAAAAATATTTTGGCGACAGCATTCGCTTAATTGTCGTAGCGAAAGTATAAGCAGAAAATCTACGATCCCGATAGCTGTGATTTTATAGGGTTTTAGGCCTGTAATCAGTGTTTATGTAGGCAGCTTGTTCGAATATTACAATTTTATAAGCATTATCAGATGCGACTTTTTAACGTTCCGAAACCGAACAATTCATGCGTTCTCTTAAGCAAGGTAGGCTAATAAAACTACTTATTTTCAATCCAACTTGTCAGTAAACTAAAGTGCATGCTGTTGAAATTGTTGTGCAATGAAGGTTGTTTTTTAGGTAAGCAGCGGACAAGGTGGTTTGAACCTCTAAAATCTTTTCTGAGTGAGATGAGTTGAGTTGGTTTACAAGGTCTTCTCACAGCGTTTATAATTATACTTATCAGAATGCCAGTCCTTTGTAAAATCATGTACTTTCGACTCTCGGAATGACACCTGTATTTTATTATCAACAAGGCTTGATTGAAAAATGAAATTCATGAATCTCAGATTAGATAACTCTGACTAGTGTCATTTATACCTCTACCTCTTCTGTTCTTACGTGCTTTAGTCATATAATTGGCTGACCCTGTGATAAAAATGAATACATATTTACGGTCAGGAACTAGCAAATTACGTGCAAAAAATGTTTAACACTTTACCTTTTCATTATGGCCACAATAAATTTCATCCATCTTAAAATACAGGAACTAATGAAATAAGGACTTAGAATAAATGAGAACAAAACTAAATTTATGACTGTCTCGAAAGCAGAACATGGAAATGAAACATAAACAATAGAGCAAACCCAAATAGAAAAAGTAGAGGCATACAAATATCTGGGAACCTGGGTTGATGACAAGAATGACCAAAGCAAAGAAATTAAAGTACGAATTGAAACTGCAAGGGAAGCATTCATAAAATTGAAGACAATGCTAACAAACAAAGACCTTCCCATGCCTCTCAGATTGAGGGCTCTAAGATGTTACGTATTTTCTATCGTACTATATGGAATGGAAGCTTGGACATTGAAGAAACAACATAAAGAAGATAGAAGCGTTCGAAACGTGGTGTTACAGGAGAATGTTGAAAATTCAGTGGGTCCAAAAGGTTACCAATGTTGAGGTGCTACGACGTTTAAATAAGAAGTTAGAAGTTATGAAGAGTATAAAAACAAGAAAACTAGAATATTTGGGTCACATAACCAGAGGTGAAAAATATGAGTTGCTGAGAATTATTACGCAGGGAAGGATCCGAGGAAGAAGAGGCGTAGGAAGAAGACGCATCTCCTGGCTGAGGAATTTTAGACAATGGTTCAACTGTAGTTCATTGCAACTATTCAGAGCAGCAGCCAGCAAAGTGACCATAGCCATTATGATATCCAACCTCCGATAGGAGATGGAACTTTAAGAAGAAGAATGAAATAAGAGTAAAGCCAGAAAACCTTTTTCGAAATTACATCGGCCATTATATCATCATTTTGTCAGACCGTTGATTATTATTTTTCAACTAATGCTCGTTGGTAGAGCAAAATAGTTTTCTTGTTACAAAACGGATTAATGAGGTATATTTTCTTACCCGGTAGGATATTGACTTTGTTTCGTCTCAAGATATTTTGAATTAGATTTTTCAGTTGCCTTCTACGTATCGTAATATTTATTTACAGTTGTATAAAGTCATTCCCTTAAAAATATGTAACATTACTGGCAAAAAATTAGGCTACAAAAATCGAACAACTAGGAAAATAAGATAACTCTCTTTTGTTTTTTTTCTTTGTGTCGGTATCGAATGAACACTCGTGATTTTTAAAAAACCGTGTTAACATTTAGCAGCAACAGAAACCAATTTTTAATTTCCTTAAGAACTCGAAAGATCTCTACAATGGGGTACTACATATTTCGTAAGTGATATTTACCTAGAAACTATAAATCTCATTAAAAGGTTCCTTCATATGTTCTGCCCTACCGTTAACTAGAAGTTGACATTGGGTGTGGACTTTATATTAAAATCACACTCGACGTGACGCCCAGAATCAGTACGGACCAATCAGAAAGCAGCATATCCTGACGAATGACGTAAAGCTCAAGACACTTTGTCATTGGTTGACATCGGTGTGACGTAGTACAGTGATATAAACTCTCTGATTGGACAATATTAACCAATCAAAATGACGCAAAAGAAGACATCTGATTGGTTAAAACTGGGCTTTCTTATTGGCCGAAAATACGAGACTCTGATTGGGCAATTATTACCTGAGCCGATGACGTCACATGCGCATCACACTCAACTTGGTCCGACTTACTCACGCAACCCTAATAGATCGTTTGTTGAATACCAGTTATATTTTGATACATATATTTTTGTTTCTGTTAAACACAATAATAGCGTAGGTCAAAAATGATTTGTCAAGTCTATTTTTCGTTGATTTAGGATCTGTTAGTTAACGGGAAATTTATAAGCAGTATTTATATCTTCTACACAGGCAGTGTAAAACTATAACCTTTAACACCTAATTCGTACAGATGAGGTAAATAAAAAATATTTTGACGACAGCATTCGCTTAATTGTCGTAGCGAAAGTATAAGCAGAAAAATTACGATCCCGATAGCTGTGATTTTATAGGGTTTTAGGCCTGTAATCAGTGTTTATGTAGGCAGCTTGTTCGAATATTACAATTTTATAAGCATTATCAGATGCGACTTTTTAACGTTCCGAAACCGAACAATTCATGCGTTCTCTTAAGCAAGGTAGGCTAATAAAACTACTTATTTTCAATCAACTTGTCAGTAAACTAAAGTGCATGCTGTTGAAATTGTTGTGCAATGAAGGTTGTTTTTTAGGTAAGCAGCGGACAAGGTGGTTTGAACCTCTAAAATCTTTTCTGAGTGAGATGAGTTGAGTTGGTTTACAAGGTCTTCTCACAGCGTTTATAATTATACTTATCAGAATGCCAGTCCTTTGTAAAATCATGTACTTTCGACTCTCGGAATGACACCTGTATTTTATTATCAACAAGGCTTGATTGAAAAATGAAATTCATGAATCTCAGATTAGATAACTCTGACTAGTGTCATTTATACCTCTACCTCTTCTGTTCTTACGTGCTTTAGTCATATAATTGGCTGACCCTGTGATAAAAATGAATACATATTTACGGTCAGGAACTAGCAAATTACGTGCAAAAAATGTTTAACACTTTACCTTTTCATTATGGCCACAATAAATTTCATCCATCTTAAAATACAGGAACTAATGAAATAAGGACTTAGAATAAATGAGAACAAAACTAAATTTATGACTGTCTCGAAAGCAGAACATGGAAATGAAACATAAACAATAGAGCAAACCCAAATAGAAAAAGTAGAGGCATACAAATATCTGGGAACCTGGGTTGATGACAAGAATGACCAAAGCAAAGAAATTAAAGTACGAATTGAAACTGCAAGGGAAGCATTCATAAAATTGAAGACAATGCTAACAAACAAAGACCTTCCCATGCCTCTCAGATTGAGGGCTCTAAGATGTTACGTATTTTCTATCGTACTATATGGAATGGAAGCTTGGACATTGAAGAAACAACATAAAGAAGATAGAAGCGTTCGAAACGTGGTGTTACAGGAGAATGTTGAAAATTCAGTGGGTCCAAAAGGTTACCAATGTTGAGGTGCTACGACGTTTAAATAAGAAGTTAGAAGTTATGAAGAGTATAAAAACAAGAAAACTAGAATATTTGGGTCACATAACCAGAGGTGAAAAATATGAGTTGCTGAGAATTATTACGCAGGGAAGGATCCGAGGAAGAAGAGGCGTAGGAAGAAGACGCATCTCCTGGCTGAGGAATTTTAGACAATGGTTCAACTGTAGTTCATTGCAACTATTCAGAGCAGCAGCCAGCAAAGTGACCATAGCCATTATGATATCCAACCTCCGATAGGAGATGGAACTTTAAGAAGAAGAATGAAATAAGAGTAAAGCCAGAAAACCTTTTTCGAAATTACATCGGCCATTATATCATCATTTTGTCAGACCGTTGATTATTATTTTTCAACTAATGCTCGTTGGTAGAGCAAAATAGTTTTCTTGTTACAAAACGGATTAATGAGGTATATTTTCTTACCCGGTAGGATATTGACTTTGTTTCGTCTCAAGATATTTTGAATTAGATTTTTCAGTTGCCTTCTACGTATCGTAATATTTATTTACAGTTGTATAAAGTCATTCCCTTAAAAATATGTAACATTACTGGCAAAAAATTAGGCTACAAAAATCGAACAACTAGGAAAATAAGATAACTCTCTTTTGTTTTTTTTCTTTGTGTCGGTATCGAATGAACACTCGTGATTTTTAAAAAACCGTGTTAACATTTAGCAGCAACAGAAACCAATTTTTAATTTCCTTAAGAACTCGAAAGATCTCTACAATGGGGTACTACATATTTCGTAAGTGATATTTACCTAGAAACTATAAATCTCATTAAAAGGTTCCTTCATATGTTCTGCCCTACCGTTAACTAGAAGTTGACATTGGGTGTGGACTTTATATTAAAATCACACTCGACGTGACGCCCAGAATCAGTACGGACCAATCAGAAAGCAGCATATCCTGACGAATGACGTAAAGCTCAAGACACTTTGTCATTGGTTGACATCGGTGTGACGTAGTACAGTGATATAAACTCTCTGATTGGACAATATTAACCAATCAAAATGACGCAAAAGAAGACATCTGATTGGTTAAAACTGGGCTTTCTTATTGGCCGAAAATACGAGACTCTGATTGGGCAATTATTACCTGAGCCGATGACGTCACATGCGCATCACACTCAACTTGGTCCGACTTACTCACGCAACCCTAATAGATCGTTTGTTGAATACCAGTTATATTTTGATACATATATTTTTGTTTCTGCGTAGGTCAAAAATGATTTGTCAAGTCTATTTTTCGTTGATTTAGGATCTGTTAGTTAACGGGAAATTTATAAGCAGTATTTATATCTTCTACACAGGCAGTGTAAAACTATAACCTTTAACACCTGATTCGTACAGATGAGGTAAATAAAAAATATTTTGGCGACAGCATTCGCTTAATTGTCGTAGCGAAAGTATAAGCAGAAAATCTACGATCCCGATAGCTGTGATTTTATAGGGTTTTAGGCCTGTAATCAGTGTTTATGTAGGCAGCTTGTTCGAATATTACAATTTTATAAGCATTATCAGATGCGACTTTTTAACGTTCCGAAACCGAACAATTCATGCGTTCTCTTAAGCAAGGTAGGCTAATAAAACTACTTATTTTCAATCCAACTTGTCAGTAAACTAAAGTGCATGCTGTTGAAATTGTTGTGCAATGAAGGTTGTTTTTTAGGTAAGCAGCGGACAAGGTGGTTTGAACCTCTAAAATCTTTTCTGAGTGAGATGAGTTGAGTTGGTTTACAAGGTCTTCCTAAAGCGTTTATAATTATACTTATCAGAATGCCAGTCCTTTGTAAAATCATGTACTTTCGACTCTCGGAATGACACCTGTATTTTATTATCAACAAGGCTTGATTGAAAAATGAAATTCATGAATCTCAGATTAGATAACTCTGACTAGTGTCATTTATACCTCTACCTCTTCTGTTCTTACGTGCTTTAGTCATATAATTGGCTGACCCTGTGATAAAAATGAATACATATTTACGGTCAGGAACTAGCAAATTACGTGCAAAAAATGTTTAACACTTTACCTTTTCATTATGGCCACAATAAATTTCATCCATCTTAAAATACAGGAACTAATGAAATAAGGACTTAGAATAAATGAGAACAAAACTAAATTTATGACTGTCTCGAAAGCAGAACATGGAAATGAAACATAAACAATAGAGCAAACCCAAATAGAAAAAGTAGAGGCATACAAATATCTGGGAACCTGGGTTGATGACAAGAATGACCAAAGCAAAGAAATTAAAGTACGAATTGAAACTGCAAGGGAAGCATTCATAAAATTGAAGACAATGCTAACAAACAAAGACCTTCCCATGCCTCTCAGATTGAGGGCTCTAAGATGTTACGTATTTTCTATCGTACTATATGGAATGGAAGCTTGGACATTGAAGAAACAACATAAAGAAGATAGAAGCGTTCGAAACGTGGTGTTACAGGAGAATGTTGAAAATTCAGTGGGTCCAAAAGGTTACCAATGTTGAGGTGCTACGACGTTTAAATAAGAAGTTAGAAGTTATGAAGAGTATAAAAACAAGAAAACTAGAATATTTGGGTCACATAACCAGAGGTGAAAAATATGAGTTGCTGAGAATTATTACGCAGGGAAGGATCCGAGGAAGAAGAGGCGTAGGAAGAAGACGCATCTCCTGGCTGAGGAATTTTAGACAATGGTTCAACTGTAGTTCATTGCAACTATTCAGAGCAGCAGCCAGCAAAGTGACCATAGCCATTATGATATTTAACCTCCGATAGGAGATGGAACTTTAAGAAGAAGAATGAAATAAGAGTAAAGCCAGAAAACCTTTTTCGAAATTACATCGGCCATTATATCATCATTTTGTCAGACCGTTGATTATTATTTTTCAACTAATGCTCGTTGGTAGAGCAAAATAGTTTTCTTGTTACAAAACGGATTAATGAGGTATATTTTCTTACCCGGTAGGATATTGACTTTGTTTCGTCTCAAGATATTTTGAATTAGATTTTTCAGTTGCCTTCTACGTATCGTAATATTTATTTACAGTTGTATAAAGTCATTCCCTTAAAAATATGTAACATTACTGGCAAAAAATTAGGCTACAAAAATCGAACAACTAGGAAAATAAGATAACTCTCTTTTGTTTTTTTTCTTTGTGTCGGTATCGAATGAACACTCGTGATTTTTAAAAAACCGTGTTAACATTTAGCAGCAACAGAAACCAATTTTTAATTTCCTTAAGAACTCGAAAGATCTCTACAATGGGGTACTACATATTTCGTAAGTGATATTTACCTAGAAACTATAAATCTCATTAAAAGGTTCCTTCATATGTTCTGCCCTACCGTTAACTAGAAGTTGACATTGGGTGTGGACTTTATATTAAAATCACACTCGACGTGACGCCCAGAATCAGTACGGACCAATCAGAAAGCAGCATATCCTGACGAATGACGTAAAGCTCAAGACACTTTGTCATTGGTTGACATCGGTGTGACGTAGTACAGTGATATAAACTCTCTGATTGGACAATATTAACCAATCAAAATGACGCAAAAGAAGACATCTGATTGGTTAAAACTGGGCTTTCTTATTGGCCGAAAATACGAGACTCTGATTGGGCAATTATTACCTGAGCCGATGACGTCACATGCGCATCACACTCAACTTGGTCCGACTTACTCACGCAACCCTAATAGATCGTTTGTTGAATACCAGTTATATTTTGATACATATATTTTTATTTCTGCGTAGGTCAAAAATGATTTGTCAAGTCTATTTTTCGTTGATTTAGGATCTGTTAGTTAACGGGAAATTTATAAGCAGTATTTATATCTTCTACACAGGCAGTGTAAAACTATAACCTTTAACACCTGATTCGTACAGATGAGGTAAATAAAAAATATTTTGGCGACAGCATTCGCTTAATTGTCGTAGCGAAAGTATAAGCAGAAAATCTACGATCCCGATAGCTGTGATTTTATAGGGTTTTAGGCCTGTAATCAGTGTTTATGTAGGCAGCTTGTTCGAATATTACAATTTTATAAGCATTATCAGATGCGACTTTTTAACGTTCCGAAACCGAACAATTCATGCGTTCTCTTAAGCAAGGTAGGCTAATAAAACTACTTATTTTCAATCCAACTTGTCAGTAAACTAAAGTGCATGCTGTTGAAATTGTTGTGCAATGAAGGTTGTTTTTTAGGTAAGCAGCGGACAAGGTGGTTTGAACCTCTAAAATCTTTTCTGAGTGAGATGAGTTGAGTTGGTTTACAAGGTCTTCCTAAAGCGTTTATAATTATACTTATCAGAATGCCAGTCCTTTGTAAAATCATGTACTTTCGACTCTCGGAATGACACCTGTATTTTATTATCAACAAGGCTTGATTGAAAAATGAAATTCATGAATCTCAGATTAGATAACTCTGACTAGTGTCATTTATACCTCTACCTCTTCTGTTCTTACGTGCTTTAGTCATATAATTGGCTGACCCTGTGATAAAAATGAATACATATTTACGGTCAGGAACTAGCAAATTACGTGCAAAAAATGTTTAACACTTTACCTTTTCATTATGGCCACAATAAATTTCATCCATCTTAAAATACAGGAACTAATGAAATAAGGACTTAGAATAAATGAGAACAAAACTAAATTTATGACTGTCTCGAAAGCAGAACATGGAAATGAAACATAAACAATAGAGCAAACCCAAATAGAAAAAGTAGAGGCATACAAATATCTGGGAACCTGGGTTGATGACAAGAATGACCAAAGCAAAGAAATTAAAGTACGAATTGAAACTGCAAGGGAAGCATTCATAAAATTGAAGACAATGCTAACAAACAAAGACCTTCCCATGCCTCTCAGATTGAGGGCTCTAAGATGTTACGTATTTTCTATCGTACTATATGGAATGGAAGCTTGGACATTGAAGAAACAACATAAAGAAGATAGAAGCGTTCGAAACGTGGTGTTACAGGAGAATGTTGAAAATTCAGTGGGTCCAAAAGGTTACCAATGTTGAGGTGCTACGACGTTTAAATAAGAAGTTAGAAGTTATGAAGAGTATAAAAACAAGAAAACTAGAATATTTGGGTCACATAACCAGAGGTGAAAAATATGAGTTGCTGAGAATTATTACGCAGGGAAGGATCCGAGGAAGAAGAGGCGTAGGAAGAAGACGCATCTCCTGGCTGAGGAATTTTAGACAATGGTTCAACTGTAGTTCATTGCAACTATTCAGAGCAGCAGCCAGCAAAGTGACCATAGCCATTATGATATCCAACCTCCGATAGGAGATGGAACTTTAAGAAGAAGAATGAAATAAGAGTAAAGCCAGAAAACCTTTTTCGAAATTACATCGGCCATTATATCATCATTTTGTCAGACCGTTGATTATTATTTTTCAACTAATGCTCGTTGGTAGAGCAAAATAGTTTTCTTGTTACAAAACGGATTAATGAGGTATATTTTCTTACCCGGTAGGATATTGACTTTGTTTCGTCTCAAGATATTTTGAATTAGATTTTTCAGTTGCCTTCTACGTATCGTAATATTTATTTACAGTTGTATAAAGTCATTCCCTTAAAAATATGTAACATTACTGGCAAAAAATTAGGCTACAAAAATCGAACAACTAGGAAAATAAGATAACTCTCTTTTGTTTTTTTTCTTTGTGTCGGTATCGAATGAACACTCGTGATTTTTAAAAAACCGTGTTAACATTTAGCAGCAACAGAAACCAATTTTTAATTTCCTTAAGAACTCGAAAGATCTCTACAATGGGGTACTACATATTTCGTAAGTGATATTTACCTAGAAACTATAAATCTCATTAAAAGGTTCCTTCATATGTTCTGCCCTACCGTTAACTAGAAGTTGACATTGGGTGTGGACTTTATATTAAAATCACACTCGACGTGACGCCCAGAATCAGTACGGACCAATCAGAAAGCAGCATATCCTGACGAATGACGTAAAGCTCAAGACACTTTGTCATTGGTTGACATCGGTGTGACGTAGTACAGTGATATAAACTCTCTGATTGGACAATATTAACCAATCAAAATGACGCAAAAGAAGACATCTGATTGGTTAAAACTGGGCTTTCTTATTGGCCGAAAATACGAGACTCTGATTGGGCAATTATTACCTGAGCCGATGACGTCACATGCGCATCACACTCAACTTGGTCCGACTTACTCACGCAACCCTAATAGATCGTTTGTTGAATACCAGTTATATTTTGATACATATATTTTTGTTTCTGTTAAACACAATAATAGCGTAGGTCAAAAATGATTTGTCAAGTCTATTTTTCGTTGATTTAGGATCTGTTAGTTAACGGGAAATTTATAAGCAGTATTTATATCTTCTACACAGGCAGTGTAAAACTATAACCTTTAACACCTGATTCGTACAGATGAGGTAAATAAAAAATATTTTGGCGACAGCATTCGCTTAATTGTCGTAGCGAAAGTATAAGCAGAAAAATTACGATCCCGATAGCTGTGATTTTATAGGGTTTTAGGCCTGTAATCAGTGTTTATGTAGGCAGCTTGTTCGAATATTACAATTTTATAAGCATTATCAGATGCGACTTTTTAACGTTCCGAAACCGAACAATTCATGCGTTCTCTTAAGCAAGGTAGGCTAATAAAACTACTTATTTTCAATCCAACTTGTCAGTAAACTAAAGTGCATGCTGTTGAAATTGTTGTGCAATGAAGGTTGTTTTTTAGGTAAGCAGCGGACAAGGTGGTTTGAACCTCTAAAATCTTTTCTGAGTGAGATGAGTTGAGTTGGTTTACAAGGTCTTCTCACAGCGTTTATAATTATACTTATCAGAATGCCAGTCCTTTGTAAAATCATGTACTTTCGACTCTCGGAATGACACCTGTATTTTATTATCAACAAGGCTTGATTGAAAAATGAAATTCATGAATCTCAGATTAGATAACTCTGACTAGTGTCATTTATACCTCTACCTCTTCTGTTCTTACGTGCTTTAGTCATATAATTGGCTGACCCTGTGATAAAAATGAATACATATTTACGGTCAGGAACTAGCAAATTACGTGCAAAAAATGTTTAACACTTTACCTTTTCATTATGGCCACAATAAATTTCATCCATCTTAAAATACAGGAACTAATGAAATAAGGACTTAGAATAAATGAGAACAAAACTAAATTTATGACTGTCTCGAAAGCAGAACATGGAAATGAAACATAAACAATAGAGCAAACCCAAATAGAAAAAGTAGAGGCATACAAATATCTGGGAACCTGGGTTGATGACAAGAATGACCAAAGCAAAGAAATTAAAGTACGAATTGAAACTGCAAGGGAAGCATTCATAAAATTGAAGACAATGCTAACAAACAAAGACCTTCCCATGCCTCTCAGATTGAGGGCTCTAAGATGTTACGTATTTTCTATCGTACTATATGGAATGGAAGCTTGGACATTGAAGAAACAACATAAAGAAGATAGAAGCGTTCGAAACGTGGTGTTACAGGAGAATGTTGAAAATTCAGTGGGTCCAAAAGGTTACCAATGTTGAGGTGCTACGACGTTTAAATAAGAAGTTAGAAGTTATGAAGAGTATAAAAACAAGAAAACTAGAATATTTGGGTCACATAACCAGAGGTGAAAAATATGAGTTGCTGAGAATTATTACGCAGGGAAGGATCCGAGGAAGAAGAGGCGTAGGAAGAAGACGCATCTCCTGGCTGAGGAATTTTAGACAATGGTTCAACTGTAGTTCATTGCAACTATTCAGAGCAGCAGCCAGCAAAGTGACCATAGCCATTATGATATCCAACCTCCGATAGGAGATGGAACTTTAAGAAGAAGAATGAAATAAGAGTAAAGCCAGAAAACCTTTTTCGAAATTACATCGGCCATTATATCATCATTTTGTCAGACCGTTGATTATTATTTTTCAACTAATGCTCGTTGGTAGAGCAAAATAGTTTTCTTGTTACAAAACGGATTAATGAGGTATATTTTCTTACCCGGTAGGATATTGACTTTGTTTCGTCTCAAGATATTTTGAATTAGATTTTTCAGTTGCCTTCTACGTATCGTAATATTTATTTACAGTTGTATAAAGTCATTCCCTTAAAAATATGTAACATTACTGGCAAAAAATTAGGCTACAAAAATCGAACAACTAGGAAAATAAGATAACTCTCTTTTGTTTTTTTTCTTTGTGTCGGTATCGAATGAACACTCGTGATTTTTAAAAAACCGTGTTAACATTTAGCAGCAACAGAAACCAATTTTTAATTTCCTTAAGAACTCGAAAGATCTCTACAATGGGGTACTACATATTTCGTAAGTGATATTTACCTAGAAACTATAAATCTCATTAAAAGGTTCCTTCATATGTTCTGCCCTACCGTTAACTAGAAGTTGACATTGGGTGTGGACTTTATATTAAAATCACACTCGACGTGACGCCCAGAATCAGTACGGACCAATCAGAAAGCAGCATATCCTGACGAATGACGTAAAGCTCAAGACACTTTGTCATTGGTTGACATCGGTGTGACGTAGTACAGTGATATAAACTCTCTGATTGGACAATATTAACCAATCAAAATGACGCAAAAGAAGACATCTGATTGGTTAAAACTGGGCTTTCTTATTGGCCGAAAATACGAGACTCTGATTGGGCAATTATTACCTGAGCCGATGACGTCACATGCGCATCACACTCAACTTGGTCCGACTTACTCACGCAACCCTAATAGATCGTTTGTTGAATACCAGTTATATTTTGATACATATATTTTTGTTTCTGTTAAACACAATAATAGCGTAGGTCAAAAATGATTTGTCAAGTCTATTTTTCGTTGATTTAGGATCTGTTAGTTAACGGGAAATTTATAAGCAGTATTTATATCTTCTACACAGGCAGTGTAAAACTATAACCTTTAACACCTGATTCGTACAGATGAGGTAAATAAAAAATATTTTGGCGACAGCATTCGCTTAATTGTCGTAGCGAAAGTATAAGCAGAAAAATTACGATCCCGATAGCTGTGATTTTATAGGGTTTTAGGCCTGTAATCAGTGTTTATGTAGGCAGCTTGTTCGAATATTACAATTTTATAAGCATTATCAGATGCGACTTTTTAACGTTCCGAAACCGAACAATTCATGCGTTCTCTTAAGCAAGGTAGGCTAATAAAACTACTTATTTTCAATCCAACTTGTCAGTAAACTAAAGTGCATGCTGTTGAAATTGTTGTGCAATGAAGGTTGTTTTTTAGGTAAGCAGCGGACAAGGTGGTTTGAACCTCTAAAATCTTTTCTGAGTGAGATGAGTTGAGTTGGTTTACAAGGTCTTCTCACAGCGTTTATAATTATACTTATCAGAATGCCAGTCCTTTGTAAAATCATGTACTTTCGACTCTCGGAATGACACCTGTATTTTATTATCAACAAGGCTTGATTGAAAAATGAAATTCATGAATCTCAGATTAGATAACTCTGACTAGTGTCATTTATACCTCTACCTCTTCTGTTCTTACGTGCTTTAGTCATATAATTGGCTGACCCTGTGATAAAAATGAATACATATTTACGGTCAGGAACTAGCAAATTACGTGCAAAAAATGTTTAACACTTTACCTTTTCATTATGGCCACAATAAATTTCATCCATCTTAAAATACAGGAACTAATGAAATAAGGACTTAGAATAAATGAGAACAAAACTAAATTTATGACTGTCTCGAAAGCAGAACATGGAAATGAAACATAAACAATAGAGCAAACCCAAATAGAAAAAGTAGAGGCATACAAATATCTGGGAACCTGGGTTGATGACAAGAATGACCAAAGCAAAGAAATTAAAGTACGAATTGAAACTGCAAGGGAAGCATTCATAAAATTGAAGACAATGCTAACAAACAAAGACCTTCCCATGCCTCTCAGATTGAGGGCTCTAAGATGTTACGTATTTTCTATCGTACTATATGGAATGGAAGCTTGGACATTGAAGAAACAACATAAAGAAGATAGAAGCGTTCGAAACGTGGTGTTACAGGAGAATGTTGAAAATTCAGTGGGTCCAAAAGGTTACCAATGTTGAGGTGCTACGACGTTTAAATAAGAAGTTAGAAGTTATGAAGAGTATAAAAACAAGAAAACTAGAATATTTGGGTCACATAACCAGAGGTGAAAAATATGAGTTGCTGAGAATTATTACGCAGGGAAGGATCCGAGGAAGAAGAGGCGTAGGAAGAAGACGCATCTCCTGGCTGAGGAATTTTAGACAATGGTTCAACTGTAGTTCATTGCAACTATTCAGAGCAGCAGCCAGCAAAGTGACCATAGCCATTATGATATCCAACCTCCGATAGGAGATGGAACTTTAAGAAGAAGAATGAAATAAGAGTAAAGCCAGAAAACCTTTTTCGAAATTACATCGGCCATTATATCATCATTTTGTCAGACCGTTGATTATTATTTTTCAACTAATGCTCGTTGGTAGAGCAAAATAGTTTTCTTGTTACAAAACGGATTAATGAGGTATATTTTCTTACCCGGTAGGATATTGACTTTGTTTCGTCTCAAGATATTTTGAATTAGATTTTTCAGTTGCCTTCTACGTATCGTAATATTTATTTACAGTTGTATAAAGTCATTCCCTTAAAAATATGTAACATTACTGGCAAAAAATTAGGCTACAAAAATCGAACAACTAGGAAAATAAGATAACTCTCTTTTGTTTTTTTTCTTTGTGTCGGTATCGAATGAACACTCGTGATTTTTAAAAAACCGTGTTAACATTTAGCAGCAACAGAAACCAATTTTTAATTTCCTTAGGAACTCGAAAGATCTCTACAATGGGGTACTACATATTTCGTAAGTGATATTTACCTAGAAACTATAAATCTCATTTAAAGGTTCCTTCATATGTTCTGCCCTACCGTTAACTAGAAGTTGACATTGGGTGTGGACTTTATATTAAAATCACACTCGACGTGACGCCCAGAATCAGTACGGACCAATCAGAAAGCAGCATATCCTGACGAATGACGTAAAGCTCAAGACACTTTGTCATTGGTTGACATCGGTGTGACGTAGTACAGTGATATAAACTCTCTGATTGGACAATATTAACCAATCAAAATGACGCAAAAGAAGACATCTGATTGGTTAAAACTGGGCTTTCTTATTGGCCGAAAATACGAGACTCTGATTGGGCAATTATTACCTGAGCCGATGACGTCACATGCGCATCACACACAACTTGGTCCGACTTACTCACGCAACCCTAATAGATCGTTTGTTGAATACCAGTTATATTTTGATACATATATTTTTGTTTCTGTTAAACACAATAATAGCGTAGGTCAAAAATGATTTGTCAAGTCTATTTTTCGTTGATTTAGGATCTGTTAGTTAACGGGAAATTTATAAGCAGTATTTATATCTTCTACACAGGCAGTGTAAAACTATAACCTTTAACACCTGATTCGTACAGATGAGGTAAATAAAAAATATTTTGGCGACAGCATTCGCTTAATTGTCGTAGCGAAAGTATAAGCAGAAAAATTACGATCCCGATAGCTGTGATTTTATAGGGTTTTAGGCCTGTAATCAGTGTTTATGTAGGCAGCTTGTTCGAATATTACAATTTTATAAGCATTATCAGATGCGACTTTTTAACGTTCCGAAACCGAACAATTCATGCGTTCTCTTAAGCAAGGTAGGCTAATAAAACTACTTATTTTCAATCCAACTTGTCAGTAAACTAAAGTGCATGCTGTTGAAATTGTTGTGCAATGAAGGTTGTTTTTTAGGTAAGCAGCGGACAAGGTGGTTTGAACCTCTAAAATCTTTTCTGAGTGAGATGAGTTGAGTTGGTTTACAAGGTCTTCTCACAGCGTTTATAATTATACTTATCAGAATGCCAGTCCTTTGTAAAATCATGTACTTTCGACTCTCGGAATGACACCTGTATTTTATTATCAACAAGGCTTGATTGAAAAATGAAATTCATGAATCTCAGATTAGATAACTCTGACTAGTGTCATTTATACCTCTACCTCTTCTGTTCTTACGTGCTTTAGTCATATAATTGGCTGACCCTGTGATAAAAATGAATACATATTTACGGTCAGGAACTAGCAAATTACGTGCAAAAAATGTTTAACACTTTACCTTTTCATTATGGCCACAATAAATTTCATCCATCTTAAAATACAGGAACTAATGAAATAAGGACTTAGAATAAATGAGAACAAAACTAAATTTATGACTGTCTCGAAAGCAGAACATGGAAATGAAACATAAACAATAGAGCAAACCCAAATAGAAAAAGTAGAGGCATACAAATATCTGGGAACCTGGGTTGATGACAAGAATGACCAAAGCAAAGAAATTAAAGTACGAATTGAAACTGCAAGGGAAGCATTCATAAAATTGAAGACAATGCTAACAAACAAAGACCTTCCCATGCCTCTCAGATTGAGGGCTCTAAGATGTTACGTATTTTCTATCGTACTATATGGAATGGAAGCTTGGACATTGAAGAAACAACATAAAGAAGATAGAAGCGTTCGAAACGTGGTGTTACAGGAGAATGTTGAAAATTCAGTGGGTCCAAAAGGTTACCAATGTTGAGGTGCTACGACGTTTAAATAAGAAGTTAGAAGTTATGAAGAGTATAAAAACAAGAAAACTAGAATATTTGGGTCACATAACCAGAGGTGAAAAATATGAGTTGCTGAGAATTATTACGCAGGGAAGGATCCGAGGAAGAAGAGGCGTAGGAAGAAGACGCATCTCCTGGCTGAGGAATTTTAGACAATGGTTCAACTGTAGTTCATTGCAACTATTCAGAGCAGCAGCCAGCAAAGTGACCATAGCCATTATGATATCCAACCTCCGATAGGAGATGGAACTTTAAGAAGAAGAATGAAATAAGAGTAAAGCCAGAAAACCTTTTTCGAAATTACATCGGCCATTATATCATCATTTTGTCAGACCGTTGATTATTATTTTTCAACTAATGCTCGTTGGTAGAGCAAAATAGTTTTCTTGTTACAAAACGGATTAATGAGGTATATTTTCTTACCCGGTAGGATATTGACTTTGTTTCGTCTCAAGATATTTTGAATTAGATTTTTCAGTTGCCTTCTACGTATCGTAATATTTATTTACAGTTGTATAAAGTCATTCCCTTAAAAATATGTAACATTACTGGCAAAAAATTAGGCTACAAAAATCGAACAACTAGGAAAATAAGATAACTCTCTTTTGTTTTTTTTCTTTGTGTCGGTATCGAATGAACACTCGTGATTTTTAAAAAACCGTGTTAACATTTAGCAGCAACAGAAACCAATTTTTAATTTCCTTAGGAACTCGAAAGATCTCTACAATGGGGTACTACATATTTCGTAAGTGATATTTACCTAGAAACTATAAATCTCATTTAAAGGTTCCTTCATATGTTCTGCCCTACCGTTAACTAGAAGTTGACATTGGGTGTGGACTTTATATTAAAATCACACTCGACGTGACGCCCAGAATCAGTACGGACCAATCAGAAAGCAGCATATCCTGACGAATGACGTAAAGCTCAAGACACTTTGTCATTGGTTGACATCGGTGTGACGTAGTACAGTGATATAAACTCTCTGATTGGACAATATTAACCAATCAAAATGACGCAAAAGAAGACATCTGATTGGTTAAAACTGGGCTTTCTTATTGGCCGAAAATACGAGACTCTGATTGGGCAATTATTACCTGAGCCGATGACGTCACATGCGCATCACACACAACTTGGTCCGACTTACTCACGCAACCCTAATAGATCGTTTGTTGAATACCAGTTATATTTTGATACATATATTTTTGTTTCTGTTAAACACAATAATAGCGTAGGTCAAAAATGATTTGTCAAGTCTATTTTTCGTTGATTTAGGATCTGTTAGTTAACGGGAAATTTATAAGCAGTATTTATATCTTCTACACAGGCAGTGTAAAACTATAACCTTTAACACCTGATTCGTACAGATGAGGTAAATAAAAAATATTTTGGCGACAGCATTCGCTTAATTGTCGTAGCGAAAGTATAAGCAGAAAAATTACGATCCCGATAGCTGTGATTTTATAGGGTTTTAGGCCTGTAATCAGTGTTTATGTAGGCAGCTTGTTCGAATATTACAATTTTATAAGCATTATCAGATTGCGACTTTTTAACGTTCCGAAACCGAACAATTCATGCGTTCTCTTAAGCAAGGTAGGCTAATAAAACTACTTATTTTCAATCCAAACTTGTCAGTAAACTAAAGTGCATGCTGTTGAAATTGTTGTGCAATGAAGGTTGTTTTTTAGGTAAGCGCGCGGACAAGGTGGTTTGAACCTCTAAAATCTTTTCTGAGTGAGATGAGTTGAGTTGGTTTACAAGGTCTTCTCACAGCGTTTATAATTATACTTATCAGAATGCCAGTCCTTTGTAAAATCATGTACTTCGACTCTCGGAATGACACCTGTATTTTATTATCAACAAGGCTTGATTGAAAAATGAAATTCATGAATCTCAGATTAGATAACTCTGACTAGTGTCATTTATACCTCTACCTCTTCTGTTCTTACGTGCTTTAGTCATATAATTGGCTGACCCTGTGATAAAAATGAATACATATTTACGGTCAGGAACTAGCAAATTACGTGCAAAAAATGTTTAACACTTTACCTTTTCATTATGGCCACAATAAATTTCATCCATCTTAAAATACAGGAACTAATGAAATAAGGACTTAGAATAAATGAGAACAAAACTAAATTTATGAACTGTCTCGAAAGCAGAACATGGAATGAAACATAAACAATAGAGCAAACCCAAATAGAAAAAGTAGAGGCATACAAATATCTGGGAACCTGGGTTGATTGACAAGAATGACCAAAGCAAAGAAAAACGCACTCTGA
This sequence comes from Catonia carolina, assembly GCA_035578175.1. Classification (NCBI taxonomy): domain Eukaryota; kingdom Metazoa; phylum Arthropoda; class Insecta; order Hemiptera; family Achilidae; genus Catonia; species Catonia carolina. The sequence goes on along the minus strand of JAQMRL010000023.1, from coordinate 7 downwards.
TATGTTG